>WBMW01004867.1:44372-376525 GCA_013396635.1 Penelope pileata | reverse complement strand
TTTTTTTTTGCGTGTCACACTATATAGGCTATAATTATGTTTTACTGAAATTGTAAAATTCTCTTACCTTTTTCTAATATACGGTTTTTGTTGTTATGAGAGCTTTGATAGGATAACACATTTGCAAGGAACTAATCTGTTGTTCTCATTCTGTCCTGCTGTTTATCTATGGGGACAAATCCACTGCATAGGCTTTGGAGGCAGCAAGAGCTGACAGCTGTTTAGGTATGTAGGTATGTTCTGAAGGGATGGTGGGTTATGACCTTTGTTGAATTTTAACACGGTATCTCTGGGAATTAATAAGGAGTTTTGAAACTGCTAGGGTATTAATTTTGGCTTCCTTTTTCTTCAACCTTGACAGTGAGCTAGTTGTATGTATTTGCCAACTGCATTAGTGATCTGAGTAATGCAAAATGATGAGTTTGTGATATTTGTTTCGTGTGAGTAATACTTGGCATGGATATTAAACAGGGAAACAACTGTTCGCTCGTATGCTATAACTTCTAAAAATGACTTAGTGCTGGTTGTGTGTTTCTGTTTTGTTCTGTTCTGTGTAGTCACCCATTAATCAGCTACTAGCTCATTGCTGGTGTAGTGAAACATGCAAAATGGACTGTAGTGAATACTGAAGGTTTATATTACAGAGGTTTTTCTTTAGTTTTGGAATTTGCAAGGCTTCTATGTGAAAGAGTGCTGTTAAGATAAGGGGGAATTTGTTAGCTATTTTGCAGTTAGTCAAGAGGTATTTACTTCTGCTGAACATTTGAGCCCTGATTTTTCAACTGTGTGCCCAGCTGTTGATGTTGGAACACGTTGGGAAGGATGAGTTGTATGTGGAAAATCTATCAGTTTTATTATTTTAGTGGGCAGATGAGAAACCATAACTTTTCAATTTTTGGTAGAATTAGAGCTAAATTTTGCTTCTCCAAGATGGTATAATTGAGGGATAGATGAGGATAGATTATCCCTCTACTGTAGCCTCTATCTAATGAGCCTGAGGTACATAGAGATGTTTAGGAACAACATTTGCTGTTATTGTTTCATTATTAAGTGAAACCCTGAGCAGTACATTCAGAAAATTGAAGACAGAGGGAGATCTCAGGCTTAAGTTAATTCTAACAGTGGATTTTTACTCAATCTTCTACGACTAAGTCATTCCTTCCCCTGGTCTGACAATGCACAAACAGGGAGATCTTAGGGCTTGGTTAAATGAGTATTTGTAGGTGCTTAGTTGATACTGTCCCTACAGGCAGTGCATGTCGACGGGGTGTGTGAGCATTTGTAATTTTTCAGTGGAAAATAAAACTTCCTTTAGGAGGTTAACATAATTTATTTTGCTTCAGTTTTCAAAGGAGATGGTGCTTTCACAGAATCAATTACTGTGTTTCACTTGAGATGGTGACTTTTTCAACTGCTCCAAGTTGACACCTGGCTAAGCCTTAAGTTGTTCAGTTCACTTGGAGGGGGGAAATGCTGAATACCTAAATGCCTGGTTTTATAATTATTGTTCCTTGATAATTGTTGTGTTTTGCTGTTACTAGCTTGACATTAAAGTAAGACTAAGCTTGGTACCCTAAACATATAGTACTTTTCTTCATAGCCTGATCTTCTAAGGAATCTTTTTTATTGATTTGTGGATTTAGGACAATGCAAAATAAGATTTCTCAAGAAATGGGATTAGCATCTAGGAAGGCAGAGTTGAAGGGTTATCATCATAGGTCATAAATTTAAGATCAGCCAACTCTTCACTGTAAAACCCTTTGTGTATTCAGAATTTCTCTGGGAATGCTTTTACTGAAGTCAAGCAGCCTGAGTAGAGGAGACTTCATGGCGTCTTCATGGCTTCTGCAGGTATTTCTTTGGATTCCCTGAACCTTCAGACTTTCTGTACTCCTAAAGCAGGATCACCTGAAAACTCTTTTTGTGTTGGTATTGAAACACTATCATTTTTCCAGCTTTAAAAAATAAAAAAGGGGAAAAAAAGGAAAAAAAAAATCTGTTTACTTGGCATACTTACAATCTTGTCCATCTGTTAGTGGCACAGTGCCCACTCACAATATGGTGTACCAGTTTCAACTTGGCACAGGTGCCAACCAAAGATTGCTTTCATTTTCTGACATAAAACTCTTCTGGTGGCAAGCAGCACCGTATTAGGGGAGAGTGCTTTGTTAGACTGATTACTTCTGTTTGCATGTGTGTATCTTATAATAATACTTAACATTTATTCAGTGCTTTACATTTTCAAATTGCTGTTAAAAATTGCTTGAAGGCATTACTGAATGCCAGTCTTTTGTATCTATTTTTCAGTCCTAGTTTACTACTGAAATTTCTGCAGCAAGGATGTGAAGGGTGTTTGAGCACATGGAACAAGGAACAAGCACAAGATAATACATTTCTTAATTGAAATTATCACTCTTGGAAGTTTAATTAGAGACTGATGAATTTTCATAATATATGACTATTGACCTTTTAAGAATGCTAAAGAAATTAAAGGAATTGAGATTATGGTTTTGGAAAGGAGATCGTGATGCTTATTTCTCTTCTTTTTACTAATGTATCTGTGGAATGATGTTTTTTGTTTACTATCTTACCATCTCCAAGAGTTCATGCTTAAGCTTGGCTACACCATACGTGCTGAGACATTCCTGGCATCTGAGACCTGGGATGCTCACAAGAAGATAAGTCTGCTTCTGCACAGCTTTGAATGTATGCCTACTGAATGAGATTCAGTTATCATCTTTTTCCCAAAATCGTTTCTCCAGTTTATCAATGGTATCCTGTCTTCTACTTAATGTGTTTCCTGACTGTTGTAGCCTGGCAACAGTTTTGGACTTAAAAATCTGAATGATGGAATATTCTGGTTAAAAATATCTAATAGAGCTACGTGAAAGAAGGACCCAATTCAGATCGTATCTTTCCATTTTTCATGGTGACCTAGAGTCTTAGTGTAGTTTTCCAACTGCTACTTGTATCTGTTCTGTAATAATTCCATCCAGCTCCTTTTTTTTCTGGCTTCTTTCACAGTTTCCCATGGCATTGTCATGCCTTTCTGAAGTCAAGGTTTGCTTTTATCCAGAAAGCCCTTTTTACTGTCCAATTCAGAAATTTTACTTAATTTTATATAAGTGGCTAAAATATGTCTTTGGAAAACAATCGTATCTCTTTATGTTTTGGAGACTCATTTAGAAAATATTTTGTCTGATGATTGTCCAGAAAAGAATAAAACTATTTTGACCAGTCAGCTTAGCTTTGATTCCTTAGCTTTTATTTTCCTATCTCTTCTTCTCTTTAATAGTAGGCATGTAGACATGGTGGGGTTTTTTTGTTTGTTTGATTTTAATTCCAAGCTTCTGGAATTTTGTGTTTTGCATGATGTCTCAGAGGAAACAGTTGAGATTACTCTCTGTGTTGCAGTAAAGTTAATAAATAGCTGTAACTTAAAGCATTAAGTTCTCTGTAAATTCTGCCTTGTAGTTCACTATTTTACTTCTGTTCTTGCTCCCTTCCTGCAACTGACCTCTTTGAAAAATGAAGCAACAAGGTGCAGAACATTTCTATTTTCTTGACATTGTCCATTTTCATTCCCAAAAAGTATTGGAATAACTCTTTTCTTGCTGTTCTTTTTTGCGAATATATCTATGGAATTGTGGTTTTGTTCTTTACATACATTGCCTTTTCTCATTTTGCGATGTGGGCTTTGTCAGTTTGGCGCTGTATGAATGTGCTATTGTTATACTTGTCCTTGGTAATTTGACCTTTTGTTTCTTCCTGCTGCTTCTTAAAGTCATCAAAGCACTTGTGAATTGCCAAGTTGATCTCTTGCTTTATATACTTCCTACCGTCCTCCACCTTAAGGTAGTCTTTATTTGTGCACTGAATACTGTTTCTCCGGGAAGTGCTCAAATGTCCCAGCTTCTCTCCTCAAGAACTAGATTTTTGGAAAAAGAAATCTCTCACCTGAAGTATACTTCAGCAAACTCTTTGAAGTCTGTTGGTTTTGTTCACTGTTCTTTCTGTTACACTTACTTAAAATGACTGATTGTTATTTTGTTCTTGCAGTCAATTAGCTTGCCTTCCATCTCCACATCCTGGCAGCTAGTTTCTTTCTACATTTGAAAAAAGCAGATTCCAAAAACTGGGTGAACAGTTTTTTGTTGCAAGCAGTCAGAAGAGCTTGAAGATCTTCAAGGGATGTGTTTAGGACAGATTCCTTTTATTCTTAGCAATGCTTATAGGAAGAGTTTTGAAGTCCTTTTTCTTCATGAATTGCATTGCATGCATGCAACCCTGAAACCTCTCAGTTCTATACACTTGATGTGAATTGAAACTTCTTCATTGCTTTTTTGTTGTTGTCACTGTTATGACTTTTCTTTCGTTTAGCCATTATATACTTCGTATTTCCACGTTTTGTTTTGCGATTGTTGAGATGCCTATGACTCCTTTCCTTCAGAAGGTTTTCTTTTCAATTTATAACATCTGCGCCTCCAATGTTAACTCTTACCTTACCTGTGAGGGCATAATTTGGGTGATGGGAGAAGAAACAAATGCCCACTAGATTTTGTTGTGATGATGACTCTCAAACATCTTAATGTTCACTCTGTTGAAGCTTTCAAGTCTAACGCAAGAAGGAAGTGCTAGAAGCAACTTCACAACTTGTTCTTCATAACTTCTGCTGTCTGGTGCAAAAGTACTCTGCCTCAAAATGAGAGAGGAGGCTAATGCCAGTAGATCCTTTTCACACTTGTGATGGTTTGTGTCTTACCCATCAACATCTGAGTTAGTATCCTAGCTTCACTTTATCATCAGTGAAGAGCAGTAGCTACTTCTCTGAACTGCAGTTAAGTAGGTAACGAGATTCCTAAAGGAATCTCCTTTATTCAACCAGTTAGAAACAAAGCCTAATATTCTATTCTGTTCTATTTTGTTCTGTTCTGTTCTCGGAGGTAGGTGCCTACTTCTGGTGAAATAAATGTTATTTCAGTAATATATCATTTCTATAGACCATTATTACAATCCTCTTTAAGTACTGAGGGTCCAACCTGCATTAGCAGTAGGAAAGATCTACTTCAGAGATCAAGGAAAATGTAAAAAGGGGTTCAGTCAATGAATGTAGAGTTCGGCTTTGTTTCTTCACAGGCTGAATGAAAGATAGATTCTTGTGATGCCTGGTAGAGCCCACGTTGCTTGAATCAAGCATATGTCTCTGAATGAGCTGAGTGCTTCCCTCTGTTGCTTGAACCTGTGGAGCAGAGGTTGTGACAGATATGTTTTTATGTGAAGTACCCATGTACTGTGTGTGCTATGGTAAGGCTTATTGTTATCTCAGTCTCGAAAATGCCTGCTTTTAGTACCTAAACACAGTGACATGGTGCAGTCTTTAAAGACTCTTTCTTTGACTAGAAGCTGTAGTTACTCTTGATCTCTTAACCCCAGAGTTCCTCACCCTGCTGTAAAGCTGTTTCTCTGCTCGGATGCTGGAATTATTGAGCTCCGTGGCATTCCATGGCAGTGCTAATGAAATGACATGAAGCACTTGCTAAATGCAGCAGCCCTGGAAAAGCAGCTCATTGTGCCTTTGTAGATTAGACTGCTGTTAAAAGAGTTTGTGTCTGTGGTGTTGCTTCATGTGTAACCATTAGAAAGAATTTCTTGTTCTTGTGGTAGCTTGTGGCCAGTAATGACAGAGTTATAGCTAAGGAAGATAAATGGTTCTAAATATTGGAAATTAACCTTTGCAGATGATAAATTGTGAAAACTATGTGAAGCTTCTGCCATTCTAATTAGTCTGGCTAAGACATCTAGCAAACAGGGAGAATTCTAATGTCTCTGAGAAGGGAAAATGACTGCAATAAAGGGACAAATGCCAGCATATTGCAGGAGGTGCCCAGCGCTTTTCAAGTCTATGTAACCAGATTTTGACTGGTAGAAAAGATTGTGAGATTAAATGCGGGTTCTTTTTCTTTTTTTTAATATTCTAATTGTAATTTCTAACTTAACCTTTACATGTATAAACCTAATGTTATGACATGCTTTATTTTGACAGATAAGGAAGGGCATAATTTTTCTGTATTCTGGGTGCTGGTGAGTGTTCTCCTAGGTGCAATAGCCATGCTGTGCAAAGAACAAGGAATTACAATACTGGTAAGAATCCTCTTATTGACTGAATTTTGACCTCGGCATCTGTCAGGTGCAATTGTAAAGCATACAGAGATGAATTTTCTCCACAACTTATCGCTCACCTTTTTGTTCTGTTCAGAAAACTAGTATTCTATTCCACTAGTGTTCTAGTAGGGCTGTCTTAATTGTATCCCAGACAATCTGTTGTAATTCATTTTACAATTTTCTAAGCAGCTTGCATGTATCTGTTAATTTCTTGCAAAACTTGAAAGAGTAACAGTTTTAGTTTCACTGTGTATCATGTTTGTTGGCCTTGGTTTGAACATGTAATTGTTGAAATAGTGAGTCTACAAACCTCTCTTTGAAGGCTGTGAACAAGGAACTGGAGGAGTGCATTTTTAGAAGCACCATTTTCTTGCTTTGTTGAACTCTAATTAGAAGTAGGATCACTGTTTATTTCTAACACTGATTCTCTTCCTTCTGTTCCATGTTTAAGGAACTGTCTATGCAAACAGATACAGTTATGTTTCATATTCATTGTGCTCTAAGTTTTTGTTACTGCTGTGGTTTGATCCAGTAGATAGCTAAGTACCACACAGTGGGATGGGGGAGAGAATTAGGAGAAAAATACAGTAGAACTTGTGGGCTGAGATTAAAAAAACTTTACTAAGAAAAAGTAAATAGAAATAGCAGTAATTGTACATGAAGTGATCTACAAAGCAAGGGCTCACCGCCTGCCAACTAAAGCCCAGCCAGTTCCCCGAGCAGCAGCCCCTCCCCAGCTAACTCCCCCTCCTTAAATCACATGATGTCATAAGGTATGGAATATTTCTTTGGTCAATTTGGGTCAGCTGCCCTGGTCCTGTCCCCTCCCAGCTCCTTGTGCCCCCCCCCAGCCTTTTCGCTGGCAGAAGAATACAAGTAGCTGAAGAACTGAAAATGTCCTTGGCTCTGTTCAGTGCTGCCAGGCGTTATCAGTTTTGTTTTTCTTCTAGGACCAAAACATAGCTTCATACCAGACACTATGAGAAAAGTAATTTCTGTTAGAAACTAAGACAGGTACTTAAGTGAAGACATTCTGTTTTGGGTGATCTAGTAATCCACCTGAAATGCTACACCTGTGACTTATACCTTTTACGTAGATGTACAACTGCATAAGTAAATCTGATTTGTAGCTTTAACTGACATAAAGCGGCAGAATCAGAAGAATTATTTGCAACATGGACCTTCTTGTGCTTCTTGGAAAAAAAATGTAGAAGAAATCACTGAAAACACCTTGCTGTAAGACATTATTTTTGGATAGACGTTTGCAGGCTGATGTGTTTTTTCAAAGGTATTTCTAAGGAGAATATAAGAAGTTCTCTTAAGACATGCTGCGATTATGCATTCCTCTAGGGAAACCTGCATCCTCAGCTCCCTTTTGTTCTCTGAAGTGCCTGTATACCAATGCACACAGCATGGGGAATAAACAGAAAGAATTAGAGATCTATGTGCGGTCGCAGGGCCATGATCTCGTTGCAATCGTATCATAGAGACATGGTGGGACGGCTTGTATGACTGGAATGCTGTCGTTGATGGTTATGTCCTTTTTAGGAAACACAGACCAGCAAGGCAAGGTGGTGGAGTTGCTCTTTATGTGAGCAAACAACTGGAATGTATTGAGCTCTGCCTGGGGATGATGGCAAGTGAAGAGCTTAGGGGCAAGAATTAAGAGCAGGCTAATATGGATGACACCATTGAGGGTGTTTACTATAGACTGCCTGATCAGGAGCTGGAAGTTGTTGATGAGGCCTTCTACAAACAGTTGAAAGTAGCCTCATGATCACAGGCACTGATTCTCATTAGGGACTTCAATTACCCTGATACTTGCTGGAAAAGCAGCACTGCCAGGCACACACAGTCCAGGAGGGTCCTGCAGTGCATGGAGGATAACTTTCTGACACAGGTGGTGGAGGAGCCAACAAGGAGAGGTGTGCTGCTGGACCTTGTTCTTACAAACAAGAAAGGACCAGTTGGGAATGTGAAGGCTGGGGACAGCCTTGGGCGCGGTGACTATGAGATAGTGGAGTTCAGGATCTTACATGGAAGAAACAAGGCAATAAGTAGGATTGCAATCCTGGACTTCAGAAGAGCCAGCTTTGACCTCTTCAAGACCTACTTGGAGGTATCCCATGGGTTAGAGCAGGCATGTGCAAACCATGGCCTGCGGGCTGCTTGCGGCCCAGCAGAGCTCGTACTGTGGTCTGCCCCCTGCTGCTGTGCCATCATGGTGGCACCCATCACTCAGCAATGATCAAACTATCAGTGTGCGTTGAGTGTTGTCTGAGGTGGAGCCAGGATGAGGGGAAGGCATGGTGCAGTGCTAACTCAAGTTATGACAAATAATTTTATGCATTTTTATACATTGGCTAAACGTAGTCCAGTGAACAGCAAAAAATATGCAGCTGTGCTTTCTGTTTTGGTGAAGGAATTTGAGAATCAGTTTCAAGATTTCTGAAAAATCATCAACTTTTTGGTATATTTGCGACTCCATTTTCAGTCAACACAAGTACATTACTTGCAGATTTTCAAATGGGATGTACAGAGTTGCAGTCAGACATTCAACTCAAATTGGATCCTGTCTCTTTATTAGAATTCTAAAAGATGCATCTTACCAGAGAAAAATATCTTTCGCTTCACAATCATGCGTTGTTCATGTCATCACTTGTTGGCAGTATGTATATTTGTGAGCAACTATTTTCAAGAACAAAGCACAGGAAGAGTAAAATTACATCAAAAATCTCTGACGAACACCTTGAGAACTTACTAAGAAGTGCAGCCACTTCTATCAAACCAGTCTGATGCATTTGTTTCACAAAAATGAGGTCGTGTCTCTCGAATTATGTTTTTGTTGCTTTTTTAAAAATATTTCAATAGAAGATGTTTTAAATATCTTGTTGCTTATGCACATTAGCTATATTACACATTTTATATGTGGCCCAAGACAATTTCTCTTCACTCACTGTGGCCCAAGCAAGCCGAATGATGACACCTGTAGATTAGAGCATTGGAAGGTAAGAGGGCCCAAGAGAGTTGGTTGACATTTAAGCACCATTTCTGCCAAGCTCAAGATCAGTGCATGCCTAAGAGTAAGAAATCGGGCAAAGATGGCAGGAGACCGATATGGACATACTGGAGAGTTGGGCCGAGAGGAACCTGATGAGGTTTAACAAGGGCAAGTGTAGAGTTCTGCACCTGAGAAGGAATAACCACATGCATCAGTACGGGTTAGGGGCTGATCTGCTGGAAAGCAGCTCTGCGGAGAAGGACTTAGGGGTCCTGGTGGACAACAGGTTGACCATGAGCCAGCAGTGTGCCCTTGTGGCCAAGAAGGCCAACGCTATTCTGGGGTACATTGAAAAGAGTGTGTCTAGCAGGTTGAGGGAGGTGATCCTCCTGCTCTGCTCTGCCCTGGTGAGGCCTCACCTGGAGTACTGTGTCCAGTTCTGTGCTCCTCAGTTCAAGAAAGACAGGGAACTTCTAGAGAGTCCAGTAGAGTGCCACAAAGATGATGGGAGGCCTGGAGCATCTCCCTTATGAGGAAAGGCTGAGAGACCTGGGGCTGTTCATCATTGAGATGACTGAGGATCTTTTAATGCTTATAAATAATTAATGGATGGGAGTGAATAGACCCAAGCTCTTTTTAGTGGTGTCCAGCAACAGAGCAAGGGGCAATGGGCACAAACTGGAACAAAGGGAGTTCTATATGAACATGAGGAAAAACTTTTTTAATTTAAGGGTGACAGAACACTGGAACAGGCTGTCCAGAGAGGTTGTGGAGTCTCCTTCTCTGGAGACACTCAGAACCCACCCAGACACTTCCCTGTGCATCCTACTGTAGGGAACCTGCTATAGCAGGAGGGTTGGTCTCAATGATCTCCAGAGGTCCCTTCCAACCCGTACAATTCTGTGATTCTGTAATTATTTGAGCTAGCAGACACAGAATTTTTATTTGATCTGGATTTTTTCTTTATTTGCTAGGACTTATTTGCATTGCTGAGATGATGGTATTTATTCTTGTGTTGAGGGGCAAGGGTCAGAGGGATGAAAGGATAAATCATACATTAAAAAGATTGCCTCTAGGCTGAATGTATTTTTCAGTAAGATTCTTACCTTACTAATCTCCATATAAGTGATAGAAAAGCCTTGTAACTGCCAGCTGACCTCTCTATGTGGAACTGTGCCATGCTCCAGCCTATCTTCTCTCCTTTCCCTTTGACTGTGAGAAAGAGACTTATTCTTTGTCCTAACTCTTGCTTTGACTGATACTGTTTTTACTGACATTTTTCCATTTAGTTTATAGGACATTGAGGTAATTTCCAAAGGTAATAGGATGTAGGCTAAGCGTTCATGAATTGTTATGGTTGGTGATTGCTTGAACATTGAAGTTGAATTTTACTGTTGATCTCAACAGAATTACTTCATTGACCTTGAAAGAATTACCCCTGGATATATTTTGTTTGTTTCCCTGGGGAGAATATGTGCAAGTATGGTACAGCAAAGTACTACGTATACTTCAGTTTTATGTGTAGTAGCTGATGTCACATAGAACTTTCCATTTTTTTCCACTGTGTGTGTTGGTGTAATTGCAAAAAAAAAAAAAAAAAACAATGCAAGCCTGATGCCTATGCAAAATCTTTGAGCCGTTATTTGTTGTGACGATGTACCTTTTAATAATAGTAGCTGGCAGTCAAAAGATACTATGCTATACAGCAAAAAAAAAAAAAAAAAGGCAGAAGGCTTAAGAAATTTCACCTGATAGAAACTGTACCTTTTGACTGCTGCATTTACACTGCAGAACATTTGGAAAAGAATGAGAACAGATAGGTAGTTCAAAACTGTTGTAGCCGTACATATGGGTTATTATTGGATATAGCAGGAGCATCCCCAATGCAATAGCGTGGTGTTCTACTCATCTGAGCTCATTCTGCCATCATTACTAGCAACATATCTATTATGTTCTTCTTTGGAATCAAGATTAAGAAATGGAAGCGGGATATAGGATGTATTTTTAAAAAATGTTTTTTTGGGTAGCTACCACATCTTACATTTTTTTCTTTTTTCTTTTTTTTCTTTTGGTTGCTTAGGGTTTGAATGCAGTATTTGATGCATTGGTGATTAACAAGCTAAATGTTTTGGAGTTCATTCAAAAGTTACTACGTAAGGACAAGTTAGTGGAGGTGAGTCATTAGAGGTTTTGTTCATTGTTGACAGTCAGTCATGTACCGAAAGAGATAGATGCAACTTCTGTTAGTTTTGTCGTTGCTGAGAGTTAAAGAAAAATTAGAGATATTTTCAGCCAGCTAAGTAAGTCAATGTGCAGTTACATCTTTGCAGCAACTTGAGTAGTAATGGATTAACATTAGAAATGCGTTGAATACAAAAATACATTCCATACTTCTCTTAACAGTATCTTAAAAATGTAGTGTGGATGAGCTGACTGCTTGATGCGACAAGTTCTACAAAATCAGTAGAAAGCTTGAAGTGGTTATTAAACACAGCTTGGTCAGCATAGATAGAGCTATTTATTCAGATTCACAAATGAGATGGTCAAATAGACATTTGAAAAATAACATAAAAATATTATTGTGTCCAATTTCCCAATCCCACTAAAATGTCCTCTTTTTTTCAGAATATGAGTTACCAAACAGGAGGCAATTTGTAGTGGCTTGAGGTCTTGAAAGTAAAGCTGTTCAAGCACTGGTAGTCACTAAGGATTGAATATCTGGCTTCTATTGATACAGATGTTCTGTTGATGCTTTATCTAATATTGGGTCAAATGAAACTAACACCTACTATTTGTTGTAGGATCGTGATCATAAGCAAATCACAGAAATTATCATCCTCTTTGGTGAGCAATGATAGCAGCCAAACAGAGCAACAGTCAATCAGCATCAGTACTAAAGAGCTAAATCATTTGCCTCTCCCAAGCGAGCTTCAGCAAGGAAAAGGAATGAATGTTCATTGGAATTTGCACTGATTGGTTGTTTCACTGTAGAGAAGTCTTGCTCCTATTTCTGAGTAGCACAAGTCCTACGGTACTCTTAAATTCCTTCATAAAGACTGGGAATGTTCTTGAGCAGCTTTGCAGAGAAATCAATGAAAGTGGAATCTCTAGAAGTGAAACAATAGATTTGGGCTGAGGGGTGCAGGAATACTTCAGGCAGCAAGTAAGAATGCTGAAGAATTTAGTTGTATGACGAGACTAATGGCAACTAGCATGAGAAGAGGAAGGAGTCTAGAGCTGTAGAGAACTCAAGCAGATCCAGCTCACAATTAAAATGATGGAAATGTATCAGGGTCAAAGATTTTTGGAGGATCACTCTTTAAGTATGAACAGCTCAAAGCATCGTGCTTCCATTTCATGTTTTTTAAGTATTTTTAAGGGCGAAGAAAACATCAAGTGCATCTTTTTTTCTTCTTCTTATCATAAATGTAATTAATTTTAGCTCCCGCAACCTACAAAAATCTGCTCTGGTCTTTTCATTGAAGTGTATTTAATTTTGATTTGTTTTGTTTTGTTGAAAGGCAGATCTTAAATTTTAACTTACAGATTTTTTTTTCCCCTCTTGATTTGAGGGACAGGTTTCAGTTTCATGCCAGATTCCAGTTAACTCTAAATCAAAGGCAATAAGAAATATGGCAACACTTCTTCCACTTTTTAAATTCTGCTTACTAAGAGATTTTGTGATTTGTGAATGTGGCCTTTAAGAAGCTGTATGTACTGTTACATGAAGTGAAGCCTGGGATGAGAGTTTTTGTGTAATTACTCTGTAATAAGACATATAAGTTGTCACAGTGTAGTTTTTCTTCACAGCACAATTTTATTTCAAGAAACAGTCTTTAGGTCTTTAGGAATTACTTTGTTGTAATCTTCATTGTAGTGAGTTTGGTTACTGAGATGTGCAAATTGAAAACAGCCATTTGAGCACATGCTAGCTTATGTAAAATCAACATTACAAACTTCTTGTTGCATTAAACTAAATATTTTATGATGACTCCATTGTCAGCTACAAGTATTAAAAGCCCATCTGAATATTGCTTTTAAACTTGACTTTTTCATCATTTTAGAGAATAAATACCTTCAGCCAGGACACAGTTCAATCTCTTGTGCAATAAACCTATTTTTTATTAGCCTTAAGAAATAACGAATATTGATCTCCTAAATAATTATGGTGATGCTTGCTAATCAGTGTATTACAATCATAGGTGGTAATAATCAGCATGATATCTCCTCCGGTGGACGTAGAGTACTGATCATGTCTATCAGGTTTTTTGAGGGTGTAGAAGTGTACCTGGTTAAAGGAGGAAGGTATGCATAAAGGAAAGCTAATACTGGAGATCACGTAACCATATTTCTCAGGATCCAGTCAACTCTTCTGTGTAAAAATCCAGTTTAGCAACATTTTCATCTTTAGATGTGTTCAATGGAGAGGGAAGTGGTTCAGATGACCCCTAATTTCACCGAAACTCTCACCTTCAATCTTCTGCTTCTCTAATGACTTAATGAGGCTGCTTAGATTAATTTCAATCATCAGGTTTTAGACAGCTCTAAGGGAGCCCTACAGCCCTGTAACACAGGGAATCAGAGAGAGGCTGCAGTAAAGTTTGAGACCTTTCTTGTAATCGCAAAAGTAAGACCAATGTCACTCAACAACCTCTTCTTTCTGAGATGGTGGCAAGAAGGATGTGTGTAAAGTAAGGAATAGAACAAAATACTATTTGTTGTATGCTTTTTCTTTCTTTCTTTCCTGTAGAATACTGGTGTGTTAAGAAAGGGCCTGCTTTTCAGGATGACTCTTCTCATGTCTGGAGGGGCTGGTATACTTTATATACGCTGGAGGATTATGGGCACAGGGCCACCGGCTTTTACTGAAGTTGACAACCCAGCTTCATTTGCAGATAGTCTGTTTGTGAGAGTAAGTTATGATGCTGATTTTCTTCTGACAAGCTTAGAACATTTGTCTTGGTCATCAAATTAAATTTTCTTTTATGTTTCAAGGAAACAAAGTGGGCAGTCCTTATGTTTTAAGATGTGTGATGAGTCGCTTTCCCTTGTGCTTCTGTGATTTTCTGCAATTTAAAAAAATAATAATAATAACCTATACCTTGAGCAGTCTTTGCATTCCATTTAGTAAGCACTGCACACATTGAAGTGTGTTTCCGTTTATTCACTACTTTTCTCATGCATGCAAGGGTTTAGCTTTTGTTTGGTTTCATTCTTTTTCCACATACAGTACTCGGCTCTTCATCTTTTCTTTCATGATTGAAGAAAATAGCATGAAGTTCTGGTCTGGTGCATTTGGAATATGTTTTAGCTTTATATCTCTGACTGTATTAAGTCTGAGTTTGGAGATGGAGAAAGAAAGGTGTTGTCTTTTGACGTTTCCACTTGTGAGAAATTATTCTTTCTGTTCTTTCTGTTCTGTGGATGTTGGTTGCATGATACAGAATTGCATTTCCCTGCTCTCAATAGGAGAGTTGCATAGCTGTATTTAAAAAACAAAAAACAATTAATTTCACAGCTGTAACATAAACGGAACTATAGCTAGATGCAGTCTAACAGAATTACAGAATTTAAGGCCTACTGTTTAAGAAATGTTTTGCAATAACAGGAATGGTAGAAAAGAACTGAAGTTTCTCTCCATCACACTTAAGTTTAGTATCAAATAAGTGTTTGTTTTCTTTTTGACTGACAGGCTATAAACTATAATTACTACTATTCGCTGAATGCCTGGTTGCTGTTGTGTCCCTGGTGGCTGTGTTTTGATTGGTCAATGGGCTGCATACCCCTCATTAAATCCGTCAGCGACTGGAGGATAATTGCACTAGCAGCACTTTGGTTCTGCCTAATTGGCCTGATATGCCAAGCTCTGTGCTCAGAAGACAGCTATAAGAGAAGGTAAGAGACAGTGATGAATTTTAAAAGGCCAGACAACTCGAGTACAGTATTATTTTGTTAAATTCAGTATTGATAATTTTAACAATTCAGTGGAACCGATGTCTAGCAAATGCAGTTCAAATAAATATTTATAACTGTCATTACAGTTTTATCCCAATTTGGGCCTGTTACTGTGCACTGACTAGTGGGAAACAGGCTTAGAGGGAGAAGTATGGATGACTGGTTTATTTTTCTCCTGAAATGGCATTTTGAGATCCTTAACACTGTAGGTGGTAAGAAGTAATCTGTGCTCAGGACAGAGTAGCATGTTGTTGCCATTACTTCTTATAAGTCATCATCTCTTTTAATACTCTCTCCTAATAATGAAAAAGAGAGGAGATGTGCCTTGACAGGAGCTACAAATGCTGGTCATATAATTAAAAAATAATATACTGACCCCTAGTATCTACTGAGGAGACAACTTGTACTTTACCAAGAGAAAATAAAAGAAATTATTGTTAACTATTCTGTCTCACTTAGGGACTCCTGCTTAATTTTTCTTAACTTTTGTCTATTCCCATGGATTTTATGTATAATTAATTTCTCAGCTCCTTAACATTTTTCACCAGCTCAGTCACAATGAAGTCATTCTCTTTTTCAGAGTACTGACTGTTTTCTTTTTCTTTCTGTGGTATTCTGTAAGTTCATTTCTTTCCTCATGTCTCTTCAAAAGCTAACCCTCCTTTTCTCTTTTTCCATACTCATTTGTACATATAAAATAATTTTGGAGAAGGGTAGAATTCTTGTTACAAGTGTCATCGTACTTTCTAGTAAAAACTCACTGAGCTGATGTTGCTGAACAATTTTTTAGTAAATAGTAGAAACAGAATAGTGAAGGCCAAGGACACTTAGGAAGGAGGAAAGTCTAAGAGGTACCTTACTGTAGACTGTTATGTACATTACAGTATAGAGATCTATTTGCAACAAATTTGAGTAGACAACTGCCATGCCTGTGTCCTGACACAGATGTGGGGTTCACATTCCCTTGTGTTAGCTCTGCAAAGGTAGGATATCTTGTCTCAGTTTTCTCAGTTGTCTACGTTCTCTGTCATCCTCCATACGCAGTTACTTGTTGAGGGTTACTCGTTCCTAACGTTGATACCTAAAGCAAGGAGGATGACCTGCCCTTGAGAAGTGCCTCTCTCCTCTGACTGTGGAAGGAGTGTAGATGACTGACTTTCACATGGTTAAACGCAACGGTTCTACTATTGATGCCTTTGTTAGGAAAGAAAACACTCTCAGCTGGAAATGTATCTAAGTTACTTCTTTACGTGACCTATATTTTTTTCCCTTTGTTACTGTCTTATTAGTTCCAAAACTAGACAGGAAGCTTTTATCATTAGTTTTCTTAGCTGTATATTTTAAATATAATTACGTGTAGTTAATGTTTAATGGGGTTATTTTCTGGTCTGGAAGCATGAACGTTGCTTTTCTGGGAATTATAGCTAGAATTTTAAGTGTCTGATTGAGTGAAGTGTCAAAACCTTCTTAAAGCCCAATCTGATTTTGTTATGAGGCTCCTAAATGCCACTTTTGAATACACACCTTTCTGCATTTTTTGTAGTAAAGTTTATATGTTAAGTAGAAAAGATTAAAAGATTATTAAGCTTTGTGGTTAATTTGAGAATCTGTTTCTTGTTTGCAGAATTCTTACTCTGGGACTTGGATTTCTTATTATCCCCTTTCTTCCTGCAAGTAACCTGTTCTTCCGTGTAGGATTTGTTGTTGCTGAGAGAGTCATCTACCTCCCCAGTATCGGCTATTGCATTCTGTTTACGTATGGATTTAGTCTCTTGAGTAAGCAAGCCAAGAAAAAGGTACCATCAAAACAGTCAGTAAGGCTGGTGATGAAGGGCTTTAATTGAATGGCTTGGTTATTAACTTGTCTCCTTGTTTTCTTTAAGAAAATTCTTGCTGTGGCAGTACTTGGAATCTTACTGATAAACGTGATGCGCTGTGCACTCCGCAGCAGTCAGTGGAGGTCAGAAGAGCAGCTTTTTAGGAGTGCACTGTCTGTGTGCCCTCTCAATGCAAAAGTAAGTCAGTTGTACACTTCTAACCTTTTTTTTTAATGTTTTTAAAAAATGTTTTGAATTTTGGAATGGAGGAAGTCTTGTGTGAAGTCAATGTGTTGTGGTACAGTGAACCTCACGGTCTTGACTGGGGCAAGAATATGACATTATCATATCAGGCACCTTAAATTATGGTGTTAACACAGTCAAAATACCAGACAGTGCAAATTACAATTTTGTATTGTTCTGAATTGTAATTCAGAACTTGAGGGTGAAAATGGGGGAGGGGAGGAGAAAGGGGAATGTACTTCAGGAAAGGGCATCCAGTCAAATCAGATGTGCTGGTAAAATCTCTTAAAAGAATTGTTTGCATAATTGCAGGTTATTATAACAAAATATCAAAGAGAATGTAAGTTGCAGTATGCTCACCTGAACAATTCATATGCTGTGATTTTTGAATCCTTCCAGTGATATATATAGCCAACACAGCTAAGGGAGAAAGAAGCATGTCATCTGTGTATTTGCAAGACAAGGGATAAAGTCTTTGCTCCTGCTTCTGCTCTTTTACAGTGGCTGAATGAGCTAGTCTTCAGACCCAGGCACTAAGGAAACCTGCAAAATTCTTTACCAGACTTAGTGAGGGGAAAAAGTCAGAGATGGGACTGATGTTTCATTGCGCTGTTTGACACAGTAGACTGAATCTAGCCTGCTGTTAGAGGTGGGCTCCACAGCAGTCCTTCGGTAGCTGAGACTGGGATCTGTTGAAGTATACCACAGAGCCTTGATGTTCTCTGAATTTTAGGAGAGAGTATCTTCAAGGGTCGTGGGAATAGGAATCCGCAGCTTGTTAACAACACGTTGATGTTTTGAAGGAATAGATTTCTGTAATCTAGAGTGATATCTAGAAAATACAGATCAAAATACAAAGTTCAAACAGATACTGTGAATGCTTAACTTTGTGAAGAGAATTATAAACTTAGCATCTACTGGAATACAGATATGTAGCAGTGAGCTCTACAAATATGAGCAGTGAGCATTGATTGTCAATATTTACAACACAGAGATGCCTTTCAACAATCTCAGATTGCGATACATAGAAAAAAGGAGCTGTTGTATTTTACTGTGGCAAGTGGTAAGCAACCATCTCCTTTTTAATGATGACCTCAGTGTATTTTGTTTTCTGAATGACAAGTGCATATTATATATGGGGCAAATGCAGTCTGCTTCTTTGTGTGTAGCTCTATCCATCTGCTATGGTAAGAGTGCTTTAGACAGATCCACAGTCTTTGCCTGTTCTCCAAGCTCCTTGGACACAAGCCACATCTGGCTGGGAAGCTGTGTAGCTGTGTTCACACAGTGCTGTGCTTGAGCCGATAAGCTGTGTGCAAGCTACTGAACTAATGCAGCTGGTTCAAAGCCAGTGAGTGTACAGGGAAAATGAGCTTGTGTTTGTCAACAGTAGGCTGTGTAGACATGCCTGGGCTGTATTGCTAATAGTGACAGCTTGCATGAATGGAGGGCATGGGGATGTGAACAGGGAGGTTTTTGTAAACTTGTATTCCAACTTCGTTTAATGAGTAGCTTTGAAATTGCAGTAGTAGGGAACTTTGCTAGGCAAGAGCATTAGAGAATGTATGTCTAAGAGTCAATCTCTTTTTTTCTTCATGGACTCAGCTATATTTAGTCAATTTTGACCAAGATAAACGTAAAAATTGAAAGTAGGTTCTATTTTGATCTTCTGTTGTTGTCAAGAAATTGCAGACTTCCTTTAAAACTGACTCCCCAGGACCTTTCATTGGCCCCTTTATTTCAGTGGGAGGCTGATACAGACCAAAAGATGGAATGTAGATAATAATGTTTTTTGTTATTTTTCTCAGAACATCTTTGATTTGTGTAAAGTGGTTGTGCTTTAATTCCCTTATTTTGCAGGGTCTCAGAATCTCCAGGTGTCTCTCAACTACCAACAAGAGCTGCAGCTCCTAATTCGAGCTTTGTGGTACCTCTCAATTCCAAATTGTCTGTATATGAGCAGCATAAAGAAAATTCTAAGTAGCAAGTAGTTACAGTAATGCCTTCTCTAATTTTAGATTCACATTTTTTAAACATTTCTCTTAGATGGAGGTGTGGATCCTGCAATAAATCAAATTCTCTGGCATAGGAGCAAATCTGTCCCCTTGAGTGATGAATGCATCTGGCTCAAGAAGGTGAAATTAAGGATCAACTTTGATAAACATGGCCTAGTAATTTTGAAATGTATTGGAAATAATCAAATACCACAATGAGGTTTTTTTACTTTTTTTTTTTTTTAAGATTCACAATACAGAAAAGTCTGGTAGCTCTTTGTCTAAAGAGAATCTGTTATATGTTTTTAAATATATGTATGTGTGTGCATTTATTTATTGGAGATAGAGAGAGAGAAAGAAGGACTTTTTAGCTATGTCCAGGAGTATGTCACTCTTGCTTGGTCCTTCATTTAAGTTGAGTCGTAAGACTCTTAGATTGAAGCAGTATACATTTGGCAGTATTTTGCTTAGATGAGCAGAAGGTGCCTGTATATTGATTCAGTTTGCTCTTATCACATTTTTTCACACAGTATTGATTCACTGAATTCCTAGAGCTCGGTGATGATGCCCAGTAGTGTGAGTTAGAATTAGGCCTGCCTTGTTTCTACTTAAGCAAATTTTGTGAACAGTTGCATAGACTGTTTTCTGCCAACAGTATGTTACAGGTAGTTTATGAATTCAGAATAATTTAGTGCTAATGGCTTAGGAAAGACTCATTGGATTTTATTCAGAGTCTCTTCACTGATGTCAGTGTGTTGCAAGTTAATCCTGAAGTGCTTTGTTGAAGTACTGAAATATCTAATTGCAGGCTGTGATAAAAGCCTAGCTACATTTTTGCTGTATCAGATTGCTGGCTTGGTATTCATCTTCTTAGCTTTAGGCATCTACATCTGAGCAAGTCAGGTTCCTTTTATAACTGGGGAGGAGAAACTCTCCCTTTTAGCGCATGGTTTATCATCACCTTGAGCTACATGACTGATGCAGGCCAGAAGGACTGCATCGTTCTGTGTGTTTCTCTCCACAGATTATGAAAGAAGTCCTGACAATTACCTCAGATGTGGATACATAAGGTTGTGTGAGATTCTGCCCTTCTCCTAGTGCCATTCATTATTTCTAGACATTGCTCTATTGCTTCTTACTCTCTGAAGTGGTTGCGCAGCTTCCTTTAGATTTTAAAGATTATTCCTGAAGCTGCTCATCTCATTGGCTTTTTCTGCCATGCAATAACTTACTGTTCAAAATGCCAAGTTACATTTTCTTGTCTTTTACCAAAGCCATGGCAATTTTTAAGAATCCAGAGATGGTTCTTACCTTGGATGACTTCTTCTAATTGATTATATAAATAAAATGTGCAGTAATATGTGGGAAATAGTGACCGTTTTTCTTCTCCTAGATTTGAAATAATGGAATTTAAATGACTCTAAATTGTTAATAGTCTGTACATAGCCTGTACATTCTCCTTGCTACTGGGTGGTTTTTTACAGCATAGAATTTGGTAAAATTGATTTTTTTTAAAAGCCACTTAAGTAGCAACATTTCTGTAAAATACTAAGCAAGGGAGTTATGATATTCTGTACAGAACGTGCTGCTAACCAGTCTGCCTTGAGATACTAAGAGTGCTAGCTTTGTACTTGATGCTTTATGCAAACTGTTATTATCACAGATACAGTTTTGTCAAAGACAAGCTATTCTGGTAATGAAAATGTACGACAGATTCTTTTAAGACCATTTTCTCTACCTTTTTTTAAAAAGGCCTCATAAAAACTCATTGTGACAGAACAAGATTTACTGCTGTTTAAGGACTGATGAAGCTGATCTAGAGAGGACTTCCTTTAGATATTGAAATTTTTTTTTCTACGTTACACATTAAAAGGGGATTATCTTCTTCAAAGGATACCTTAAACGCTGAGGGCTATATTTTTAGGGGCTGTCTGTGGTGTTTTGTTGCATGGGTGACATTCTGGATGTCAGGTGTTTTGTATATGAATACAGTCGTGCAGAAGAACCTTTAGAAAACATTAGCTATGCAAACAAAATGAGAATTTTTTTTTTAAAAAAAAGCATTGTTTTATTTAGAAAACAAGATTTCAGTAGCAGAGGAAAGAGTTTGATGGAAGAAACTGGCATTGGAACAGAAGCATCTGCATGTTTCTGTAGAAATTTTGACATCTGTGCTTTACTTCCATCCTTTTCAGCAAATGTTTGTATTTGCTGAAAAGGTGATTATAAGCAGTGAGGAACAGAGAATAAAATAGTCAATAATCACAGTGCTCCAGCTGAGCTCTACATGTATTTTCTAGGTGATACTACATTTCAATTTCTTTCTACACTGCTTTGAGGCAGAAGGGGAGCAGGGGTGGAACAAGAAATTGGTTTGACATGAATGGTGATTTTGTACAGGGAAAATCTATTTTTTTTCCTTCCCTCCTCATTTTAATGTGTATACACATTTAAACACTTGAGTAAGAGTTCAAGCACTGTGTGTGTCTAACAATAGTATGCAATGCTTTTGCCTTTTTGTAATGACATCTTAGACTCATTGAAGTATTGTGAACAGACAAACACAGTGCCTAAGGCTAGGCCATGGTGCCATGGTTATGTTAACTTTAAACACAGTATGTTTAAAGTTAACTGGTGTTTTTCATGGGGTATTTTTAGTATATTACCTTCTTCTAATTCTGCCCTCACTGCAGAGAATGACGTGTTGTTATGAATCCCCGAGAAATGCTCATTTTAAAGCTATTACTGTAAAGTAATTACCTGTTTGAGTTTGATAAAGGAGCAAGTGGACATAATGTGATATGTCATTTCCCGTTAATATCTATCTTTAATGCTCATTTAGTAATGAAATATGTCTGTTCTTTAATGTTTAATCAGGAAAGGAGAATCCTCTCCCAGGTTGGCATGCGTGGTATCTGTCAAGGGCAAAAGAACCACGTCTCTAGAGATTAAATTTAAAACATCACACTGGCCCCTCACTTTTCAAAGCCAGATTTTTCCTGCCCACTGGTAAATGGGAAGTGTTTGTCCCTGTCTTGTGCAGATAGGGGTCATGGGAGAGATCAAGAAGAATTGCAGCCTTGTGCTTAGCAGAGGGCACACAGATTGTTGTAACCCTGGCTGAGGGGAGTAGAGCAAAAGGCTGATCTTGGCAGCTCTCTCTAATGGCCAGAGAAGTGGAGACATGGCTGTATAACTAAAATAACCTGCACCTTTCAAATAACTCTGTATGCTTAGAAACAATTCCTGACTGTTCTTAAGATAACAATTTTATTGCATGTTTGCCCATTGTAAATCAGCTTGAAAGCTGTTTTGGTCACTGGATATTTATGGTAGGCTGAGGGTTTCTTTTGTTTTGCTTGCTTTCTTCTCTTACTTTCTTCTCTGTCTTATATAAAGAGGAGCTAAGGTTACAATTTCTCTTGAAGGGAAGTTGGGAAACATATCTATAATATGTATGTATGTATATACACAACAAAGAAGTCTTAATATTCAGGAATATTGTGTAGAAACATTGTTTCCTTTCACACAGATACTATGTCTGAGGACTGAAGAAATACACTGAGAGAAAAATGACTGCTTTAATAAGCAGTTGTTTATTTAAATAGCTTTGTTACCAGCTTTAATACCATAATATATCTTTCTAGTTCAGTTCACAAAACATACATGTACACTTAATATTTCATTTGACTTGAAAAAACTGATATCTCTTGAGTTTCTGCAAGCTACACAATTCTATTTAAATGAGAAGAATATGCTTTTCACTGCTGCTTAGTTAGACATGGACATTAAGAAGTTCCGCACTTGAAGAAACTGAGGCTAAAATAGAGTCTGAAAGTGAAACGTGGGCTGGTTCTTAACACAAGACAACTGAAACATATGTTTCAAAGACTGAGTAGGTGGTGTACACGGTTTTTTTTCTCATACGCTCTGTCTTTAGTCCTTAATCAGATTTCTTCTTGCAGTGATGCTTATGACTTTGGTAAAATATAAAACATTAACAAAAATTGAAGACATTTGTAAAGCTTCTTTAGAGGAAGAAATTGAATCTGGTTAATATAGCCTTAGTTCGCTGATTTTGAGATGTGAATTCAGGTATTTTAAGGGCTGATATCCATTATTGAGTGGAATCTTCCTTTATTTTTCCTGTTTTGCCACAAGTTATCTTTTATCTGGAAGTATAGCAAAGTTTAATAATTATCTCTGATTAGATTTTGAGTCTCTAAACTTCAATGTATATATAATCAAAGGAATCCAGTTTGCAAAGAATGTTGTCATAGTGTACTGAAAAAGTTCTTGAAGAGATGATACAAATAATGCTTGGTCCTTAGAAACATTTTTAGGGTGTATTATTTTACTGTAAGAACTGCTTAGAAAGCTGTGCTATTTTTTTTTTGCCACAGTGAAGTGATCTTTATAAATGGCTATGCCTTGACATAAATGTACTATTCTGTTGCTTCTTAGGAGTAGGCCTGGTCGTAATTTTTTCTGAATGTACAAAGGAAGTACCTGATTTTTTTTTTTTTTTTAAATTGGAAGCTATACTAGAGCTGCTTTTATGGGATGCTAAGTTTGTGTGCTGTTTTATGTCTTACAGCCTGAGGAGCTGTTCCTGTGAATGCTTAGTAAGCCTCACAGCATCTTTGCTCTCTTTAAAACAAATGAAACCACTGATTCACTTATTTTAGAAAGCATGGAAAATGGTTTTAACTTTATTTGTTGATGGTATGTTACTGTATAGTCACAGTCATATAGTGGTGGAATTCAACAACTAAATGCTGCAACAGTTGGATTCAAATATAATTGTGTGTGCTGGATCAATGGGACCAGTTACTGTGCCAAACACAATGAGAATTTAAACTTCAATGGACACATGAGATAAAATCCTTTTCTAAATGTTTAAGTTGAATTAGAGTTATCTAAATATCTTACAAATCCATCATTATGTATTTCAATCTGAAATAATTTCTGCATAGTATTTTTAAAGAGATGTAAATCAGATTTTCAAGGTATGCAAATAATTACAGCATGTGAGTTTCTTTTAGATGAGGCATACACAATTTGATTTCAAAATAGTAATTTAAAGAGTGAATTCTGGGCTAGTTGCAGAGAAGTCTATTTTCAGGCGTTGGTACTTGTAAGACTTTTCTGTTATTTCTAAATTTGAGTCTTCCTTTCACCAGGTAATATAGTCTTCTGACAGCGGCCTTAAAGTAGGATTTGAAATATCTTCCCGCACGGATTTATCCTGAAATTCTTATCTAGCCCTTATCGTAAGTTCAGACGATAAGGATCTTCCCTGTAGTTATCCCAAAACTTGAGACATTTCCTTCGTTCTCCACTATGTAACAGGGAAGATCTTCAACATGCCGTCACGTATTATTTTTGTTTCAGAAATGCTTTTTGATAGATATTATTATAATGAGACAAAAATAGTTGGGTATTTTGATGGGGGAGAGGTTGGTTGGTTTTTTGTTGTTTTGAAATGTGGAGCTAAGCTTTATTTTTCTGTTAATATTATTAAGTTTCTTCTGATATGCTGTAGTGAAAGCAAGGCTTAATCCGCACTTATTGTTGTAGTTTATCTTCTCCTATGGTGGATTTGGATGAGTCAGACTTATATGACAAATAAATAAAGGCTAAGAGGTCTCCATATAACGAGTCTTATGGACAGTGTGATGACCTCATTTATAATACCAGGAAGTGAATAATCTTTCTTAACTAGCTAGAACAGGTAAGTTGATTTATTAATCTATTCCGAAGGTTTTGTCTTTTGCTGCTTTCATTGTATACATTGTCCAATCTGGAGAATTCACCTACAGCAAAAAACAACAGTGAATGACACAAATACTGACTGTATTTGGAGTAAGGATTTTTAGCAACATGATTCCCAAAATATGTGACCGTATAACATCTAGTAAAATGTTCTGTGTTTTCAGGTGCACTACAATGTTGGCAAAAACCTGGCTGACAAAGGAAATCAAAGTGCTGCAATCAAATACTACAGAGAAGCTGTAAGGTATTAGAAATTTTGCTGCTTTATTGAACTATCTTAAAATTGCTTTAATGTTTCAGTCTTCATTTTCATGTTCTGCAGAAATGCATAGCTAACAATTTGCATACAGGAATGTGTCTCATACATGATAATAATCTCTTAAATTTTAAATTCTAGGTTGAACCCTAAATATGTGCATGCCATGAACAACCTTGGGAATATTCTGAAGGAAAGAAATGAGCTCCAAGAAGCAGAGGAGTTGCTGTCCTTAGCTGTACAAATACAGTATGTTTAGAACAATGCCAAGCAGTGTTTTACACCAGCTGACCAGAAATGATACAATGGGATCTTCTGTTCTAGATGTTCAGTTGTCATCTGTCTTTTTTTCAATGTATGCAGACCTGATTTTGCTGCTGCATGGATGAATCTGGGAATAGTACAGAACAGTTTAAGAAGGTTTGAAGAGGCAGAGCAAAGCTATTGGACAGCAATTAAACACAGGAAAAAATATCCAGACTGTTACTACAATTTAGGGCGGTTGGTAAGTATTTTTGAATAAATGATAGCTATTTAAGTGGTTTGCATGTGCATATAATTCTGCTGTTTTGTTAAATGCTAATAGTTATTTCAGTTTATTTGATGTGTACTTTACAGAGATTTCCTTTTTTCAGTAGCTTTTCCCATTGCTTTCCTAGTACAATTCCTTCCGTATCACATTTGGTTGTCATACTTTTCCATATAGAGATGTCTGAGCAAGTATATAGATTGTAATCTCTTGTTTGAGAGATAATTTTAATCATTTCTCAATGCTAGACTGTTTTATGTACGTACAATTTGTTGTGTATTCCAAAAAATTGTTAGGTGGTCGAACTATGAAAAAAATGTTTAGATTCCTGGAAATATTTATATTAAATATTTACTTATTCTCTTGTGTAGATTTCTAAATTGCATGCTGGTTTTCCTCCCCTTCCTACTGGTTTAAACATATTTGAAAACAAGCAACAAGCCTGGCTCACGCAGAAAAAGCGGATTAAAAATGCAACGTTAATATATACCAGTCTATTTTCCCTACTATCCTAGTATTCTTCTTACATTTCTTACTTATAAGAGAAAGTTCTACTTAGAATGGTATGAGTAGGGCTAATAACTGTTCAGTGCCTTTAGTCCATAATAGGAAAGTAAAGTAAATCAGGGTGAAATTACTAGAGTTTTCTTTCTTTTCAGTATGCGGATTTGAATCGCCATATAGATGCATTGAATGCATGGAGGAATGCTACAGTTCTGAAACCAGAGCATAGTTTGGCTTGGAACAATATGATTATATTGCTTGATAACACAGGTATAAGCCCATTTGAATATTTTAATGAATAATTCAGTATCTGCAAAACTCAAGAGCTTTATCTGTATTTATCTGAAAGGAGTTTTGCTGCTTCTGTGGCTACCAACATGCTCTCCATAAATATCAGAATGCCTTCTAACTCACTGATTTTAGAGCATCACTTGAAATCCAGCTCATCCACTGAATTTCTGATCCTTGTTTGAAATGCCATCAGTGTGTGGGCATGTTTGTAATATACATCAAACTTCAGAAGTTTTGAACCTGTGCTTTTGTTCTTCGGAAAGTGTTATTTGTTGAAAATGAAACAGAGGTTTTCTGGTTTTTCATTCTATAAGTCTTTGCATTTGTTTGTGTCTGAGATGCCCGATTTTCTTTAAAAATGCATGTAATCAACTATTCATACAATATCTGTGCTTGCAGCATGAAAAATAGCTAGTAAGGCTGTGCTAAAGGATGCCTTATCTTTTTTCACTGCATGGGCTCCCAGGCAATCTAGCTCAAGCAGAAGCAGTCGGAAGAGAGGCCCTGGAGTTAATACCTAATGATCATTCCCTTATGTTTTCTTTGGCAAATGTACTGGGGAAATCACAAAAATATAAGGTAGGTAACTAGGTCTTTCTCCCTTGTTTTTTAGTTGTTGTGTTTTTTCTTACCTGTATAAGCTCTGTATGTTTCTGTAGAAACTGTTTGAGGAAGTCATTGTGGACTATGACTTAGATAATCACAATTCAATGCCCATTTTTGTCACATAATTGCTATGTGATTCTGGCCTAAATTCATTTCATCTGATTTTAGATACCTGTGTTTGGGACGTTGTTGTCCTAAACTATGTCAGTGGTCAGTGAAGAGAAATAGGCTCATAAGTACACTAGAGGGCAGCTGAGGTCTTGTATTCCTCTGCTGTCTAAAGAGAGAACCTCCTCTAATTTAAAGGCTTTGGTTCAGGGTCTAAAATTAGATGTGATGAGCTTGTCCTTGTGTTTTGCGTATGTAAAGGAGGCAACGTTTACCATTACAATATGAATTCTAGGTTCTTCAACTCAGAAACTATCTATAATAAAGATATTACAGGCTCTCTAATCCCACATTAAGAATAGGATACCTGGATAATCCCAGAATATTATGAGAAGTTCATACATTGATCAATGTATCAAACTTTTTCTTGGATACACTTGGCCAGCTACTTAATGGAACTTCAAAATTAACTGCTGATATTTACAAGTGGTTAATGTAATGCAACTGGGGACAGAATTATTTTCCAAAAGGAATTGTATGAGAATAAATTATACATAGCTAATATATTCAGTTCTTTTAATTGATTCCATAGTCACTGATGTATGTGTGTGTGCATTAGGGAGTTTTTGTACTCCTCAGAAAAAAACATCATTTACTGAAGCATGGTTTTGAGGGATTTTGATGGCTTTTTGATATGTTGTAATGCTAGTAGTGCTGAAGGAACATCGTCAGCATAAGTGAAGTAGGATGATTTTATGATGTTAAACTTCTTAGAATTAATATATTTTTTCACCAATAACTGTGTCCAATTTCCACAGTCATATTCAAATGCAGAGTGATGATCTGTCTGCATGTGAAGCCAGGGCCTGTGACAGCCCAACACTTGCTTTTGTTTGTGTTGGTGATGCCCTTACACACCACGGTTGTTTCTCTAGACTGGCTGTTTCATTTTTTGTGTGTTCTCTTACTGTCTTCCTTCCACCTGTAGCTGTCATAAAATATATTTTCAGGTTACTTTAACAAAGTTACAGAAGAATACGAATTAACATCCAGAAGGTATAAGGGATAACATTATGGAGGAGTTAATTGCTAGTATTCCTTGGATGAGTCATAAGTATCAAAGAACAGAGGATTGTACAGTTATTTAGCAAGAATAATATGCAGCCTGATAGAATGAAGAATCTTTATAATGAAGTAAGTAGAAGAAATACGTGGAAAAATCCACAAGTTTGTCGTAGTGGATTTAAAAAATAAAAAAAAGAGGTACTGCTGGCTAGTTCTGAAAGGTCATTATGCTGCACAGGAATGCACTGGAGACAAAGTGGAAATAGCTGTAGGGGAAAATGAAGCTTTTAAGCCAGCATCCTGAATAAAGCAAAAGGAGTGTTAGAGCCCAAGGAAGAAAGCAGGAAGCCATTGAGAGTTTTGATAGTTCAATAGCGAGTAGGTTTGTGTAGAGCAAAAGATAAAGCCTAACTTGAAACTGATGGGTTATAACAGGGAGAGCCAATTACGGGAATGGGAAAGTGGATGTAGTTAAGGTAATGATAGCAGCAGCTATATTTTGTATGGCCTGGAAAGAGGAGATACAGGGTTGTTTATTTAAGTGGGAGAAAATAAAATGATTATAAAAATCATGGGAGCTGAAGATTTCTTGTCTGCTTCCTCAACACGTAGGGAAGAGGATGGATCTTTGAGGATATTTGAGTGTTTGGGAGGAGAGGGGGAGATGGGGGATAAAGGCTGTCAAGGTGGTGGAGATGACTTGCAGAGGGCTGCTTGGCTGTGCCTGTTTTGTTGTATAACCTCAGGCATTTCATTTATTAAGTTACTTTTTGTGTGTCTGTATAGAAGGTGATACTGCATTGGCTCTGTTGCTATAAAGTAAGGTTGGTTTAGGGTGGGTTTTGTTGTGTTCTGTTGTTTGGTTTATTTGGTTGGTTGGGTTTTGGTACTTTTTGATTCAGTGCCTTTTAAAATAAGAAGATCTTACTATGTTACGAAAGATTCCCTTCAAATAAGTTGACAAAATTCTCTTTCAGTTTCAAATGCAGTTTGATTTTTAGCAGAAGATGGATCTCCTAAGTGACCAAAAAAAATCCCCCAACCCTTTAAGATTTCTGTTTATATCTATTCATGAATGATTTATTGTTCCAGAAAAAAAAGCACATAAAAGATGAGTTGTTTTGGTATTTTTGTTTTGTTTAATTAGCATCTGTTATACCAAGCTAGATCTCTCATTTAAATACTTGTCGCAATGGACAAAGAATCAAGCTATCTTTAGTTCTTTGAAAATATGTATGCTGTATTTTTGTTATGTATGCATCCATGCTTTTTTTTGTAAGAAGTACAACAAATTGGAAACATTCAGCTTTTTTTTTTTTTTTTAATTTAAAATAAAGCCAGACTACAACTGTGCTGTGGGCTTGGCAGCAGATGGAATGCAGTGTGCTTTTCCAAAGCCTTCACTATACACAGTGTGCAAGTTTCTTGACAACACTTAATTTAAAGATTTGGCAAGACAGAGTAATTTGAAATATCACCGGATGTACTGGAATGTATATTTACTCCATATATCTGCAATAATATGGAAGTGATGCACCTTCAATAGTCTTTAATCAGACAATATGCTTCTACTAACTGCTGAGCAAAGCAGTGGCAATAAAAATGTTTTCAGTATGTGGTTGAAGATGTATGGTAATGGGAGTCGGTTCTGATCATGTATTTCATTATGTTTTCTGGGAACACACTGCACATATTGTCCTATTATACTTCAGCAGTGAAAAGAATGAGTCTTATCTGCTTCTCCTTTGTGTAGGTGACATTAAGGCATAAAAGTGCATTAAGTGGACAGCACATCTTTCAGTATGTTGTTAACCTGCCCAATGAAGAAAGCAGAGATTTACTTATTAAATACTAGAATTTGCAGTGGAAAAATCAAAATTTCTGACTACTAAATGTTTGAGTCTCGGGATGTTTCTCAGATGACTAAGTTAGAAACATGAAATAATTTTGACTGGAAGGGACATCCAGAGGTCATGTAGTCCAGTCCCTGACCAAACCAGGGCTATGCCCAGTTGAGTCTTGAACATCTCTAAAACCTCTCCAGGCAACAACTTCCAGTTCTTGACCACCCTCATGGTAAAAACAAATTGTTTGCTTTTATCTAACTGGAATTTCCTCTATACCAGCTTACATGTATTGTGTCTCATCCTGTTGCTATGCACTTAAGAGAAGAGTCTGGCTCTATCTTCAGTGTATCCTCTGGTCAGCTAGCTGTAGATAGCAATAAGGTCTCCCTTTTGTCTTCTTTTCTGAAGGGTGGAGAGAACCAGGGGAGATGCAGAGTTCCGCATCTAGGGAGGAACAACACCAGGCACCAGTACATGCTGAGGGCCATCCAGCTGGAAAGCAGCTCTGCAGAAAAGGACAGGAATCCAGGCAGACACCCAGTTGAACATGAGACAGCAGTGTGTCCTTGTGGCAAACAAGGCTGAGGGTATCCTGGGCTGCATTAGGCAAAGTATTGCCAGCAGGTCAAGGGAGGGGATCCTTCCCCACTACTCAACACTAGTGAGGCCATACTTGAGTACTGGACTCACCAGTACGATATGGACATAGTAGAGAGAGTCCAACAAAGGGTTACGAAGATGATGAAGGGACTGGACCATCTCTTGTTTGAGAAAGGCCAAGAGATCTGGAACTGCTCAGCCTGAAGAAAAGGAGGCTCAGGGGGATCTCATCAATGTTTATAAATACCTGAAGGGAGGGTGCACAGAGGACAGAGCCAGGCTCTTTTCAGTTGTGCCCAGGTGCCAGGGCAAGAGGCAATGGGCACAAATTGGAACCCAGGTTTCCTCTGAACACCAGGACCACTTCTGAGCTGTGTGGGTGACATAACACTGGCACAGGCTGCCCAGAGGCTGTGGAGTCTCCTTCTTGGCAGTCTCCAGAAGCTGCCTGGACATGGGCCTGGGCACCCTGCTCAGGGTGCCCTGCTGGAGCCAGGAGTTGGGCCAGAGGTTGCTGCTAACTGCAAAGATCATGTGATTCCCGCCATTCCATTTCTCCATCCTGTCTATGTCCAAATGGTACCCTTCCCCTCCAGTGTATTGACCATTCCCTCCAATTAGGTGCTATCATCTGTAAAGTTTCTGATAGCACATTCAGTCTCATCACGCAAATAATTAATGAAGTATTTTAAATGCTGTGGTTCTCAAAGAGGCCAATGCATCTAGGCATGTTAATAGTCAGGGTATGAGAATGCTTGCTAGAGCAGCAGTTGCTTATGCCAAGGAAAAGCAATGCCAAAACTTGCACTGTGGAGTCATAAACTCCATAAATTTCTGGACATCTGGTTCCCTTGTTCACTCCTGTTCAAATATTTCTTCTCCAGAAAAAGTATGTCCTCCAAAAGGATTTGTTGAGAAATTCTAGGGCTTGTCATTTCTGTGACTTGAGAAGATGAAGGCACTTTCTGTATCAGCCTTTCTTTGCCTGACTGTGGCAGCCTCAGCTGCGCTCTGGAATGCTTTGAAAGGAACATGTGATTTGGGTTTGAATTTGGACGTACTAGGAAGCTCTTAAGTCACTCAGATTTGAGTCGGTGAATCTTGACATGAGAAACGTCTTGTCACCCTTATGGAGACTTCATACTTCACACAAGAAGATGGTGGAACCAAAAATTTGGCTGATAGGATTTCTTTTTTGTGGTGCTATGTGGTAATAAATTAACAAAGGCTTAGCATAAAAGAAAGGCCTTTTCTCCAGGATTGTTGATCTCACATATCTTGAACGTTGTGTATGCATTAGGGACTGGAGACTACTACACCGAGGTAATTTTATCTCCAGGTATTTTGCACTGAAACTGAATGAACAACTTTCCCTAGAAGAGCGTAGCGCAAGATCTTTGTGAAATTCTCTTTTGAAAATATCTAAACTTGCATGCAAGTGAGTAAATATGGTCCATTTGGATTGGAGGGTATCTTTCTAAACTTCTTTAGGAAATACGTTCTGGAATAAAAGTTTCTATATCAGTAGCTAGTACGGTAAAATAAAAATGCTGAATTACGGAATTAACTTAGCAATAAATTGCTCCTTTGAATATTTGGTGAGAGCTCAGCTCTCAGTACTCAGACATCAGCAGTTCTAAGAGCACACATACCGGGCATATAGCAAAAGTAGCTTGTGAGAAATGTGAAGAATATTTCAGTTGGTTTGACTTTTAAATGACAGACACTTTGCTATTGTTCATTGAGAACCACATTGAAGCATCTATTTAAAAGGGTTTTACTGGAATGCTCCCATTTGAAATGGTAAAAATTATGTTAAAGGGGAGGATGTCTAAAAGCAATTTTCTCAATTGCTGTATATGCTTGCTTTGATTGAATACATAGGTAAATCTTCAGGAGGTGATGTAATTAAACTGCTTTACAAACTTTGCTAGTGCTTAATAGTTCCCAGTTAATGTGAACCTGTGAAATCTTGGCACTTATTTGTACCGTTGTTACTTTTTATCCAGAGGCTACAGCCAACCTGAACTACAGAATCATGCAGGCTTAGATTATACATATTGTGACACCAAATAGACATGGTGTAGTTTGAGGTTTCTTTCTATTACAATTTTGGGTAATATACATACTGCAAGAGTAGACTGTCCTGTTGACTTGTTCTTCTAAATTATTCAGGAATCTGAAGCTTTGTTCCTCAAGGCAATTAAAGCCAATCCAAATGCTGCCAGTTATCATGGTAATTTAGGTAAGAGATTTTCTAACTCTTATCAGCTGTATTGTTTGTTTGCTTTCTACTCATCATGGTTTAAAAGAAAAGGCAATCTTTTGAGCCTTCTTCCTGCTAGGCAGATTGCTGTTTGACTTCCTAGAAAAACTGCCAGCCAGAGAACAGGGCACTAACCCAGAAAAGCTGTCACATGATATGACAGATCAAGAGGGTTGCACAATTCAGCCCAGAGGTAGCTGCACTTCAGTGGCTGCAAATTGGTTCCTTTATGCTATACTTGTAACTTGCAATGAGCTCACCAGATAAGAGCTGCCATTTATGGCTATAGTGTAATTCATTCCTTCATCATTCCCATGCCAGTTCTGCTCCCAGGCTTTGCTCCTGCATTTGGCAACAGAACAAGCAGCTACTGTGCCACCAGCCAGTGAGAGACCCTCACTGGAAACAAATGCTTTAATGTTGTTTTCCAAGTGATTGGCAGGACTGCACATTATTCAACAATATTGCTAATGAAATTCCTTATTGATGTTCCAGCTGTGCTTTATCATCGCTGGGGAAATCTTGACTTAGCAAAGAAGCACTATGAAGTCTCTCTGAAGCTTGATCCTATGGCGCCTGGAACCAAGGAAAACTACAACCTCTTAAGAAGAAAATTGGAGCAATTGCAAAAGAAAGGCGGTGCCTGATGTTTCTTTTCAGGTTGTCCATGCATGCTGTTTACTATTAGTGTTACATGGTTGCTTTTGACCATGTAAAGGTTTGAGTCATTATTTCTCAAAAATGACAACACCAGCAATGCACACTTGAATGTCCAATTATGCCCTCCTACAGATTCTAACATTTCAGCTGGAGTTTGGAGGAGCTTTTTACTTCTACTCTTGAACTGCTTTTAAAATCCTGTACAACACTTTTATAGGTACATGAAAGCAATGCAGATGGAATTTCACAGGTGTGAATAAATAGCAATATTTACTTTCACTTGTAATTTGATATCTTCATCTGACTTTTTAGCAGCAGGATGGATATCAGAAGGCAGTTTTATTTCTGAAAATGTTTCTGGAAAAAGTGCTATTTCCTGTTTATATCCTGAAGTATGAAGAATATCTGACCAGTTCAGTTTTATTACTGCTTTCTACTGCCAGTCCTGCAGAGCCAGTGGAAGAATGGATTCTCTCCAGCGCATCAGTCTACATCAGTAATTTGAGTTATGCTCTGGTTCTTGTTTCTGACTCCACCCTTTGAAGTACAGGTGCAAATGAGCACCACAAAAGGTTTGTCAGCCACTGTGCTGCTGAGATATGCCTGAGTGGAGGAAATACGCCTTGATTTAAGACAAGATTATAGCAAGCAGCAAAGGGAAGAGAAGTGTGAGATGACAGAGGAGTAAGCTAGTTTCTGTTCTTGCAGGTAGCCTCATCTAGCATAGACAACTTGGGCCACAAGTCAGAATTGCTTTAGCTCTTGCAGCAAGTCAGTGGTCTAAATATAGTATAGCATCTACAGGAGCTTATTCCCTATGGTCTGAGGCACTGCAGTGCTTTCCGGTTGAAGACATAACCATTCAGCGCCTACATTGCTGCTAAATACAGAGAGAATTTCTGTGGAAAAAGTAGCCGGGCAGACAACCTGACCTTGACTTTTGAGATATTAACTGGAAGGAACTCTCATGGAACTTTGTCTAACCGTGACTCATGCGTTTGCTGAAATGACAGTTAAATAAGCAAAGCTGTTAATGTGTAAACTGATCACATTGGTGTGGGGTGATTCAGAGATGAGTACCTATTGATACAATGTCACTTCTCAACATGCTTTAATACATGATTATGCTCTGACTGTCCAGAGTTGTTTGTCTTGTGCTAATGTTTACATTTCTGCTTCAGGAAATCATTACATCTATTTTCTTATTTGTTTTCTTGTTTGCTTGTTTTATTTAAGATTGGAAGACTTCTCTTGGATGTGATAACTAAGGAACTTAGCCTCTTTTTCATATTCCTTTATTCTTTCTTTTTATCCCCACAGGAAGACATTGATTAATGCAGTATTTGCAGCTTTCCTAATTAGTCCAATGGTTATTTTATAGGAGATTGTGGAATGTTCTCCATACACAGCTCATCTACGAGTGTGTGGAACCATTTTAAATGTCGGGGGAATGCCTGCCATAGGACAGGATGTCACGTGACCTTGCCGCCTGACCACCATGTAAACATTCTACATCTAGACTGTGTCTTGAACCTACAGTAGGCTGATTTTTTGGAAATGGCAGTTGTTTCAAAAACTGGGTGCGTCTACAGAGCACAATGTGATACTGCACAGCTACCTAAGCGTCCTCTAACAAAGTTTAGGTACCACGGGTAGTGCAGCTACTTTAATGTAATGCTCTTTCCAGAGTAATTTTAAATCTAGACAGCAAGGCTATGGCAGTGTGATACTGCGCAAATTTGGCTTTGAATGAATTAATATGCCTGCATTGCACATACACAAATCCTATATTGTGATACTGATTTTAGTTGAGGTACCAGAGGCATGTATTTTTACTACTGCAGTGCTCTTCTCCTGCAAATAAATTCTGTTTGTTTCTCAGCAGGACTAATTAGTTCATGTAGGGTATCAACTTGATGCATCATTTCCATTTCTTCTGGTTTCCAGACAGAAGTTTTGGAAACTAGTTTCTGAATGTCTTTGTAGGATATAAACATGCTCTGTGGTAAGTATCAACACTGGTTCAGCAGAATACTGCACTAGTGTGGCTTGCCATCTTCTGATAACCAGTATAGTTCAGTCGGTACCAACTTTCATATCTGAAACGTGCTGAAATAGATAAACCCTTCAGTACAAACGGCAGACTTTTAAGGCTTTCCACGCATAACCTAGTATGCATTGGATATAAAGACTTCAGTCATAAGGTATTAAAGGGTTGGGATCTAGCTAGATGAGCTACTTTATAGCAGAAAATAGATGTTTAATATAATCATGTCTTTTCTGTATATTTGGAATATGACATATTGAGTTTAAATTATTATTCTCATCATGAAGTCCATATGTATAGTTGTCCCTTCTGCCTACCAGGTTAGCTTTACAGAAATCCAGTAGATCAATATTATGTATGGGGTCTGAATACTCTGTAGCTTGTTACAAACCAAAGTTTTTGCAGAAATTCCTCTGTGGACATCAGTTTGTCCTCATACTCATGAGTCTTGGATGTAAGAGACATGCCAACAAATTGAATGCTTTGTTGGCATTTGACAATGGTGTTCGCTCTTCAGTACAGATTGTGATTTATTCTTGATTAGTTTTCTGGGCACCTATCGTATTATTATGTGGGGGGTTATTTGTTTTATATCATCGTTTAGTGCTATAGAAATTCAGTGTGATTACTTGCGTGAGAGTAGTAAGGATACTTTTATGACTGAGCATAATGGTGACACAGTTTGGGTTTGAAAGAAGAAACAAACAACTTTTTTTAAAACTTAAAATCCTTAAAACTTTCAAGAACACTAAATTTTTTTTTACTTTCAGAATTGTTTTGAGAGCAGCATTTATAATGTTAACTTTTTTCTTATTTTCTCATACCTCATAACTGACTCCTGGAATAGTACAGAACACATACCCTAGAAGAGAGAAAGGTGTAGAAAAAGTGGGTTTGTATGTAGCTGTTGTTACGAACAGCTGTTGTTAATGACAGAACAAGGGGTAATGGTTATAAACTGGAAGAGGGTAGATTTAGGCTGGATATAAGGAAGAAATTCTTCACTGTGAGGGTGGTGAGACACTGGAACAGGTTGCCCAGGGAAGTCGTTGATGCTCCCTCCCTGGAAGTATTCAAAGCCAGGCTGGATGGGGCTTTGGGCAACCTGGTCTAGTGGGAGGTGTCCTTGCCCATGGCAGGGGGGTTGGACCAAGATGATCTCTAAGGTCCCTTCCAACCTGAACCATTCTATGATTCTATGAACGTAGCCTGTATTTCCAGCATGCTGGATTTTTTCTCCACGTTGCCTTTCCACCATTGCCAATTATGGAGGACTAATGTTTCCTTCTTATCAGCTGACTTGATTCTTTAGTGAAATCAAGAAACATGGATACACTTTTAATTTTTTTTTGAAAGCTTGTTTGTTCAGATACACTTCTGAAGAAATACAGAATGATTCAATGCACAGAATGGAGTCAATGCACAGAATGACTGCTAGCAGATTACAGCCTCTTTTCATCAAAAACTTCCAAGAGAGTTCTGTAATTGTATGTTTCTCTCATGTTTAGAACAATGTCTTGAAGTTTACTGTTATTTAATTTCATGCTTAGGTTTTAGAGATCTGAGTTGTGTGTATGAGCACTCAGAAATAAAAATTCTTCAGTACTTCTGAATGGTTCGTTACAAATATTGGGCCTGTTAACTGTCGTTTCCTCCATATTTTATACATCTACATCTGAGCTATTCATCCTAGTTTCTCTGTAATATTAGGAATAAAACAGATAATGTGAAATACGATTCATCTCCTAAAGAAAAGGATGTGAGGCATCATGTATTTGAAACGCATAATCTTCACTAACATCAAAGGGTTACTAAGATGATCAGCTCATATCTATTAAGAAAATCTCACTGCTGCTTTCAGATGAAGGAAGCTGGTCCTCTGTACCACTCTTACACCGTGCTTTGCACCAAGAATATTAAAAGACTGGCATTGAGGCAAACTGGCAGGTACTTGCCTTGAGGGTCAGCTACAGCAGCCAGATGAGGGAATGGGATAACATAAATGAGGAGAGCTTTGGTTTCTGCAGACTGATAAAGCATCTGAATGTCAAATCTCTGCCTGGGTGTCCAGTTCTATCTGTTGTTAGCTTGTCTGTGATCACAATAAACGGCAGCAACTTGTTAAATTGACTTTTTGGTGTTGTTCACTGTTTTATAAGCAATCTAAAGCAACTGTACATTTTCAAAGATGAGATTTTTCTTCCTTAAATTGAAGTTGCTGTTCTAAGCTGCAGCTGTTAGAATGTCAAATGTGATAGCGTAGCTCATTTCTGTATGTTTTGGGGTTTTTTTTACATTAAATATCTTAATTTTTTTTTGCTGGTTCTTGCTTGTATTCTTAATTTCATCATAGGTACCTTTATATAGCTGTCATTACAGGTAGATTCTCACCTGATTTTTGACTTGGCCCTTTCACTGAACAGGGCTTCTTTTCACAGCTTTTCCTAAGTCTCTACCAAATGCTTGTTTGAGGGCATGCAACAAAACTAAAATTTGTGAGAAATAAAGGTGAGATCAGAACTGAACATCTGAGATGTAAAAGCAGAGGTTGCCAAACTTCTGTTTTTGCCATGTGCCACCCTAAGCTGCAGGTACTGCTGAGCCCAGCTGCTTTGGGCTATCTGCTGGGCTCCACAACACTGTGAGGTGTTTTTATGTGGCAGCAGTGTTACAAACACAGCAATTCAGATCCTCTGCTTTAAAGAAAAAGGACTCCATATCCCCCCTGAAGAAGCAGAGAGATACTTGTAAGCTTTGTCCTGAAAAAGCTGTGTGGTGGCGTGGCTGTTCCATGCATCAGTGATGATAGATGCCAAGGGGTTCAGGGCTTAATGAATTAAGTGCTTCTGTTAGAAGAAACCCCTGCACATCTTGAAATTGGTGGCTTGTGTTTGCTGAGCTGAACTGATATTAATGTAGTGTTAATCGTGCAGACTGCAAAGGAGACATTCCCATTTGTTTTCAGTGGAGCACGAATCGAATACATTTGTATTGGAGCCGCATAACAAATCTGCATTTTTCCTCCATTTTTAATAGATTTCAATTGCGATAATACTTTGGAACTGAGTTGTTTTGATTCAGGGTCCTGCTCTAAGCTAGGAATAGAGTCCCCTGGCGCTGTGACCTTCAGCGGGTTCTTCCCCTGAGGTTAACAGCGCCTGCAGGGAAGTGGTGGAACACCTCACCGCTTCCTTCAGCCTCTGAACAAAAGCTACGGGAAGGGGAGCACTCCCACCTTCCTTCAGCCTGTAACGGGGTAACGCGGCGGTGGTTACGCCGGGGCAGCCCAGCTTTCCCTCGCTGGAGGCCCGCGGAGGAGGAACTACTCCTGGCCGTCCTCCCAGCCCGGCTGCCAGCAGGGTGCCCTTCCCGCAGCCACCGCCGCGCTGCACGCTTCGCCCCGTCCCGCCCCGGGGNCGGCGCGGCGTGCGGGCGGCTGCGGGGCGGCCTCAGGGGCAGCGCGGCCGTCCCGTGCCCGGGCGGTGTGCCGCCAGGCCGCCCTCTGCCGGCCCCGCGCTGTGCTCCGCGGTGAGGCGGCCCCGCGTGTGCTGCGGGAGCGCTGACCCAGCCCCGGCTCCGAGAGCCCCGTGCTCGTGTCGGGACCGGCTGTGCCTCTTGGGGTGCAGCGGAGACGATTGCAGGGAAAGTACCTCAGCCAGAGGGAGAGCAAAAGGAAAATTGCGTTCTTATAGAAGGTGGAGAGCACCTCCCGCAGCTGGCGGGGTGTCCTCCCGAGATAGCGCCTCAGAGCACCAGGCTGCCTGCTCGGCCTGGGTGTTTGTTTTTTATTTTGGCTAACCCCGCAAGTGCTTCATTTAACTGAATTTAATCTCTGCCTTTTTGCATTCTTTTCCATTTTTGAGACATATAAACGTTTCGCACCTGACTTACGGTCCATTCAGCTGTACCTGAGTTAACTTCAGGCCATCAGCTCCCTGGGTGTTGGCCCCAGGGCTTTTCCATTGGCTGGCTGCACCAGAGCCGGCCTTGGGCTGTGTGCTCTGGGTCAGTGTCAGGCAGCCTGTCTGTGTCTGCAGCCTCAGGTAGCACCGATCTGCTCTCTCCTCTCCTGTGGGCTCCAAGTCACGTGAAACCCAATGTGTCTTGTTAGCAAAGTGTATTACAGCATTCTGCTGCCGTCCGTCAATAAAAGCTGAACAGAACAAATGGCCCAAGGCCTGAGTTGTCAAGGATGTTTATGTGTTAAAAAAGCTGACTTCCAATACCTTGCCTATGTTTTAGAATCTAGACAAATCTAAGCCCAAATGGATTTGGTAACTATCCATACAATGGTATGGTTATATTATATATATGGATATATACAATAGTAGTTAACAATCATTTTGCTTGGATTCTTGCTGGCTGCTCCCTCCTCACTTTCCAAGTTACCGTGATGCTCTGCGTCATCTTTGCAAACAGCTTTCTTTGGTTATGTTCACAAGTTTTAAGACCATTGGAGTATCAGACAAAGCTTTGCTTGATCACAAAAGAGAATGTGTCACATTGTCAATACCTGTCATTGTCTGTTCCTTGTATTTTTCTTTCAGTGACTTCTTTATGTGCGGTCAGATTCAGGATAGAAGGACTGGTTTGAGTGCTTGATTTACTACTTTTTATCCCTTAGAGGGGATCATCGTGTCAACTCATGGTTTCCTTAGCTGATGGAAAGCAAGGTGCCCCCAGAGAGCACGGGGCCCAGAGCAGCCTGGTTGTGCATCCGACATCCTGCAGTCTGTCCCACCTGCTGTTTGGCCAAGCGCAGCCTCTTCACTTGCAGCAGTGTCACCTGGCCCTGGCATGGGGCCTGCTCGGAGCGAGAGGCTGGGCTTGCTTACTTTCAGTGCTTCCTTCCAGCCAGCATCCCCCCGAGCTGCCTGCATGTTTTCATGACTGTCGGTAGCAACCTCCCTGTCTATTTCAAAAGGTTTTATTTCTCCCAAGGGCTTGCTTCTGGCTGCTGATGTAACAGTAATTTTTTCCTCTTCTGCCTCTGCTGTTTATGTGGCTGCACTTGTTGTTCTTGCCAAACTTTTGGGAAGTGAGAGGGTACATGACGGCCTGATCAGTGTTTCAAATTTATGAGGGTAGGTGCAGCCACAAAGATACAGTGAGGGTGTACTGGAGTAACATGAGCGAATAGTAATTTCAGGATTGTGTTGTGGCATTCGCCTTCTGGTACTACCTCTGGTACAGGTTTGCTCTCTGGTGGATTACCCAAAGTATTCTTCTGTGTAATCATAAACAGCTGATAGCGTAATAGCTAAGTTATTGTTTGTAGCAAAAGATGTGCCTCATTTCACTCTAGTTTGTCTGTCATCTCCTTTTTGGAGCAAAGTGCTTCCTTTTTTTTCCTTACTCATATCCCGTTGTATGTTTCTCATGCTCTTTAAGCTTAAATCTGGTCAAGTAATTTTCGTAACAGTTTTGCTTTCAGTAGAACTGAATGTGAAGCTTGTGTGACACCGTATGTGACATGAAGACGCTTGCCATGATAAGAAGCATTTTCTGTATGAACAGATTCTGTCTTTTTCACATTTTGTATTTTTTTTCTCAGCGTTCTGTCAAAGAGGTTAAGTATTGAGTAGATACTGGAATAAAGGACAGGGCGAATGCATGGATGTAGTAATGTCATTGAGTTTGCAGATGTAATACCTTCATATTCTTTCACCTTCTCTCTCTCCTAGAATAGAATGATGAAAGCAGCAGTAAATTACTGCTCTTAAATCAAGTCTGTAGCTATTTCGAGTTTTCTGTTCTTTTTCACTCCAGAAATTTAATTACGTTTTATGGACCATGTCAGACAGCTTTCTCTTCCTCGCTTCCAAAAACCAATTAATGCTGAAGAAGGACAGGCTTTACCAAGACAATATAACGTCCTATCGATTTACCATTACAGTGTTTTTCAGGAATGCCCTTTACATTAAGATTTTGGGCATTTTCATTTCTTTTGAGTTTGTCAGCTATTTGCTTCTAACATCTTGAGAAAAGCCCATTGAGTATCGTTGTCACTTCTGATTTCTGTCTTGCTCTCTCGGGAATTACCTGTACAACCACCTCTTCCTGCAGCGTTTTGACTGTAATTGCGTGTGACCTCTGCTAACAGCTGAAGTTACGGTTGTATTACTGCCATTCTGACAGAAGTTCTTTGCCACGTGGAATCATTTTTTTTCATCTGTTCCCCAGAGCATTGCCTTTTCCACTGTTACCTGCATGTTTTGACTGTGAGGGATGTTATTCCAAGTGCACCAGCTGTGGGACATTTCCTGCATTAGCACAGTGCTGCAGTTCTAAATGTACGTGTCATCAAATAATACCGGAGTAATTGTAAGTCTCTCTGCCATCTTTCCCTCTACTCGTTCTGTTTGTCCTGATACAGGCCCACAACCTTTATCACAGTGTAATTCAGGCTGAAAAGGACCTCAGGAGTCTCTCATCCAACCTCTTCTTCAAAGCAGGGTCACACATGAGGGCACAGCAGGTTTCTCAGGGCTTCACTTGATGTGCCTTGGAAACCTGCAGGTTTGGAGACTGGGCAGTTTGCACCAATGCTTGGTTGCCTTCATTAAAATCCTTTTTCTTGAATCAAGTGAGAGCCTGTCCTGTTTCCATTTGTTGTTTGTTTCTCAGACTCCCATGCGCATCACTGTGAAGAGCCACGTCCAAGGTGTGGGAGCACAGCTGGTAAATGGTCCTAAAGCCATCCCTTTCCAAGCTGAACAAGCCTTTTCCTGAACATCCCTTCATGACGCAAGTGCTCCTACCCATCACCATTATGGTAGCTCTCCCCTGGGCTCACTGCAGTTTGTCAGTGTCTTTCTTCTACCCAAAACTGGATGCAGTACTGCAGATAAGGTCTAATGAGTGTCAAGTAAAGGGAAAGGAGGTAGCCCCTTCCCTCAGCCTGCTGTCTGTGCTCCCATGGGTGCAATACAGGATGCTTGCCACCTTTCTTCTTCCTTTGTCCAGCAAGGTTTATTCGTGAGTCTTAAGGCAGAGATGGATAGGGTGCATCAGGGACATGCCAGAGGAAGCATGGATCCAAGCCAGCGTCATCTTGACTGCCATACTGCACTTCTAGCGAGGTTCTGGCTCTCCAGCAACAGCCAGTTTTAGATTTGTTGTCGGTGAGGAAGGAGGCAGTCATTTCTCAATGGCAGGTGTAAAACTCACTGTTTACCTGTATTTTTCATGGTTCTCAAAAATACCTGTTGGCATTATGATACTTTCTGGTAACGCTATCACGGGTGGTTTGAATAGCGTTTTGGAATGATGTTATAAAAGATACCACTTTTCTACAAAATATTTTCTTTTTGCTGCTGAGCTAGATTCAGTCTTCTGCTTTTTCTGTCCTGTATTTCTCCACGTTCTTTGTATCAGCCTGTACCTCTGCCGCAGCCATCTGTGTCACAGGGACTAGTTGTCTACATGCCTGGTGAAATATGTCACCTGTTAGGTTTTGCCTTCTGTTAGGCAGACCAGTGTGTACAGCACTTTAATTATGTAACCAGGCTTTATTGTTTCTACTGAGATGCAGTGCTGGTAAGCTTGGTGTTTGTATCTCACCAGTGCTTCGTGCACAGGTGACAAACACACACTGCTTCATGCTTGAAAAGGAGTGGTGGCAGCGTGTCCAGGATACGTTACTGCTACAGTTTTGCAAGGTGGTTTCGATCTGATGATTCAGACTCTTCAGATGCTGAAAAGTTTGTGGTGTCTGCTTAGTTTGATATGCTGAGACCACTGCTGCTAAATCTGCAGTTTTACTACTTAGTGTTTAAAAAAAAATAAATAGAAATCAAGCATTTGTATAGGTTTCTGCAGAATTGGAATAGTAATCCAGATCCATTATAAAACCATTTTGAGATTAGCAACATCAGTATTTATCCATATATGGATACTGTATATGTTCATTTATATTTTTTACCCATAAATAACGTAATTTGGCTTGCTGGGTACCGTGAGTTTGAAAACAGTGCTGTTCATAGGTTCTGCAGACCACAGTTGTTGTATTACCAGTGCTGCTGGGAGGGTGATATTTGCAAGTAAGGTGGGTTGAGTAGCTCAGCCATTGGCACTTAGTTGCTGAAGAGCATTTACTTTGTGATTGTGTCCTGTCTGCTGTGGCTTAGGTTTATTTTATGAACTATTTTAAAGGCTGGCACTTGTTTTTAATTAATTTGTTTTCCTCATCTGTGCTTTTAGTCGTTAACATGCAGAATTATGGAGCAGCTGCCTCCATTGGTCTTAGTGGTATTTGGGATTTCAGTGTATCAGAAAGTCAAAAACTGAAAAACACAGTGCAGAAGCAAATCATGCAGGAGAGCCTGAGTATCAGACTGTTCCTACAGGTAGTATGGGGTGAGATTCATTTGCCCAGACTTAAATATCTACTACTTCAGGTGGAAGACTTGCATGTGAAGTGTGAATTTCATTTGTAACTGACGGTGAGGGATTCAGCTCACATCTCTTTACGTCGGCTGGTAAAGCCTAAGTGACCAGCCAAGGTTTCTAACTTATAAAAATTGAAATCAAATGCAATGAATGCTGCTCTCCAGTTCATAACAACTCATTAATAACATTCTTTCTGAGTTCTTTTAAACTGAACCCAAGGCTTTGTTGTTTAATTGCATATGTGGACACAGAAATTTAGTATTAAAATCAGTATGTGATGGTGATCACATCTCGTCCACAGTGAGATACTAATTTATTTGGCTCTTAGATTTCATGATACAGCTCAAAAAAAAGAATTTGATTCTATCCACTCTGATTTCTGTAGTAGAAGTTTTGTTGTTGCTTGGACCTCAGAAACGTGTGAATTTCTGTAGAAATCAAAAGTAACAGGTTATATTATTTCCCATCAGGAGAAATACATCCCACATATGTATTAATAGGGCTGAAAGCTAGAAAGAAAATAGAAATAAACCAATTTTCTTCAAAACATTGCTGAGAAAAATAATACTGGAAGTGAGACTGTAAGTAGCGAGTGAGAAATAAGGGTTTTGTTTTGATCTTGTGTTGGAAGAATGGCACCTGTAGTTGCATTGAATGACATTTCAATGTGCTGACAAACAATTGGTTTGTGTTAGTTGTGATACGAGAATCGGCCATGACAATTTCATTAGATAATAACTAGATCAGAAGAAATTATGGGTTGTTTTAATTTATAAGGAAAGGGTGGAGAGACCAGAGTACGAAAGGGCCCCAGTTCAAGTTGTAATCCTAGCTCCTTTCTAATTCTTTAAATTAATTCCTTTAATTCTTTAACTGTTTTTGTCTTTTTAAAACTAATTTAACTAGCTGCAAGACCTGCACTTCACTGTGGGTGCTATAATGAAACATTTCTGATTCTGGTAGCACCTAGTGTGTGCTTTGAGCTTGGCAGGAAGCGTTTAAGGCTATTGTAATTGTTGATTTAGCATCTTTGTTGTGATTCCTAAACTAGAAATTACAAAATCAATTGGCATCACAGGAAAGCAGATTTACAAGTTCAGGTGATGTGCAAGTCCAGAAGTGTGACCAGCCGATGTTGACCGATAAAGTAAGCGGTTCTGCCAGCATCTTTCCAGGTTGCCAGTGAAAAGATATTTATTTTAAGGGATATTGACTCCTCCATTAGGACCTCTGTAATTTTTGTTTTTAAGACACAATGTCATTGCTTTCCCCTCTTCAGTCCATCTCTACACTGCTAAGCACCAGGCTTCTCTCTTACCTCTTGTATAACTCCTTCTTCTGTTTTGTGATTACATTCTCCAGCTTTCCTCATTTTCCTGTGGGATTATGGGGCTCTACCCTGACAGTATGTTGAATGAGCCTCAGGATATGCTCCCTCGTTTAGATTTATCCAACTCATCTGGGACGAGAAAAAATTCTGTGGTAAGGCAGCAGGTTCTGTAGCAGTGCTACAGCCTGGAAAAACTGGAAATCTCATGGCTGCCATGGAAAGCTCAAGGGAAAGGAAGAGCAATGTAAGGAGGCTGGAGAAAGGAGTAAATAGTGTAAGCACCCATAGTAACAGCCTGAAGAGAGTATTACTGTGTTGGTTTGGTGTTTTTTTTTTATCATTGAGATCAGATTTATGTTGGTAATAGGATTTGAGTTCAGAGTAGAATTGTTATCAGAGTATGTGGGAAGGAAAACTGAAGGCAGCTGACAGTTTTAAGCAATAGCAGTCAGGTGAGACAGATCTTCAGGTGAGATGGTGACCGAATGAAACAAAAAAAAAACAACTTGCCATGGTGTTTGGCTGATACGTGACAGTCTTGGATTTCTAGACCGTAGTACTAACTTTGGGCAAAGGAAAAACTCGAGGTTGTGACAGCCCTACAGAGAGTTAGAAAAGGGAAATGTGGAAAGAGCTTTCCACCTAGAGATTGCTAGGTGGAAAACAGAACCTTGCAGTGAATTTTGGCATTCAGATATGTTCAAGAGTGTATTGATCTTCTTCAAGGTAGTATTTACTGTAGCCAGCAAAATTTAGATTTTCTGTAGAATGAGTTGGAATCTGAGCTCAGTGTTGCATAATATTTCCGCTGAAAGGGGATGGAGTGTGGCAACACACAGCACACGTATGGAGTGTGGCAACATGTACTTTGAAGCAGTGCTTTAAAACTGCATCACCTTGCACAGCCCCGTTGGCTACAGTACTGGTTTGGGTGGTGTTGCATGTGAGATGTGGAGATGCCATTTGGTAAATGTTATGTTTGCATGTGGGAAGAGGAGAATAAATTAATATTAGATGGGATTGCACAGAGCTAAGCCTGCACTGTATTAGGAAAATGTATAAATGCCTGAGAAACTATATGAATGAGAGAAGTGTTTCGACATAATTTATGGAATGGAGCCCCAGGCTTAACTTCACCTCAGCTGAGCACTACATAGGGAATAAATCCCAGCAGGACATTTCTCGTAACGTAGGCACGTTTCACACATCAAACCAGGAACCTGCTCCGAGGCTGCAGTGCGTGCTGTGATATAGTTCAAAAACGCCAGCGATGAAAACTTCCAGCATGTGAATCCAGCCACTGGCCAGATCTTTCTGAAGCTCATTTCAGACATGAAAAATAACACAAAGTTATTTGCTATGAACTTTGTCTGTTTGGGAAGAGTGTCTTTGGGGAAGGTAACATGAAGGGCTCAAAAACAAAAGAATCTTTTTTACTTCTGTAGACTCTGCACATAGAGAGACCTCTTCTCTTCATCATGGTCTTTAACAGGAGTGAAATCAAAGAGAGACTGAGCGTGAAAGAAAGGCAACATTTAAGAAATTAAATTATGTTTTAAACTAACAATTTCTTTTGATTGAACTCTCCTAAGGCAATGGGCTGTATTTCATGTTTATAGTTCCAGACATAATAAATGTCTTAGTCATTACTTACAGCTAGGTGAAGCTTTAGGAAGCCTGCTTAACAGAAGCAAAACATCTTGGAGAAGACAAACAGCTGCAGTAAAAAGAAAGAAAAGGGCTTTTTTTCTGTCTTCCCATCTTTGTAGTTTGAGGCTTCATAATGATACCCTGGCTGGCTGTTTTTTCTTCTCAATTTTATTCTTGTTTATATCTACCTTTACTTATCTTCTTGAAACATCAAGAAATTTAGGTCACAATATATCTGAATCCATCTGCTCACTTAGTCTGTTCTTTTACTGCTAGTAGATTAGATCTTTTAATTAAGTATGCTTAATGACAATTTATTATGTTAAGGGGTGGCAGCAAGTATCTTTCTACGTGATTAATTTATGCAGAGAAGTTCTTTTTCTGATTTCTGTATATTCAAACGATGATTTTATCTCTACAATTTGTCCAAGTGTAGTTAATACGTCTTAGGTGTAAATTCGATTTCAGTTATGTTGTACGTGAAAACCCAGTTGGGATCTCTAATTTAGCTGCCTTTATCCAGGAGCCATATTATTGTCACAAGTCATATTATTAGTATGGGAAATATGTATGTATCAATACAGTGATCTGTTTCAGTTTTGAATCTTGTTAATTATCATGGAAGATATTATAGTTACACTTTTGATATAAGAACTTAACACTGGCAATTTTTTTAAAAGTCTGCCACATGATTTAAAGCGTAAAGTTTGTGACTGGCCTTTCAATCCTGTCTACTTCAGATTTTTTTTTTTAATGCTTTTGTGTGTGTGTGTGTGTATGGTTGACCTTCAGAGCTGATGCAACCCAATTGTAAACAGAGCTGTGCAGAGCACAGCAGCCACATGACCTGATGGGTATGGTACCAGAAGAGAGGAGCAGGTGATGTTCCCTTCAGGACAACTTGCCTTTCGTGACTCTGCCAGGTCAGGTAATTTGGTCTTGCATCAGACATGTAAAAAAATGATCTGCTGGGCTACTTTTGAGGCTGTATATTAGGGGGATTATTTCTCTGACATTCCTCCCACCCCCCTACAGATCTCCACACAAGCGCAACTGCATTGTACCGCCTGGATTCTTACTTTGGATAGCTGTGGTGCTTTAGGAGTGTGTTTAGGAAACAAATGTTAGGAAGCGCTTTCAGTGACAGTGGAACAGACAGTCTGGTAAGAGAGAAAACTCCCCAGTAATTTTGTAGTTTTATGACCTGTAAAAATTCAGCAATATGTTAATAACTGCATGCACAAAATTACTGTTTGCTTCAGCAGCTCTTCTTGGATTATTTCTGTGCTGTGGGCAGAGGAGCTGCTGCTGCTGTAAGTTGTGTAGCATGTTGTCTGAACTACCACAGTGTAATTGATTACTTAATTTTCTTTGTAAGAAATGTGTGTTAGTTCACTCTTTTTTTTCCCACCAGAAGACCTGTGGCACAGTTCTGGATTACACCCATGCCCATATGTAACAATTTACCTGTGAATCTCTAATAATTTCAGTAAAATCACATATGCAGAAAACAGTACATGGGAAGAAAGAGTGTGGAAAATGTTCCTGTGTGTCTAGAAGACCAGTGGTGCATTGTGTCTACAGTTGTTGCATTGACAGCTTGGAAGAAACCTGCATGAGGGTATAGATTTTCAGTTAATTACTTCAATTAATCTGTATCAGTGATTTATCTTACCAGCTTGCTATCAATAGAGCAAATACAACATATGCCTATAAGCAAAACGTGGTTTATATTTTAAAAATCTCTAATACCAATTATTTCAGATCTTCTCGTGACTAAAATGTCTCACATCTGTGATCTGCAAACAGTAGTATTTGAGAAGTAAAATAGACAAGAGAAGGCTTGGTTTTTTTGTTTTTTCCTAGATGTAGATGTGTAGCTGCTTTATGTTCGGTATGGAAAATGGGATAAGTGTCTCACAGACACTGAAGAGCAAAAGTCTGTGCTGCTTTCTACTTGAGAAGCAAAAGCTTCCAACAGGGAATGGTAATAGTGAACTGCCCGGCTGCTCTTGAGGCTGCGGTGGTGGAGTCCTGAGTCGTTTCCTTGCTTTTCCTTCTTTCAGTGCTTTTATCAGTCCAAAGATGTGCAGCTGGCCTGGCACAGCTCTGCCTTTCAGCCAGACATACCTCATGTGTGACAGATGTGCACGTTCCAGCCAGCAGCAGCTTCAGGACTAAGAGCAGTCTTTAACAGCACCACCTCCTGGAAAGTAGAAAAATTAGATTCATGCCCTCTCCTTGGAGGGCTCTAACCCATGTCTCCTAGGCACATCTGATCTTGCTGTAACTTGTCCTTTTGAAGCTGCATCAAAGTGCAGAGAGCAGGACTCATAGGGTCCAAGAGCATTAATGTGGAAATTCAGGATTATATCTCTTGAGTATATTGGGCAGGTGCTTTGTGGAACAGGAATGGATGGGAATCCAACATTTTGTTCTCTCTTTTCAGGATTATTTCTATTTGGAAAAAAACTCCAAGATCAAGTGATTGTATAGTGTACTGTCTGCAAGAGGTTCAGAGCAGTATCTAGAAATCTCTTCTTGAGGTGGCAGTAGAAGGGATTTAGTGACTGGATCACAGAATCAGCCTCTTGCTGTTCATCTGTGGTCTCCATAAATCTAGCGCTCCTTTCTATGTAGAGCACATGAGCTAACGTGCTGTTTGTTTTTACTTTTTTAAAGGAGAGCTAAGAGATTGTCTAATCCTCTTCCCTGGCAAAAGGCAATTTTAGCAATAGTATTGTTTTTTCCGGTTAGAGCTTTGACTAACCTGTTGCTTAGGATAGCTGATGGTGGAGAATTCCCAGCCCTCCCAGATGGTCTAGGCTCTCCCTAGGCACTGTGCTTACCAGTAGATACGTTAGTCTTTCCTAATGTCTGTATTTGGAATTTAAGCTCATTGAGTCTTCTGTGAAAGTAGACGTGGAACAAAGCTTTCTGCCTCCTCTTTTCTATTACAGTGTGCTTTCATATAATTAAAGGCATGTCCCTATTTTCTCTAAAATAAATCATAGAGTCGTCAAGGTTGGAAAAGACCTCCAAGATCATCTAGTCCAACCGTCCATCTTCTACCAAGATTACACACTAAACCATGTCCCTCAGTGCCACGTCTAGACATACCTTGAACACCTCCAGGGACGGTGACTCCACCACCTCCCTGGGCAGCCTGTGCCAATGCCTGAACACTCTCAGAGAAGACGTTTTTCCTAATATCTAATCTAAACCTCCCCTGGCGCAGCGTGAGGCCATTCCCTCTTGTCCTAATGATCACAGTGCAGCCTTCCCTCCTCATGTTTTCTTGGCCTAGGATTGTTCTCTCTTCTTTCTGCCAGCGTGATGCATTTTAGAAGTATGGTGCTCAAAGCTGCACATAGTATTTGTGACCAGATCAGAGCTGGAGATTATGTTCACGTGTCTTACTAATGATACATTTGTTTGTACATAAATATTAGGATATTTTTTCCAAGAGTGCCACATTGCTGACTCATGCTGAGTTCATGATCACTATAACTGCCAAATCTATTTCTACAGAGCTTCTGTTAAGCTAATCTTTCCCCAGATTTTGTTTATGTAGTTAAGTATTCCTGGCTAATCTTGGAACTCAGCGCTGACCTTAGTTGAATTGTTGCTGCAGATCAGCAACTCTGCAGGGGCTTGCAAGGCAGAAGGTTGGTTTTGTGCACAGCCTTTTGCATTGTGGCATTACTTGCATCTTTTGTAGCGGTCAGTATTTTCATTGCCAGTATTTCCCTGCCACTTGAATGAATATTATAATTTTATGCATATTTCTAACCACTTTTTAATCTAAGTACCAACGGTTTGTGTTAAATCATGTTTTTTTTCTGACTTGCTTATGCGAATATCTTGAGTAACAACTAAAAAGAAACCACAATAGATCAAGGTAGATGATTGTTTTCAGCATCCATCTTACCACCTGATGAGGAAGGAAACCAGCTCTGTGCATATTGTACATATTCATTTTTATTACTGCATGGTCTATGTCCCTTTTTTCTTCCATAGGATTTTGTACTTTCATTGTAAGAACTTCTTTGTTTTGAGCCCTGGAACAGGCTGCCCCGAGAGGCTGCAGAGTCTCCTTCTCTGGAGATGTTCAAAACCCACCTGGATGCTCTCCTGTGGAACTTAGTAGGAAACCTGCTTCAGCAGGGAGTTGGACTTGAGGATCTCCACGGGTCCCTTCCAACCCCTACAATTCTGCGATTCCATGAAGTATTGTTGGATATAGTCGGTGGCTCCATCCAAGTTCTGTCTCCTAGGTCTGTCTTGGCAGCATTGTTCCGATCATGCAGACAGTTCATTCTTCTCAGCCTCTCTCACTGAGTGCAGGTCAGGGAGGAGATGTCAGGCTGCTCTTCTGAGCCGCTCTAGACAAACCTTTTTAACCTGTACATTGCTTCAACAGCTGTACTTCTGCTCCTGTTCTTGTCAAGTCATAGGACTTGCTTATTTAGATGGCCACTTAATGCTTGTACGTTTGGGACAAAGGGGGCTATTTTGACCTGTTTTTTTCATTATTGATTTTCTTTCTTGCTATTATTTTACTCTTTTCGGAAGGGACGACGGGCCAGGGATCTCTAAAACAATTGACACTGGTTTGCTTTACAGAAAGCTTTATCATTTCATTTTATTTTTTCTCTTCTGAAATGCTGAAGAAGCTGGAGAGCAGAGCTATTTAATAAATCATGCATATATAACTTGTCTAACTTCATTAGCCCACCAGACCTAGATAGCCTCTTTTAGAAATTATTTGTTTATGTTAACAGCTGTTAATTGGGAGAAAAGCTCTTTTTTCTTAATGATTCAGCATTCTTCTTTTCAGGGTTCAGCTTTTTTTCTGCTTTCCATGACTTTTTTCAGTATTTTGATCTGAAGATACTGCTGCTGTTCTCGTTTGATCTTGCTTTATTTAGGGTTATATCATTGCTTGACTGCAGTACTAAGGATTTATATTGCTTTCTTATCTTCCTCTTAGGTTATTTGGTTTTCTGTAATCAAAAAAGCACAAATCAGTTGAGAGGTAGCAAATGCCTTGTTGGAGCATAGGTATCTCCTCCAAACGTTGGCTGCAGATCCCAGATACATATTCACCTGGAAATTATTCCACTGTCAGCATTAGCCTTTCTGTTCTAGCTTTAAAATCCATGGTGGCTGGACTAAAATCTGAATTTCCACACCCGTAGAAGCCCCTGTATCTCACCAAAAAAAGGAAGACAATACAACTTTTGGAAAGTCTGTTGTAGAAAACTTGTAATTAGGGGAAGTGTCAGTTCCAATATGTTTTACAAAGTGAATTAAAAAAATCTTGACCACATCTTCTTCTGTAGTATTTTAATTTTCTGATAAATAGTTTTCTTCTGAAATAAAATCAAAATGTTCTGAAGGCTTTAAAGTATTGCGTTCATTTGTTGTAATACAGTATTTTCGATCTTCCATGTATAACAGGCTTATGAATCTTCTTCTGAAATTCAGGATTCCTTCACTGATTTATTTGACAAGTTATAGTTAAAAAACGTAGCATAACTTAAATGGTATGTCAGTTGATCTAAGTGTCTGCCATAATTCAGTTTGGGTTTTGAAATAAGCATCAAAAGCTGAGAAAGCTTTCGTTCTCTTATGTGCATTATCTGAAGTTTAAAGCGAATAAATACATGTACTTTCATATTAAAATAATGAAGTACAGATTCCTAACCGTGACTGTCTTGGCATTTTCCATGAATTTGTCTGTCTTGCTGATAGAGTGGAAAGAAGAAAGGAGTGAGATCAATTATATCTTCTCCGAAATTTAATTTTTTTCTTTAGTATCTTGGAGATCTAGGGAGTTAGAATAATACTCTCCTCACTGTTTGTTCTTAGTGAAACCATCATAATAACTAATTAATGCAGCTGTCCTAAACTGGACAGAAAATTAGGGATTAGCCAGTACAAAAATGTTTGGCAGTTAGCTAAATTCTGGTGTAGTCATCCATTAAAGCACTCTTGCAAATTAGGTGTAGGATTTGGCTTGCTGAGAACACGAGGATACAGAAGAATTTTTTGCTTTGCTTCAGGTTGTTCTTGACCTTGACTATGGGATGAAGGTTTTTAAGAAACTTTGGTTCATTTTTAAAATGGCCTGTTATGGTCAGTTAACAGATAATGTGTCATATAACCGCTAAATCCATCTGAGTGTATCATTTCCCATAAGTTTGTATGGTTCCACTTTTATTTGAAGTATTACTGCCCTAAAATCAGAGCACACACAACTGCAGAGCAGTGTAGAAATATACAGTGTTATTCTGCTGACACCAGGTGTTGAAAGTAAAAAATGTAATGCATTATGTATTCAGAAGCATGCTTTTGTTAATTGATAGTTATCTGGGAGTAAATGGTGAGCTAGTGAAGGTTTGTCATTACACAACACTTCAAGTGATATGTTTTAAAATAAATGTTCACATGTTGAAAATCAGAAGCAATTTATTACCCATCTTTTTAAGCCATATCTAAAAGGCAACGTGAAATTCTTCTATGGTTTCCCTCCTTCCTATGCCTAAATTAGTACATCTAGTATAACTCCTGTTGATCCGTTGGTTTTTTTGTTGTTGTTTTTTTAATTAGCATCACTAAGTGATTATTTGCTTAATACAGAAGTAAAATTAATGGAGATGATGTCCAAATGTCCCTAGATACTTGCTGCCAAATGTAGGACAAATAGTGTTCCGGATAATAACATTTTACTATACTTGAGGTTTGGAAGCTGCCGTAGATTGCTGTACTGCGTGATGTTCAGGCAGGGGGATAGCATTGGGGAGGACAAGGACTGATTTGTTCAAGAACTGAAATACAACTCTTTACTGTCAAGTTGGACTGAGCAGTTCTTTAATAATGTTTTCTGTATTTTCAACGCTGTTTCAAATTTTCAGTTAACTGTATCTTAAGTCCAAATACATGATGATTGGTTGATCTGTAAAATCAACAGTCCATTGTGGAATATAATAGATGTGAAGGTATGTGAGTTTCACCCAAAACAACCTCCTGAAACTTCCAGACCCTAATTGCTTAGGCTGCTACTTAGACCTTCTCATACAAGACCTTTCAGTGCAAGCAGCCAGTTTTTAAAGCATGGTGCTGACTTCTTTATGGTATTTAGTGGAGGATCATCTGTTTAGTCATAGAGTAAAAATAAGTTATAACTGGTGGCTGTAAAATTACTGCAAATTAGGGGGAAAGTTGTTAACCAGAAGAAACAGTTCACTTTGACTGTATATCATACATTGCCTACCAGTTTGTGTTGAGAGTAGGAGTGTGTTGCCACCCATTCTCTGTTTGCTTATCATGAGAAGTATTTGTCTGTTTTGTTTGGGGTTTTTTTGGGAAGAATCTAACTTTTTCTCCTAACCTTCCAAAAAACACCATATATATATATATCCTAAGCGTTACCTGCAAGTTCCAAAACAACAGCGTGGTTATCTTTGCAGTTTGTGTATGTCATATGATTGTATATAAAAAGACTGAGCAAACTTGGTGATGGCATGTGACGTGGAGGAGTTTTCCCTTAGGATAGTACAGCCACCTCCACAGCCTTGTTTTCATCCTTGTTGAGCTGAAGACAGGAAATTGACATGAATTGCAACCAAGTTGCTATTGAACAATTGCTTATTAAATATGGGCAACTTTCATTTGAATTTTCCTTTATGGAGTCACAATTGCAGTTTTGATCTCATAACGTGCCTTTGGCCCTGTGGCCTTGACTTTGTATTGTGCCCTTGTACCCTGATTCATTTTAGCCCTTGGACTGTCCAGTCTCCTGAAGTGTATCTGAAAAACTGTTCCTTGGTTGGATCAAAATGTATAGTGGATAAATAAGCAATATCTTTCATAGCTCAGGTTTTCTAAGAAAAGTTGTTAGATCATAGCCTTGCTGGAGATGAACTTTTGATGGAAAGGGAAGGATGAATGGCAGATCTTAAGACTTTGGGAGAAGCTCTTAAGAAACTTGTTCAATTTTGTTTTCTTTTTATAAACGAAGAAAATGATCAAAGCTGAAGTGTATAAAGGGGTTAAAGGTATACAGTATCTATGATGTTGGTGCATTCATAGTCAGAGGAAATAATGGCTTTCCACAATAGCAAATGCAGGACTTGGGATGGCCTTTGGGAAGACGAAGCCATCAATCTGTATAGAGTGGGGCAGAAAATGCAAAGCCAGCCTAGTTGGCTTCAGATGAAATGCAGATGAAGATAAGCTTTTTTTTGTCTGACTTTAAGTGTATCTCGTCTGTGTGTCTTGTGTATGTATCTTGTCTGTAAGTTTAGTGTTTATGATGGACTCTTTCCTATGTAAGGTGCCTTCACACTATCACAGAAACAACTGTCTGTTTTCTGAGCCAGATTCAGTGAATCAACTCAACTCAGCGAATCAGCGTCTTGCTATGATCCATTTTGTATGGATCATTGTTGCCATAGCCTTTGTGGCCACATGGCTATGCACCATTTTGCAGGATTTGGATTTTCTGGAAGTTCCTTACATGCTGTCCTCAGCTTGACTTCTACATGGAGTTGAGCTGAGTGACTCTTGTATTCTGACCTCAAAACTACCTAGCATCTTTGTGTCTCAAGCGACTTTGCCACATAGTTGCTACCATTTGAGTTGAAGTTGGCTCTTGTAAACTGGGAGAAGATGATCAGGATCTAAGAGCATAGCAGGGTGACTTGCCTCTTTATTTCACAGAGTGGTGAAGGCATCACCAGAAGCAAATTCAGAAAGTGTGTTTTGATCTCATTGCATGCAGAAAGTGTTCACTCAGAAGGATAAAAAAGTCTTAGGGCTTGCCCTTCCTGTCCAGCTCACCTTGTTCACTGACATTGAAATTGGAAAAAGTATAAGGAAGGGAATTGGTGGATATTCTGTGTGCTGCTGAGACCTGTTTGGAAAGGTGGGACCTCAGTACAGCAGAGAAATAAAAGAAAGCTTGTTTCACCAGATGTGGATTACTGAGTCATTTCCCGAGTCATTTCCATGGAAAAGGAGGGATATAGTGTTCCCTTGTCACTTCTGTCTTGGGTCCCATGGCACAAGCAGTGGATACTAATTTGGCAGATACTTTTTCATGTTGAAATCTATGCAGTCCCCTTTGGTCTACTCTGCTGACTACTAATGCAGCCAGTTTTACTGAGCTCTTCACTTACTATTTTGTCCCATTTGTGGGACGTGTGAGGAAGCTGTTGTGAGACATTAAAGCTAGTCTGAGGATATGCTACTTTATACTTGAGGCTTAACATCACTCTTGGTTGAGATCTGCTTCAGTTCAAAACTGACTACATCTTAAGAGCTTTGCTTGTGGCATTCAGCACTTGCTCCAGCCTTTTATACTGTAATACTTTAATGTAGTATTTCTTTGTCTGCTTCTTTCCCCAACATGAAGTCTAAGCTTTATGGAGAGATCTAGTCAGACATTCTCTTAGGTATTTGAGTGCCTTAAGGTATGAGTTTTTTCTGATATACACCTCAAGTAACTTTGAAGACTTAAGACTCTAAAATGCCTTTTTTTTTTTTTTTTAACATGCCCCCCCCCGCACCAAAAAAAAAATGCTTTTTCGGCCACTTTGTGCTGTCGTGGTACAGGAATATATTGCGGATGAAAACCACCTGGTTTGTAGAAGTAGAATTATTCACAAAATTATCCATTGCTGGAAAATATGAAACACTTTTGGCACATAGAATCCCCAAGTCATTAAATCCAGACATGCAACTGCAGAAAAATAAGTAATAGATGCCTGCTGTAGGATAAAACTCACAAATGTACAAAGAGTACATATATGAGGAATAGCAGTCTGTATTTGCAAGCCGAAGCCGCTTCAACTCTTTATTTTTAACTCTGATAAATAAATAATAGAATAATCAAGGAAACTTTCTGTGCACTTGTTGTGCCTTTCACTGATGTTTCTGCATGCAGATGAGGTCTCTTGGTTGCAGTTTTCTAAAAATACCTTTTGTGATGTTTCCTTGAAATACTTGTTCTGGCTGTTGTGCCCTCATACAGCTGTGGTGTCTTGCACAAATGCCTGCTGGAGCTGATGAGGATGTTATCTTGTACTGTTGCTCAACTATTTACTTCCAACCTCTTATTTCAATTGCACAGTTCACAGGCCATCTAAAATGGCTGTAGCATGAGCCACTCTTCCTCAGGATGTGTCATGCACAGATCTGACAGGCACACAACTGCTCGCTTTGTCAAGGCCGCTTATAAATAAAATAGTGTTGATTTCCAAGGAATTTGTGTAGTACCTTCTGTCTGTGCTGACTAAACCTATTTTGGTGTAGGCTGCTGTAATCTTCCCTTAACTAACTGCTTATCCACATACATTTCTTCCTATGACTTGCTCTGGACCTATTTTCACTGCATATTAAATATTTTGCTTTACTCCAAGCCCATTTTGTTGTCCTTGTCCGAGGAAGAAGCAGGCTTTTTTGTTGACGTTTGTCTGACTTTTCTACATTCAAAGCCACATTGCATATTATTCCCCCTCTCATTTACTTCTACTACTTGATTCTGTTCTCCTTCTTTCAAGTTAGTAACAGAACTTCCTTCTCAAATGTCACTGGAAAGAGGCTACGCAGCATGTATAAAGCTATTTTCATTGATGTATAAAAATATTTTATTTGTAAATAATTCTGTCTTATATACATTTCTGTATAATTCAGATGAATATTATATAATGTTTTTCCTATTACAGCCACAGCTCTGGTTTAAGATGCCTTTGATTAAAGCTTCTTTTCAGGGATCTTGGACATTGCCAAGGAGACCTACAAATAGAGTAAATTTTACATGTAGTAAAATTAAAGTATCTTCTTCTATTTGTCTATTTGTTTTTGCAATTGCAAATAGATAGGAAAACTGTGTGAGGTAATTATTTCCATGAGTATTTCTTATGAGCCTCTCGTGGTTCCAGGAGAAGATTTAAGGTCTTTCCCTAGCTGGTTTTGTTTATTCTTCAGTAAATACAGACCTCTGTTAAATTTTGCATTGGAGACAAAACCACTCCTTTACCTGAAAGTAAAGATTTCATTCAGCACCTCCTTACAGGACACAAACAAATCTCTTGTGTTCTTGGTCATCGTTGAGTCTACCAGGCAGGAGGATATTTGAGGTCAGTGCATCTTCTGGAGCTGAAAGCAGTGCTGAAAGCACTCCAGTGCCTCGCTGAGTGCCATTTCATGGCTTTTTAGATGCCACCAGAATATGTATTTATTTCTTCAGTGTAGAAGACGGAGACCAGTAAAAGGATGCTTTCCCAGTTTATGAAGGAAGCAAAGTCTTTCTTGGAGGACAAAAAGCAAGATCAGGAAAGTTGAAATGACTCGTTAGTTTTCTTTTCACAATGATCTGTGACTTTTTATCCTTTTCTGTAGTAAACTTGGTATTAATTTCTAAACAGAAGTGATATGCCTCAGTGGGACTGAAGTAATTACATACATCTGCTCATGGTTCTCTGCAGTTTTGATGTGGGGGTCTGTTTTGTTTTGCCTTCTATTATACTAGAAAACGGTGGGAAAATATTTAGTGCTGAGATATGGATTCGTTTTTTATTTTTGACTTGTACAGCTGCAAGCTGAAATTCACTACAGGGGGAAAAAAAAGTAAATGAAACTACCTGATATGCATAATTTATCAAAGTAAGACTGCATAGTAATTTAATTAATTAGGCAAATAAAATAAGGGCAGTTAGTGAATTGAGCTTTGTTGCCCTTTCCGTATCTGATGTGTTAAATATTTCTCTTTACCACAAACTTGATTCAGAGACTGAAAGGATGGTACAAGGTTCCCTCATACTCAGTTTCTCAGCTTTAAAAAATTTGACCTGAGTAAGTTAAATAAAGTGAAAGGGAAATATTTCTGCGTATCACAGGAGGATCTGTTGAATTTTTTTGATCTTTTCCAGTGTTTGTCCAGTGGCTGTGGTCTGACTTGCTTCAGAGCGATAGCAGCAAACAAGTAATTTCACAACTCCACTTTCTTATTGTCTGAATACCCCACTTTTCCTTTTGTGTGCATCACCAACCTCATTTGTGCCCTTCTTAGTATCCAGAAGAACCTTTCTTCCCAGTACTAGTTAGTGGCATACATGCATTCACATAAATATTTTTTATTTCTATCTTCCATGAGTGTAGATGTGCCACATTATTTACCACTCGTTTGTACATCCCTGCTTTAGAATGAGCATTCTTGGGCCATTTCCCCACACTGTCTGTACCCTTCCTGAGTATTTAAATAGTGGCTGCATCTAAATCTGGTGGTTCCTCCAGTACAGCTGGTTTTAATCTTTCTCTCTCTTTTGTGGGCCACTTAACATTTTCCAAGAAAAGCATGGTTCTCTGTAGAAATTTTATGTATATATGTGAATGCTGTAAATGTATCTGAATTACCTTTCCTTGGCCCTTAGAAGTCTCCTGTCATTTCTCAAGGAATCACTGACTGAGAAGAAAAAAAAAAAAAAAAAAAGTCTTTCATGGTTTTCTGATCCTTCATTTCTGCCAAGTTCATCAAAGGTTTCTGTGTCAGAGACAGGTCTACAGTGATGTGGGTAGGTGATTTCCAGGAAAAAGGAAAAAAAAAAATCAATATTATGTGACCCTGTTCCTGGATTCAGCAGCTGGTGCAGCACTGCTCTCCCCAGTTGGCTCTGGCTGTTACACCAGGACCTCGCTGCCATCTCATCCAGCCACTGCATGCCAAGGCCTGAGATGACACCGCCTGGGCATTTGCGGTGTCACCAAATGCCACCTGGGGCTCGCAGGCAGCCAGGGCTCTGCACATCACCCATACTGGGCCAGTGGAAAGGCCCGCATGGCCAGGGAGGCTGCTGTGCTGAAGGCTGATGGAAGGCCTCCTCCAGGCTGTCACATCCCTGAGGGAGGAGGGAAGGAACCCTCCGAAGGGCAGGTAGTGCTGTGCTGTGACCAGCTGGGCACCTCTCTGCTCCTTACAAGGTGTTATTGTGCGGTGGTTGCCCCATCCTGTTCCAGCACTGCTTTGTGGAAAGGCACCTTGCGATCTAGCACAGACCTGATCTCTCCTGCCTTCCTCTTTTCTCTCTCACCATCTTTTCAGTGCAGAAAAATACGTTCCCATGCTTAGGTACTCGGAGTGTTTGCTGTGTTTCACAGGCTGAGATGCTCTTCCCGATCGAAAACAACTGACTGAACATTCTGGGTATTGGCATGTAAATCAGTGTGCTGACCTCGCTGGGAAAACCCGTCCCAGCTTCAGACTGCATTTGAGCCTCAGAATGTCGGCAGTTTGAATCGATGTGCAATGCCCTGCATGCCAATTACTGAAACCACTTCAAATTCACAGTGGTGTTTGAAACTGCCCGGAGCAGGGCTAGCATAACAGGGCTGCAGCATCAAAAGTTGTTGTCTACATTTTTTTTCTGTAACGGTGATCTGGCATTTAAAGTTAATACTCTTTCTCTTCTCTCTCTCCTTTTGTATAGATAAAACAGTTTAAGCCTCTGTGTTAGTGGGGTGCTTTAATGCTGATGGGCAGCTAAGCGCCACCACACTGCTCTCGCTCCCCCTCCTCAACAGAACAGGGGAACAAAAATATGATGGAAAAAAAGCTCAGGTTGAGATAAGGATGGGGAGATCACTCTCCTGTTACTGTCATGGGCAAAACAGCGTAAGGAAGATGAAAGTATTGCCAACTAGTAACAGACTGGAGCAGTGAGAACTAAAAGCAAACTACAACCGCCTCTCCTCCATCCACTCTCTTCTACCTCCTCCCCCTGAGTGATGCAGAGAAGTGGGGGCTGTGATCAGTCTCTAACGCTTCATCTCTACCACTCCTTCATGGCCAGTCTCTGCCCTTGATGCACTCCCGTGGAATGTCCTTCCCAAACTGATCCTGTGTGGGCTTCCCCCAGGCTGCAGCTCTCCCAGCACTGCTCCAACACAGCTCTATACCCCAGGGCCCACCCTTCAGGCACTTCTCCAGCACAAGGCCCCACAGGCAGCAGCTCCCCCAGCCCTCCTGCCCCACCGTGGGCTCCTCTCTATAGCTGCAGCTTTGGCCCGGGGCTGCTCGTGCAGGGGCTCCATGGGCTGCAGCCTCCTCCAGGCCCCATCCACTGCTGCACCGTGGGCTCCTCCATGGCTGCATGTGGAGATCTGCTCCAGTGGTGCCCATGGGTGCAGAGGGACAGCCTGCTCCTCCATGGGCCTCTCCTGGACTGCAGGGAACTTCTGCTCTGTGCCTGGAGCACCTCCTGCCCTCCTTCTGCACTGACCTTGGTGCCTGCAGGCTGTTCTCTCACATTCCTCACTCCTCTCTCCCAGCTGCTGCTGCACAGCAGTTTTTCCCTTCCTTCGATCTGCTCTCCCAGAGCACACCCTGCGTTACTTACAGCTCAGCTCTGGCAGCAGCAGGTCCCTTCTGGAGCAGCTGCAGCTGGCTCTGCTCTGACATGGGGCAGTGCTGGGCTCTGCTCACAGTGAGCACCTCTACAGCTCCCACTACCAAAACCTTGCCATGTAAACCCAGTACAGCTAGAGTTGCAGACAGATGATCGTAGGGTGGCCTGGACTGGAAGGGACTTTAAAGATCATTCAGTTCTTACCCCCTGCCATAGGCATGGACACCTTTCTCTGGATCAAGCTTCCCAGAGCCCCATCCAGCCCAGCTTTGAACTTCTCCAGGGATGAGGCATCCACAGCTTCTCTGGGCAGCCTGCTGCAGTGCCTCACCACCCTCATAGTGAAGAATTTCTTCCATATAATCTAAATATACTGTCTTCTAGTTTAAAACCATTACACCTTGTGCTGTTGCTACAGGCCATAGTGAAAAGTCTCTTCCCCCAAAATAGTTCTGTGTATGTCATTTAAGTGTCATGTACCTGACATAAAGCTGAGTAGGATTTTGAGAAGTCGACTGTTGCCTTACTCTAAGGCAAGATTAGCTGTAGTATCCAGGATAGCTTGGACATATTTCTATTTTCAGGACTGCCAATTTTGATGGCTTCAGGGCTCTTGGATTGTCTGTAAAGGCTTCCCATCACCGTTGCCACTCATGAGTATAATGCTGAGGTACTGCACTGTTCTTCCAACACATCACTCCATTGCTCAACAGCAGTCAGAACAATGTTAGTATAAAAAAGATGTGAGAACAAAACAGGCAGCCTGAGTTATATTACTGTATAAATCCATGGTTTATCCGTTCTCAAAGATTACAATTCTGGTTTTCCTATCTCAGAAAACTTTTCTTATCTCAGAAAACTGTGAAACAGCCTGAAAGTCAGAGGAAGAGGCAACAAAAGCAATCAAACGTAAAGAATGTTTTCCTTTATGTTAAGTAGATGAGGACTGTTCAGCCTAGAAGAGAACAAGAGCTGAAAACGTATCTGGTGGCACAGAGGAGGTGCACAGAGAGCACTTTCTCAGCCATCAGATGAAGCTACCAGGCAGCAAGGAAAAATTCCAAAGCAATTTCTGTGTCATGCACCCCTGTGCAGTCAAGCTGTGGGGCTGTGGCCCTGTGTTGCTGTGATTTTCACAACAGTTGTTATGCAAGGAAGAAGGGTCCCGTATGTACCATGACACTCACTGCCTCTGGCCTGGGAAGCTTCTGGACCAGAAGTCTGGAAAATACCACTGCTTTCTTGCCCCTTTCTTAGGCTCTTGCTGAGGTATCTGCAGTTGACCACTGTCCCATACAGGATACCAGGCTCATTTTTGTTTTGACTTTCTGTGCTCCTTTTTATGCCCTGTCTGTTTTTATGGCTAAAAACCTGTTTCTGTCTAATTATTTCCATGCAGAAAGTTTGGCTGGCTGTTTGTGTTTATAGAGAACCAATTATCCATTCTGTAAAACTTCTGCCTGTCTATCTAGCTGATGTGGAGCCCTGTTAGCTCACGTTCAAGCTAAACAGCTCTTCGGTCTGTGCCCCAAAATAACAGTCCTGGGCTCATTTTAAGTACTTCTGTAGTCTACAAGTGTCTGAACTTTGGTGTCAAAAACTTGATATAATAATCTTTTGGCTTATATAATAATATTACCTAATAATAACACTATAGCAAAACAGTCAATAGTACTGATAAAGTGGCAACTTTATGGAGGACAACTTTTTTGCCAACACAGTTTGTCCACATCCATTGTCTTTCCGTTGTCTTCCTCCTTTTCTTGTCCTCCTGATGTTCTTGCAATTCACTGTCTTTGCATCGTCTCGAGATTTAGCATGTTAATCAGTCTAAAAATGTGTCCAGCATGTTTCTGCGTCACGCCCCAGCATCATTTTGTGTGTGGTGGCTTTCGTTTGGAGCCCTATGAAGCTCCTCTTAATGTTTTCTTTGGAAATGAAGCTCTTCCTGGTTAAAAAAAAAAAAAAAAAATTAAATTAAAAGTCACCTAACCAGATTTCTGTGTGTGATAGAGCTGAAAGTGACTGCAAACAGTTTCAAACAGATAAAAAGCAAACGTGGGCTTTGATGCTGAGTCAGTGCAAGGAGCGTGAGCAGCAGATTACTGCTTGTTCTGACCCAAAACGTCCTCAGGACACTTGCACTTAAGTGCAGCGCGTTTGTTGGTTTGAGGATATAAGCTATCCAAGGGTGAAATGAGAAGTGTCTGTGAAGTAGGTTAAGTGCCGTTCCAGGTAGTGCCCGGTAGTGTCCAGCATGGCACTGGTTACTAAATACCGTTGTTTGTTTTCACAAACCAGCACCTCACAGTCTCTGAGCGAACAACTGCTGCGAGGAGACCGTAACCTCTGGATTTCAAAGGAGCCATCGTTTCGCTGGTGCCTCTGTGGTTAATGTAAGAAAGGTGTCTTGCCATAAACTTTTCCGAGGTATTCAGCAAGGTTGGAAAGGGGTCGGCCCGGGCAGGAAGCCCTTGTCTGTGCTATAAAGAAAATAGCGAGTAACAAAATGAAAGCATCAAAGGACCAACAGGATGCAGTCCCATGAGCCCTCTCTGGCATGTTAGTCCTGCTTGAAAGTTAGCATTGAGTGAAGAGTGACCTTAAAACTCGCTTCATTCAAACAGACTGGGCTCAAGTTTAAAGTTCAAGGCATTTTGTTTTTTCACCTGTTTCCTACAGTTTTAAGAAACTTCTAAAGAATTAATGTGTAACTATATCTGGTCACTGAGCCAGCACTAAGAATTTTTCTCAAGGGAAAATAATGTTACTGTATGGAGGGAGAGAAATGGATACTTTCTGAGCTGCAAGGAAAAGCTTCAGCAAAATAAAACCCAAGTCCACCGTTACCACAATCACAAAGAGCCCTGGAGCAAGCATAGTGCACATGCTGCTGCTTTTATTTTCAGAAGAAGCTGCTGGGGTACAATAATTGTCAGAATCGTCACAAAAAGGATGTTTATGGCTGCAGCTGCTGGAAGCTGAGGCAGCGTTCCCACTGCAGGCACAGCCGGGACTGAGAGGCCTAGTGGCGGGCCTGCAGCCTGGCCCCATGGGTGCTGCCCACGGGGGCTTTGGTCCCAACCCGACAGCATCTCCTGCCCTCCTGACCCTGAGGCAGTCACCCTGTCTTCTGATCTCTGCCTCTTGTCTAGCAAAGGGAGTAGTAGCACAGCCCACAAGCAGGTCGCCCGCTTGCCTTTCATAGTTAAAAGAAATAGTTGGAGGAGATGACATACAGATTTCATCCGCGTTTCTCCGCGTCATTAAATTTTAATGATTCTAGCATGAATATTTCATGAAAGAACCTTTTGAATGGGTTTGTTTTGTCCCGGCGGCTAATACTTAGGATAGAATCTGATTTTTCTTATTATTTTTTTTTTCTCTAAGGTAGATCAGTAGAGGTATGAAGTGTCAAACCCGATTAAGTGAGAAGAGGCAACTTTTCCTTGGCACCGCTGGCATCCCGGCAACGCGATGCTGTCGGGAGCTGCTGCGTGAAAGTCTGTGAAATGACCGTAGAACACAGTTCTGCTCTTTACTCTCCTTGCCACCAGGTGGCTGAAAATGGTTTGAGAGCAGAGCTCTGCGAGTGCTGGGAGCTGTGCTGCTGCGCGGAGCAGCGATACACGGCACACGCGAGATTGAATGCATCGCGCAGAACATTACCGGGGCCTGTGCTCAGAAAATGTTTTTAGCACTCACCTCCCCACTGGGGCTTGGTTTTGTGTTCTGTTCTCTGAACAAAATGAAAAGTGGGTGTGTTGAGCTCATCCCAAGCGGACGGCAGAAGAGCTGTGGCCGCAGTGGGGCGAGGGGAAGTTCAGCCGCCAGCCTTCTCCCGAAGTCACAGCTGTGGAAGTGCTGCAAGTTTGAGGCTTGGAAGCACCATTTCTGCACAAACTGGGACTGAAGCTTCCGATTCCTACTCAGTCTCCGCTTACCCTGCCTGCTGAATTCACTTACTTACACGCTGGACAGAAACACTCAGAGCTGGGTTAGCGAGTTCTCTCGTTGCTGTTGTTGGGCTCTGTGGGACGAGCGCTGGCGTGCTGGCTGTGTTTCTGTAAATCGCTGTGAACGGAGTATTTCCAAACAGCCTGATGCTGCACGGTCAAAAACATGCACTCAATTTTCACCAGTTTTGGGAGTTCTAACACTTTTCCCTGAAAACTTTTTGGAAGCTTATCTTCTGATGTACAGTAGGGAGAGATCTTTAGTTTAACGGGAATGAAGCGTATCTTTTTCCTACAGATGCACCATTCAGTATTGAGCTTTTTATGTGCGTTGTAGGTTTCCCTTTTTATTTTTTAACTTATTAACTCTGACAAGTAACCTCTTGGTTGTGAACAATTTAATTCACAATTCATTTTTCTGATTCAAAGTGAACACGAGTGCCCTAATCCCCTAATGGGAATTAATTGCATGTTTCAGTGCTTAACTCTGATCCTTTCTCAATCCCCACTGGGACAAGTTTCTTCCTGAAAGATCTGTGTTTGTTATTCAAAACACAATCTGAAAGGTAATGATTTTTCTTATAAAAGGGAGTCAGACCAACTGAATATTAATGTCCTTTTTATTGTGAGGGAATGAGCTGCGTCTAAAAAAACTCATTTATGTCATGAAGGATAAATTGCGCTGGAGTATATCTGATAAAATAGAGAGACACATCAGTGTGGTCTTTTTCCTTAAGTGAAAGCCGTTTGCAAGTAAATAAAGGCACACACCGTTTTTGCAGGAAAACTGTTCTGTAACAGAGAGAAACTGTTTATTCACCAAGGGGGAAACTGCTTTGCTGCTGGTTAAAAGGTCTGGTTATTGTAAATGACGCTCCCCTTGCCCGGTAATGGACCCTTAGGATAGCCCAGCTGACCTACCCGTTTACTGAAGTAAGAGTAAATAGCTGAAAACACATTCATTTTGTACATGGCTTCCAGTGGGTTTTTAAAGATTTTTCTAACTCCAGATATTGTTTAATAACAAACAGAACTGCATGTGCTCCTCTGGTGGTTGGTGCCTGACAGGCAGCCGCCTCACTGCTGTGTTGGGCGAAATGGAGACAGACTGGGGGCAAAATCAGGAAACCATCATTTGCCATGCAGAAGCAAGGGGGGATGAACAGGGCAGAGTGTGACAAATAAAGGAGCTATGAAGGTATGGTTGGTGGGTTTTTTTTCCTACCTTTCGGTAAGGCCAATGTTTTATCCCATTTAAAACAATTTGGAGTGTTTTATGCTCCTAGGTGAAATAAATGTTGAACAAAATTGCTCACGGTCTGTTTTCAAGATGTAGCTAGCACATGTGCAAAACAGGCAGAGGTGGTCTGGCACCTGGGGCTATCTGAAGAAGACCTGAGGATGGATCTCCCAGCTTTACTAGCACTGAGATACAGGATGCTGCCTCCCAGTCCATCCCCAAGGTAAACAAATGGAAATGTCATTGGCACCGCTCACCCGAGCAAGATGGGTGAAGGTGCCCGTGACAACACTGTCGCCTGGCCTGGCCTCATCAAGTCGGCAAAGGAGGATTGTCAGCTTGGAGTCACTGAAAGCACCAGAGAGAAATGTTGTTTTTCCCTTCCCCTGAACGGGAGAGACAAACGCGTCCTTGTGCTCGCGACGGCAGCTTCCGAGCAGCCCTGGCTCAGCTGGACGTGGCCTCCCCAGCTCTGCCGGCGCTCAGCAGCCAGAGCCAGCAAGTGCGAGCTGGTGCCGGGGCTGCGGGAAGCCTCCAGCATGTCCCCAGAGTGGCCCTACAGCAGGTTGTACTTGGCCCAAGCCCGTGCCAGGCCACCTCGTTCTGCAGCACAGCGCTTGTTTTTTCAGGTCGGCGTTCCAGCCTTTTCATTCGCCGTCAGGACAGGCAGCTCCGCTGCTGGGCTCAGCGATGTCCCGGATCGCACGGCGTAAGCTTGCTGCAGCTACAAGCATTGTACTTCTTGCTGTGTTTTTCTGTTTGTTTGGTTTTTTTATTTGCCTGTTTTTTTGAGAGTGTAACCGAGTCGATATTACTAACTTGAAAAACACTCACCAGCAAATGTATGCAAATGCAGCACAACAGGACTGCAAGTTTGAATGCATTAATTTGCTTTGGGATGATTAATGCCACTGCGCTTTATTTTACCATGAAACGAGATGCCTGAACTGAAACCAGGCTCCTCCATCACTGAATAAAATATGTTGTTTCTCAAATCCTGAATATGGCCACAGTGAGAGGAAGAGAGCATGTCCCTAGCTGTGCTGGGCTGCACAGCCCTGGGGATGGGGAGAGGTCCATCAGTGCAGGCTTCAAGAACAACCCCTCTGCCAGGGAGGGGGAAAACCATCCTGTGGCTTCACCTCTGCAAGTCTTAATACCTGGACTTGATCAGGGCTACTTAAACCATAAAGGCAGTAGTGCTTGCTTAGCTGAAATGAAGCATGGCTTTTTGTTTTGTTCTGTTCTTGTTTTTTTTTCTGTTTTTCTTTCTGTTGAGTATTTTTTCGGTTGGTGGGTTTTTATTTCCATAAAGCATGTGCTAATTGGAACTTGTTCCCATCACTGAGCCGGCTTCCTGAGTTGCTTTGTTAACTGAACATGACATCGTACTTTGTGCTGCACAGCTCCAGTATAATCACGGGAGAGGCAAAAAACCTCAAGAAGGGCTTGAAGCTCAGTGCTGCGTTGGCTGCTGGTGCGCCTGCTGTAGGGAAGGCATGCATGCATTGCTTTGGTCTGTGCTGCCCGTTCAGCCAGTCACCCATCTAACGCCCACCGTTGTCCTTCTGCTGCTTTTGCAGGTACGATGGCTCATGTCTTTGTGTATGGCACGCTGAAGAAGGGCCAACCCAACTACAAGTACATGATCAACACCGCCAAGGGGACCGCAAAGTACCAAGGGAGGGGCCGCACAGTGGAGAAATACCCTCTGGTGATCACGGGGAAGTACAACATCCCCTACATGCTGAACATCCCGGGCACGGGACACCGCATCGCAGGGGAGATTTACACTGTGGATGACCAGATGCTGCAGTTCCTCGACGAGTTTGAAGGCTGCCCAGACATGTACCAGCGCATAACGATGAGAATCGAGGTGGTGGAGTGGGAGGGGAAGAGCGGCACGGCCGAGGCGCGGTCGGCTGGCAGTGGGGTGATGGAGTGCTTCGTGTACAACACCAGCACCTACCAGCCCGAGTGGGTCCAGCTGCCCTACTATGACAATTACGATTCCTCGGGGACCCACGGCCTCTCCTATGTGCTACGTGAGAGCAGAGATTGAGCCAGTGCAGCCCTGCGAAGACGCAGCACTATGCACGTGCTGCATGGCGGCCCTTCCAGGAACCCCACAATGCCTCTCTGTTAAATCCCAGATCTCCTGTAACCTCCCAGACGTGGGCGTGCTGGCTCTAGCGTTGCAGTGTCATAGGCCTAGAGACTGGCACGGCCTTCTGCCCCCACTAACTCGCCCTAACTGGTTTCGTATGATGCCTGAAATAACTGTGTCTGTGCACAGCAGTTGGGGGGGGTCCAGGTTCTTTCCTGCCCGTCTTCCCCTCTGCCTCAGTGCATGGCTGAGGTGAGTGAAAGGCAGATGAACACACTAATTCTTTCTTACCTGAACTGATAAATTTATCCTTGTGTGTTCCCCAGGCTGGGTGGAATAATGATATTATTGTACTAATAGCTAAAACTGGTTTTAAAAAATCGGATCTGCAAACAAAGTAAAATGCACCCCGTGTCTAGTACTGCCTTGTCATGGTAAGGTACTGAACGTAACCAAGTGGGCAAGCACATGTCTCTGGGGGAAGAGTGACCACACAGGTGGTCTGTGCTTCGAGAAAAATATGAAATTGCTGTAGAAATAGAGGGGAGAGAATTTTAAAGGTGCCTATTCTTACTTTGTAATGCAATGTTTTTCTGAACTGGAGATGATTATTTTTAAAATATATTTAGTTTTATGAGATACTGTAAAGAAATATTAAATAAATATTAAAGAGAACTACGTTTAAAATTGTGTCTTTAATTTAGCATCCAAAGCACTTTGGGTCCCATTTCAGTTCACTGAGTGACTGGGATCTGGATGGGGCGGGCCCCCTGCACTACTGCAGCTGCAGCTGTGGTCAGCACTGCTAAGGTGACTTGGAGCCAAGCGCTTTAATGCAGAACTTGCCATCATATGCAGACTGAACTTCCTATTGGGGAAAAGATTATTAATCACATTATTAAAAAAAAAAAAAAATCCAGAGGACTTGTATGTAATTATTGCAACATTTAAAGACAACATCCCCATGACCCAACCAACTGTGCTGCATTCTGTACAATCTGAGGGTATCGTGGCTGCGTTGTTGCACCGCTGTGCTTTTACCTCCTTCAGCTGCAGTGTTTGGTACATAGAAGCTGTACAGTATAGAAACAGCTGAAGGGACAAAGCTGTGAGCCGGGAATGTGTGTCGTGCAGTGAGCCAGAGTACAGTGACATGCACCAAGGGGACTGTTCAGGACAGCGTTGTACTTTTGCCTCATTGCCAGCAGCTCTGGGACGGCCAGCGATCAGCACAGGGAGCCAGGGTCTGCCTGAACTGCATTAGGAACGGGCACTGCTGCAGTTCGAGTAGGAAAACAGACCGAGAGGTTGTGTTCCTGCAGTCGGCAAATTAAAAGTAAACTAGAATACTCATTTTATATCTTTTTGTCGTACTTTTTAGTTTAGGGCAACCTGCAGAGTCTGAGCTGTGCCCCTTCTGCAAGAGGCAGGATGGCACTGAGGGCATTCAGAGGAAGGGCTGCAGGGTCTCTGCCTCGGTTTCTCCAACTACAGAAGCATTGATTTTCCTGGAGGTCAAGCACTACCCAAACACTTTCCTCAGTCACTGGACAGCTGAGTAAACTGGTCAACAAAGGAGATCCCTGTGCTAAATTGTAGCCCCCCCGGCCATGTTCTTTAGTCAGCATTTTTTCAGTAATGTGACCAATGCCTCGTCAGTCTTGTTTCAAGCAGAAAGGCCGCCTCTGATGACAGATGAGCCACCAGCCCTGCCACAGACCTTTTTTCTCCTTTCATCTTCCTGTTAAGGGCTCAGGGCTCTCTAGACAGAGGAGTTTTTCTTTTTTTTTTTTTCTGGGAATTAGCAGGACTCTGGGCATCCTGGACAATAAAATGACTGGACTGGTGACTTTGCTGTGAGTAAAAGCAAAGTGAGAAGGGAATATTGAGATTAGAGTAAAGAAACGGGACATTGGGATATGTTGGACAATGATTGTCCGTGGGCTGACTCTGCAAAGATTTTTTTTTTCCCACACCGTTGTTGCTGTTTGTTTAAGGTGATTCAGTCACCAGCCAGTCTGCTTTTATGATGGATGCTGTTAAAACAGTTTTTAACAGTACAAATAACAATAGTTTTTCAGAGTTTACTAATGCTCAACACACATACATGTATCAGCAGGCTCTCCCACAGCTGTTCGCCCCTGTTAAATCTTCCCCTTCTCCAGGCCCTGTGTGGGTTCCCAGCCTGGTACACAGCTCTTCCAGCAGGATACAGCTCTGTATTACAAACAGTCCTCATTCCTCGCAGCGTCCTTAGGAGGCCCTGTACAACAAGAGGTCACACAGGTGGGTCTCCCTGTCCCAGAGGGGCTCTGGAGGCAGCACGCTTGGCCTGCGGGACAGCGGTCCCTGCCTCCAGCAACAGCTTGGGGCAGCGGAGGGGCTGTGAGGCCTGTGCCAGCCCCTTCGGGAGGGCCTCGTGTACAGCCATCAGCAGACAGAGGGTGAAGGGGAGGGTGTTTGAGTATGAAGTCTGAAAAAAAGAGAAAATTCCCTTACAACTGCAGATGAAAATACATGGGGAAAGTCCGTACTAGCAAAAATAAAACATCTAACCCGTAATTTAAGGCCAGAGTGTACAAAGGCTTCAAAAATACTCCAATAAACCTGACCAGAATTTAAGCAGTAATTGTTCAGCACTTACACAGAGTGTAGGAAACGGCTGAGTCCACTCGGTGGTTAATCTGTCACTCCTATCAGCCCTGCGGTACCATGTGGCCGAGGCCTCAAACCGCTGATATCACCATGGAGGAGATTCATCAGCTTCGGGCTTCTGTTATGTTCTCTTTTTAAAAAAGAAGCTTTTCCTGTTTTAAAGCAGAAACGGAATTTTATTGATTCTGTTTGATCCTGAAAAATCAAAGAATTACAAAGGTTATGTACAAGTATTTCTGGAAGTAAAAATCTGGGGTCTCTTGCCAAGGTTTAACATCTGTGTTTGCTGTTTTAACCACTGATACAATAAATACGGCTCTATAAAATCTTCTGCGTAGGACTGTCCATCTTCTGTCTTGAATTTCCTTTTCACTTTATGGATGGAAATAATAAAGGTTTAGCTAATTCAGCAGTGGGAGGACAGCCTTTCATTCCAGCTCCACCAGCAGATCTCCTTCTCCAACAGTATCACCAGCTTTGCAGTGCACAGCTTTCACCTGCGGCACAGAAACAGAAATAATTTCAAATCTTTGTCAGTGGCGTGGTTAAATAAATGTGTAGAGGGCAGCAGTGCTCATATACAGCATCACATCTGCGTGCACAGGATAAATGGCCGGTGTAGGACGTGATGGCCACAGGGATCACGCATTTGTGTTCAAAGGGCCTTGATGGCTGCCAGCCCAGCCTTGAGGTTCAGAGTCCAGCTGAGTTTGGAGGATCTCTGTGGATGGAGGCTCCACCACCACGCTCCACTGCTCGACCACATTGTGTCCAGCTCCACCAAGGCACCTCGGCACCCACCCCTTGCTGCTGGAAGAACTCAACCTCAGACCACTTACTTATAAAAATTTAAAGACATTTCTTCCATCTGTTTGCACTGTCATTAAGTTCACACAAAAATTTTAAATCTTTTAGAAGACAGTCTGAGTAGTCAACATTCACGATGAAATATTCCGGTATTTCTTGGATTACAGACTGGAAGTATTACTGGTTTTTGGGACTGCTGCCATGAAGCTGGGCTTCCCCTAATCCCTAGACTGCTGAGATAAATTGATTCAAATCCGAGTTTGAATCCTTCAGTGTAACAGAACTTGGCAAAGGGCTGCAGTTGTCAAATAAATGCAGCTACATCTGTAGATGAATTCTGTACTTGTGCAGATTCCTGAATTTTAAAACAGATGCACCTTGTAAGTACATAGAGAGAATATATATACACCATAGTCTCTCAAGCACAATATTAGAGCTTGTTTGCAGCATTAATCCAGAGCCCCCACTGAGGCACCCAAATGGTTGGACAAAGCCTCGTTCAGCAGTTTGCCCAATTCAGTCGCCCAAAGTTAACGGAGGCTCCTGCAGGAAACCTGCAGCACTCCCCAACCAGGATTGTCCCTGTCTGAGTGTGACAGGCTAAAGCCACATGGGCTGGGGTGCATTTCTGGGTCTGTCGCACGGACGGGTTCATGGCGTTGTCCAAGAAATGAAGCTGAACACTGTTGACAGGGAAAAACGGCATAAGATACACAAGAAAGGACTTTTTATTTCTAAATCAATACCTACACAGCCAACCTGATTCCCGAGACTCCATCTTTTAGGAGATGAAAGCAGTGTGAAAAATACTCTGCTTCTTTCTTTCCTTGTTTTGTTATACAAAGCCAAAGCTCAGCAAACACTGCAGCTTGCTGGGGTCTCCAGCTCCCCGGTGGTTTCTGCCACATGCTGGCAGTGGCCGTGTGCTGCTATGTGTTGGCTCCTCTGCTCGACCGCGTTGGGCCGTCCTGCACGAGGCAGGAGGCACGCAGCCTGCCCCCCTCCCTCGCTCGCTGCTGAACCACCTGCAGTGGGGGGGACCTCGAAGCAGACAAATCCAAGCCACGTTTCTCACAGTTATAAACAGGAAGAGGGGGGTGATGCAGAAAAGGAATTCAGACAGGGAAGGAAAATGGACATCTTCCAGCTGAAAGCAAACAAACTGAGTTTCAAAACACAATTTCAATGCACAAAAAAGTGGACAAACAGTCAACGCCAAACATCCCATTCCTGCGGAGGAGTCAAGTTCTTTTAGCACTCGGAGCCATGGCTCTGCACCACACAGTGGTGCAAAAATTTCTATTTATTGGGTTCATTCCTACACAGCCCCAAACTACTCTGCTTTCACAAATTCCTAAAATTCTGAAGAACTGAATAATCAGCTTATTGTTAAAATGGAGATACCCAGTGGATGCTGTAAGGTGCACTCAGGCCCACTGACCTCTGCACCCTTAATATCCCACTTGGAAGGATGAATACACCAAATGTGGGTTTTATGGGCACAGTGGGGGGAGGTATTTATTAGGTGGAGAAATGCAAGTAGGATTTCAAGGAACAGGTCCACAGGACACAGCACACCTGGGTGGGAAAGGAAAGGTTCAAGTGAAAAAATAAAAGGGGGGGGGAGGGTGGCAATGGCACTTTAATGACAAATACTCACTGGTTAAAAACAGTGGATACAAAGAGCAGCAAGAAAGGGTTAAACAAAAGAAGCAGAGTTGAAAAATAAATGCTATACAATATTAATCAAGTGAGAAAATAAGCTACATAGGAATTAACGCATGAAAGAAAATAATAAAGTGCCAGTGTCAGAGCAACAGGAGAAAATACATTCTTCCCCCCCAGTGCATTTTTCCCTCAAGACCCAATTTTGCATTAGATGTACTGGAAGAGGCAAGCCCCGGGTCCAAGCCTCGGTGACAATTTCAGTGCTGTGCCAAATCATCCTTTCTTGTAAACACACAAACAGTCCTTGGCATGGACACCCAGCCTCAGATCTCAGCAAACCTTGCCAATGCCTAACCCTGCTTCTGCCCTGGAGAGGCAGGCTCCTTGCTGCCTCCCTCTGGGCTAACAAATCTTGCAATGTATATTTTTATTATCATTCTTATCATTTTCTTTAGTAAAATGGCCCTCCTACAGAGAAGAGGGCTCTGTATCCAGACAAAGATGGGCTAGAACCTGCTAGGAAATGTGAGATTAGGAGAACAGAAAACCCAGATCTCCTCATGACTCTGTTCTCTCTCCCTTTGAAAAGAATGAATCGAGGGCTGCAGCGTCTAGGGGATGGCTTCAGGCTGTGCATTACAATCTGGCACAGGAATGCTTTGAGGCCCTGACCCCGGGGCTCACAGTCCCCCCAAACAGACGAGGTTTCCCCCTGTCATCCAAGCTTACCCAGCTCCCTGCTCAGCAGGCTGGTTTTGGAACACCCCGCACCGGAGGGGGACAGTCCCAGCTCAGTGGTTGCTCTGCTGATCCCCCCCAAGAAGCAAGATACCAAAACGCACAGCCTTGCAAAGCTGAACACATTTGCAGATCTGATCTAGGTTTCATATTGAACAGCCAATAATCAAAAACTTGCTTTTCTTGTCTTCCTCCAAAAAATGCAATCTGTGCCTTGTTCTGAGTGGTTTTGTAATGTCAACTTGTTGGCCATTAATGAATTAACTAGCAAAGAGATTTCCCTTCTTTAGTTGCTTTCTGGAAATAGGAATTTGGAAAAATGATCTGCAATGCCTTTCAATTCAACCTGGCATTGTAACATCACAGAAAACAAATCATTTAGGAGAAAAAGAGTTATGTGAATTTCTAAAGCCAGTAAAACTATTTCCTGCTGTGCTATCTAAGGCTCGGAACTGCTTAACAGCATTCACAGCAGATGCAAATGTTAAAAATTAAAGATACCTCACTTCGAAAGACTTACAACAATCAGACTTAATTCCTTAACAACCAGAATCCTCCTTTTTTCCTTTTTAAATTCTATCCTATTTGACAAGTTGCATATGGTTTTAAGTGACCCAAGGTAGCTTACCTTGCCTGTTTTAGCAGCAATCATACTGTTCTGCATTTTCATTGCTTCAATTACACAAATCTCTTGACCTTCGGAAACCTGGTAGAATTAAAGCAGTACAAAATGAGAAGAGAGGATTTAAAATGCTGTGTGTATGACTCTTCTAGAAAATAAAGGGATTATTTCATTAAACACCAAAAGACTTGCACGGCACACGTCAAGTCGGCCAGCTACGTACAGTCCCGACACAACCCACAGCTGCCTTTGACAAACTGGAAGCAAAATAGGGATAAAGGAATCACCTACTTAAAGTCATCACCCCAAACGAACCTGGAAGGCCCCTCTCCCATCTCATACACTCGGATCCAGCTTTCACAGCTCACATTTCACATCCACCGCAGCTCGACATCAATTAAATCCAGACCAAAATTTAATTTGCGCAGCTCTGGCTGCGGAGCCTCTCCTCTGCTTCCCTGGCGCAGATCCCACGGATGCTAATCCTGACTTGGAAGCCAGAAGTTTCTTGGCACCCATCCTAGGGCGGGCAGGCGGGAGGCTCCGGCAGCTCCCCGCAGGCCGACACCAGGCCGCAAGCCGCAGCCCTGCACATGGCGGCACCTGCTGACGGCATTGCGCCGACCCAGAGCGTGCCCACGGGGACATACCACACCACGTCCAAAGGGAATGGCTCAGGGAGGCTGAGGGCAACTCTCCCCACAGCTGAGGGCTCGTGAGGGAAACGCTCTGCCTTTCGTCCGTTACGCAAGCAAATATGGGAAGCTTTCACCCCGATGTCCACATTTCAATGAAGAGGGTGACTTGAGGCCTGCGGAGACCTGGTGCTCGTGGTGCTACATGTGCCATGTAGAGTGGCTGAAGGGAGCAGCCCTGTGAGAGAACACCAAACCGCATCCACCGAGGACAGATCACAGTGACGAAATGGTAAATAGCACCACGGAACGTATCAGTTTACATATATATGCACATATATATATTTCTCTAAATGTATGTAAAATGAATAATCATAGAATCATAGAATGGTTCAGGTTGGAAGGGACCTTAGAAATCGTCTTGTTCCAACCCCCATGCCATGGACAAGGACACCTCCCACTAGACCAGGTTGCTCAAAGCCCCATCCAGCCTGGCCTTGAACACTTCCAGGGAGGGGGCATCCACAACAATACATATTTAAGGACACAATACTACGTATTTAAGGACAAAGGTGTTCCATTGCAGAGGGATATATAACAAACAGACAGGGGTACAGTCAGAGACATGATGCACACTGCATGAATTGAATCCTAAAAATTTAAATACAGCTTTTTTCCAGTGCTTGTCCCAGCCCTACTCCCAGCTACCACTAACCATACATTTCAAGCAGAGACAGAAAAGCACTGATGTCTGGCTATGAGTACTGAACAAGGACAGACGTTATATTAAAAAATGGTTGTGTACCATTTCCCAACAGCAATGTGATAGGCTTTCTGGAGCACGTAAGGAATGTGTTTGCTCTGGGGACATCGTGCGATAACCGGATCCAGAAGGGTAACCAACACCCAACACTTTGACTACAGAAAAGCCATCTCAAGCATCAGGTGAGCATTTAAGTCATTAGCAGTGTCCAACTTGGTGAATAGTGTCAAAGACTCACATTTTGTCCGCAGTTATTTCCCCTCTATTCCAGCTCCCTCCCTTTTGTCTGTCTCCTTCCACACCTGCTTCCCTGTCTGAGGCCTTTCCAGCAGCTCCCTTCCTTCCCGTTCTTCCTCTTCCTCTCCCTATCTCACTGCCCAGCCTCTCTCCAGCCTGCTCTGAACCTTCCAGACAGTTCTAAGGTTAACAGGAAGCTGTGAATATCTATTTCTGTTTAAAAAAAAAGAAGACAAGAATGTTGTTTTGGTTTGGTTTTGTATAGGATATTTCAGAAATAAATCTGCCATCCTCTAGTTAAACTCAGTCAGCCAACTGCCCAGATCATCAGCCTCTGGGGTTGCTGAGATGTTAAGGAGCGTGGATCTGAATTTGGGGGCCTAATTTCAGGGGCACAAGAAACTCCCCTCTTGAGCCCAGTGTGATTCAGATCATTAAACTGCAAAACGCCTTCATCAGGTGGACACAAATCCCGTAACAATCATCTAAACAGAGTTCTGAAAATGTATTTACTGGAAAAGTACAGAGCTGTCTCTGTAGATCTTCAGTGTAGCAGCAGAATACCGGTAAGCATTAGTGGCCATGGCATGGAGATGTCTGTGAATTTGAATTTCTCTGTTTCCCACCTTTCTCTAAAATAAAAATTCTGTGTTTTGTATAATACCTGCTGGGCTGGTGACAAAGGAATCAGTGTCTGGGAAGGAAATAATCCACCCAACAAACAAAACATACAACCACATAACCAGTAAACATCCCACAGTCTTAATAATTTGGAAGGAAGGAGGCACTCTGAGTACGTACGTACCACGGGCTAAAATGCTGTGTCAGTGCTTCTGATGACGTGCAATTTGTTCCAAATTACCTTGGTGAAAGTGTCACTTAAGCACAGAAGTTTAATTACGGTTCTTATGTTAAACCTTTGCAGCTCCGCTCATTGTGTTGCAAAGCAACAAATCCCAAAATTAGGCACTTGTATCTGTCTCTTCTCTTTTTCAGTCTTTTGGCATTGTCCAATTTCTTTCATTACATAATTGCACATATCCTTTTGCCCATTATTTAGTCTGTAAATGAAAGCCGCAGTGATGCGTACAATTCCTTGTTTTCCGACTTATCTAAGGATTTATCTGGACCGTTCCTAAGGCTGTGTTTTCTTCGTATGACTCCTTTCTTTCAGAGGATGGTAAATCACTGTAAACCACCATCTTTACATTTCAATTTATGGAGGTTTCGGTGATCACACCAATCTGTCAAAACAAACAAAAATCTGCTTGATTGGAGCCAGGTGAAATAGATGGGCTCTTTTTCTTAAAAGAAGCAGAACTCCAGTATCTTCCTCCCCGTTATGGCACAGACAAATCTACCTTTACAATGCTTGGGGCGTCAAAATAAAGCAGTGATTAACTGTGCAGCCTGCACTCTGCATTCTGATAGTTGCATAGTTCTGAGGACGTGCTCAGTTTTTGTTCTCAGCAGAGTGAAGAGGAAGAAAAAAAAGAACGAAAAAGGAAAAATAAAGTCATGGAAGAGGAGAGGACCTAACACCTTGACGGAGCCAACGATGCAGACGTGTATTTGGTACCAGTCACTGTCAGTGCTGGAGTGACTCGGGCACTGTGCAATGTGCTTTATCTCCTCTGGACAAGAGTACACGCGGTATGGGCGCTGCCAGTGCTTTCCCCACCGAGCGATTCAGGATGAGGAGACGCCGAATCCAAGAAGCAGCAGCGCTGCCCTGCTCGCACTGCACCTGCAGGAGGAGCATCAGTGGTGCTTATGGACGGGATGCAAGAAGGCAGCGCGCAGCTGAGGGCACTGCTGCCAGGGGACCGCTGTGAACGCAGAACGCTTTTCTCAGACTTCTGTGCATCACCCGACACAGGCTCACTGGTTGTGACAGGATGCCTTTGAGCTGGGCGCACACACCACTCACAGGCCCCACAAGTCTTTCTGATAAACCCAATCAGCGCTGATGCCCTTCCCCGCTCCCTGTCTAATTGGTGCAAAGTTTGTGGACCTGAATCCCGCATCTTTTCTCCAGTTTGCTGCGTCCTCTCCTTTGACACGAGGTCAGGGTTCACGTTCGCATCCGATTATCAAAGTGGCCCTCATTAAGCGGCAGCCGCCTCGCACCCAAATGAGTTCGCTGGGAGGGGAACTCGGCCCATTTACTCAGCAGATTTCGGCATTTTAAGGAGGCCCGAATGTCACACGGCATTGCCACGTTTTGAGGAGTTTCAGACATCTCCAGCTGATGATTAATTGTGAGTGATGGGAAATAAAATCCAGTAAAGCCAGCTGCTTGCCATGGTCGGCAAAATTACTATAATGGATATAGGCTGCCAATTTTCCAGTTTTACTGGCAAGTCTTCCAAGTGTAATTAAGGGAAGTTATAAATGATATGGAAATCTATCAAGTCCCATTTATTTTCAGAGGACTCCTTCCCTTGAGACTTTTATCTTCAAGCTTATAGTTTGCTTTGTTGTGCTAATGATTTAAACCACTTCTTAGCTCTGATTAAAGCCCCCAATACCCTCCGTGAGAAGTTAGATCCACTTGATTCGCAGGGGTTTAAAGACACAGAAACCTTTTTAAAGTTGTGTTTGTTACGCATGCCGAGCTCTGGCCTGGAGCTCTCTGGAGGCACAGCCGAGCGTCCTCCATCTTAGGCACTCTGCCACCATCCCGACTGCTGTTTTCGGACAAATTCTGACGATTCAGAAAGATCAGGTTGGGGGAAGGAGGGGAAAGAGGGAACAAAAACACAGAACAAAAAATCCGCCATCAACAAAAGCCCAATTTCCCCCCAAGTTCTAAAGCCCCAGAAAACAAAGATTGCAGAGGCTGCCCTAGACACCAGGCATTTAGCACAGGGTGGTGTTGCTCACTAATGTTGTTTGATTTGGAATAAAAGCATGAAAATGATGTGCAAAGGCCTAAAATTGGAGACGTAAAGGATGACTGCACAGTATTCCATTTCTCAATTTCATCCTTCAGAGCCACAAAATGGGGGTGATACAGTTACTGGATGAGATTTACAGTAACAGCTGTGGTCTTCCCACACAAGGGAGGACCTTCTAATGGGCTAAGGTCTGTTTTGAACAGACGGGGAGTAGCAAAACAAGGTTCCCTATTAAGGGTGTGCGGGAATATTCCCGATAAAGAAAGCGAGTGGTGGGAGTCAGATTGCTTTAAGAGACCTAAATCTCCTTTCGCTGGTAAAAAAATAATAAAAAAATAAAAAAATAGAGCTATTTTAGAAAGTGCTAACTGCTAAATAAATGAAAGACGTGTAAATGTGAGGGTTTAGTTTTTTTCTTCATCTCCTTGCTAGAAACTGTAAAGAATGCATAGGAACCAGTGCCAGGGGCATATGGCTTTCTCCTGTGCTGAACATTCATACAAAAGACAGGTTCATCAGTCATTGGAGTATCTGGATAAAAAATTAGCTCCTGATGGATGGTATTTAGAGCTTACCTGCTGCTAGTACATTACCGGAGAAACACAGGTTTTGAAACCCACATGACATTAGAAACTGCAGACCATGAAATACCCCACGTGCAAGCACACTCATAACGGGCGCCAGGTTATACAGAATAAAAAATAAGCTATTTAAACCCTCTGCCTAAAATTGGGCCCGCTGCAAGGAACCCTGGGTCAGCCCTACACAGGCCAATTAATGCACAGCATCTGCTGTATAGAAGCCGTGCATGAAGCACTTCCGAATGATTTCAGCAATTAAAAGAAAACTGTTTCCTGCCTGTTCTGACAGCAACTGTTTCAATGCAAGAGTGAGCACCAAATCATTGTGTGCAGCTGAAAAAATTAAGTCTGGGTTTTTTTTTTCCATCTTGTGAAAAGGAGGTGGGAGGGATGAAGATTTCTTATGGAATCGGATCGCTCTTTTGTTGTCCGACATTCTGTGTTTTTCTGCCAAATTAGACAGAAGGCTCCGAGGGTTTACGGGGCCCTCTACAGTATCACCTTCTGCTGCACTGTGGCTCCCTAAAAAGATGGATCAATATCAACCCTGCTGATTTGCCTACAAAAGTGAAAATCCCTCAATTACGTTTTTGAGACCATTACATTTAGAACACAGGTGCTCCAATGCATAACATTTTAAGGCTCTTGGAGCCAAAAGAAAAAAAACAACAGCAGCTCCAAGCAAAAAGGATCTTCCATTTGCTTGCAAGGGCAAAGTGAGAATGGGATTTTACTGGTATCTCCTCTCCCAGCTTTGGGGAGACACCAGTGAACAGCCCCTGTGATTTCCATTATGCTGCGACTCGTGTCCCTGTTGAGTCTTCTGAGGAAGAAGGGACAACGCCAGACTGTGCCGCATGAATTCCAGCCACCCTGTCCTGTAGGCTTCTGCAAAATAATCACAAAAACTCATCCGCGCTCCTGCAAAACCACTGAACAGTAATTAGGCGTGCATTCACTGTGTAAAACCCTCACAGAAATTCTGGGGGGTTGTTTATTTGTTGCATGAGCTCAATCCATACCGGTATCATCCCCTTTCTGGATTTTTTCCCTCTGACTTGTTGGCAGCAAGCATCTAACAAGAAAACAAATCGAGAGGAATTGGACGAGCAGCAATTGAAATTCCTTGACATTGTCCATTACCATGTAAAATAATTAGTGTAGGCTTTCCCTTCATTCCAAATTAACTTTGAAACGGGAGCTACAGAGCCTCAAATATAATTAGCAGCAATTAATACACTTGACAAATCATTATTAAACTTTTTTTGCCACGCTCCTTTCAAGAATGAATCGTCCGCAGATAGCGCATCCCAAATTTCGTGACCCCTGATTAACCCAAGGTCAGCACCGGCCCCCTGACAGCAACAAGCACTGGCCATTGCACTCCCACTTATCCAAAACACACGTCCCCGGCTGCTGCTGCGGCCCCAGAGCGTCGGAGGGGAAACGATACGGGGGCAGCGTGCCTCCCCGGGTGACTCTCGTGCTCGTCAGCCCAAACAAAGCACAGTTCCCGTCACAGAAATCCGCGTCCGTCAACCTCTTCTGTAATGGCGAAAGAGTTGCTTACCGTTCAAGACGCCAAGCAGAACAATTAATAATAAAAATAAATTTATGATTTCTTCTCAAAACAAGTTGGCATTTTCCCCTAGGAGGAAACTGTCATAATATTGGCTATTTGTCCTCCTGCACAGGAGTAGGATTTCATTCTTAATCACGCTGCACTCAAACACAAATCTTAGGCTGTGTAATTGCACAAAGATATAGAAGAAAAATCTATTCATCAAAGATAACAATTCCATAAATGTTATTAGCAATTACTGTAGTCGAGCTTTTTTTAATGAAACCGCGACATAATATCACTCAAAGCCCTGAGTTACAAGAGCGATGAAATATTTAAATGCTTTCATTCTCGAAATCGTGAAAATGGTTTCATCTCCTGCTTACTAAAAGGTTGGGTTTTTGTCCTCACAAAAATACACAAAAAATCCCGTTATTTAATACACATTATTATAAGAATTGCATAGGTTCCTGACCACGTTTGGTCACATCTGCAAACTCAGTTCAACAGCAAAACGCAGTCAATATCTTTGCATGGGATCACTGACGAACAGGAGGGACGAAAAGAAGGAAAGGGAAAGAAAAAGGAAAAACAGCAACAAAAGAAAAAAATGTTCATGCATAAGAGAAAATCATATTTGATTTTAAGAACGTCGTGCCAAAATACTAACTGATAGCATGTTTATCTATATAAAATGTAAAGCTGTGACTTAAATCAATTTCTGCTGTTTCTTCTGGCTGTTATTTCTCTGTTATAAATTCCAACCCCTTTAATTATGGGGATAAGATAACAAAGAGGCATTTTATTTTGATTTTGAGGACTGAAGGGCGAATACAACTTAGAGCAACACACACCTGGCTGATGGCAACAGGCAGCTGCTCAGCCCCACCTTGTCCTTCCCAAGAACGAACAACACAGTTCAGAAATTAGGAAGCTTTTTGTTTTCTTTTTGTTTTTCAGTAGTGAGCGTTCCGCAGTAGGGGTCAAGCGAAATGGATCTTTTCCCACAGCAAGAGCCTTCCTAGCCTTGGGAAATGGAAAAATGTGGAGCAGGCGTTTTTTGCTGTTTTTCTGTAGAATAACAAGATGATTAAGTTGAACTAACTTTCATGCAACGTAACTGGAAGAGGATTTGAATGCAGTTTAAAGCATCTTCCTCGGTTGCTTTTAAAACATGGAGTCACTGACAGGAGCGTGTTCAGGAGGTTACACGGCTCAAAAAGCAGCCTTCAAGATCCCCAACAGAACATCCACCTAATAGCTGACATCTGGGTAGGAAAAATCATCCCAGGCAGCATCGACAGCTATGGCTACACCAGCACCAATTAGAAGTCGTAAGAAATTTTGGTAAGATGGAAGTCTGTTCAGAAAGGGGACTGAGTGGCGATAGCTTCCAGAACACAGAGCGCTTGCTGGTGAGAAGAGAGGAAGTTTAGAAACTTAGGCCAAAGCAACTAACTGCTCTCTTTTTCTGCTGCAAAGATTAAGTGATGGGGTTTATCCAGAGGTGCTTTCCTTTTATGTATTTTTTTGGAGGAGGAAAAAAAAAGTCATTGCAGTGAATTAGGCTTGCAGCACCGTGTCAGCTTGCTGACCAGTGCGTGGCTCAGTAATGCCACCTGTTCTGCCTGATTTAACGACAAAAGGAGAACAACCAACAAAAACACATAGCTAACAGCAAAGCACCTTCGCATTTCTGACAGATACAAAACCAAAAAGGCAAAAATTGAAGTGCAGGTAAGAACGTTGCAGAGACCACGAGGCTCCGAGCACAGCCGAGGCCCCTTTCTGCTGCCACACATGGCTCAGGCCGGCACTCGGCGCCTGTGGTGGGAGTGCAGCAGGGCTGCCTGCACAGGGCCGTGGCAGCACGGCTCTGCCTGTTTAACCAGCAGGGTCCTGGGCTTTCCCTGCTCCCACACAGCATCCTACAGGCACAGAAAAACCACTCCAAAAATTTCAAGAAGTGCACATGCCTGTCCTGGAGGTGAAGCAGAGAATGTGTGTGGCTGTGGTAGTTTCTGCAGTGCTTTCGTGGGAGCTGTGGTCAGACTGAACCGAGGTGCAGTGCCACCTCCACCCTCTGGTGTGACAGCACTGCTGCGACCGGGCTGGCTGGGTGACACCGGTGTCAGCCAGAATGGAGCGAGTCCCTTGCTGGGCTCTCCATGCACAGCCATTTCCTTTGCCCTTAGCACCGCGGGGAACCACAAAGTGACCCTCCCCAAAACAGAATGTCACCCTAATGCACGCTCATCGCCAGCAACCCAGTTAAACAACAAACACACAAACACCCCCTGACACGGGTGCCTCCTGCATAACCTAGCTGCGCTATCACGGAGAACGTAAGCTAAATTTACATCTCCTTGCCCTAACCCTCCTTGTGTTCAGCCAGATTTCAGATTGTTTTGTTGTTTGTGTTGCTTTATGTTTCTGAGTGGCTGCATTGTGCTTCCAGGAATCGCTGAGTGACAACTAATTACAGTCCTCTGATCACATGAAGGAAAATAAAGAAAGTAGAAAGTAACTAAAAAGCTAAAAAATTGGCAGCGTCGCAAGTTCTGCTTCTCTCTGAATGACAAAAAGCACTTCCCCACTGTGTTCCTACGATCTATAGATCATCTTACAGACAAAAGAAAATAAATTCCTTGTATATGCACCATCTTTTGGCAAAAGTGAATTAGGAAGTGCGTACCAGGCCAGCTGGGGAGAGGATGTTCACAGTCCTCACCGGGCTCCATCAGCCCCAAGTGTTTTTTCGCCAACAGCAGCCAAAAGAGAACACTGCACTTGAAGGAAAAACAATGCTGCACCGAGCAAGGAAAACTAAAGCAAGGAGCAGCATCCCCTTCTCCTCTGGCTAAGGGCACGCAGAGAGGGGCTCGCAAACGCCATATGCTTCACCTGGCTGGGCACGCCGCCCCGTAGCTGAGCTGCAGGCACCACGCGAGAGCCTGCAGACACGGCCATCCATCCAAAGACAGTGCAGCCCTCACGAGCGGCTCCTTCCCTGTGGGAACACTAGCTCTGGGGGAGGGCGAGGCAGCCTGGTGCTGCTGAGGCACAGCCACAGCCCCTGCCCGGGGCTGCTGCGGGGAGCGAGCCAACACCGTCACCTGCATCACCCCACCCGCTGCCCATGTGCTACATGCAGCTACCCTCGTCTCCCTCACTCTTTTTTTTTTTTTTTTTTTTTAATCATTTTGAAACTAGTCCTGAAAAAGAAAGGTTGAAGTTGACTCCTTTTCAATAACACAACCTGTGTTTTTGCGATTACAGCCACGCAATTAGCATTGCTGGACTCGGGTCAGCAGAAGGCAGGCTGTGCTGTTCAGATGCTCTGCCACTCGGTGCCTCCAGCAAAAAGCTGCAGGAGAGGAGAACAGAAAAAAATCCCCACTCATTATTTAGCAACTTCTGCTCTGATGCACTGCACCACTTGTGGATTTGTGGAGGCAGATTCATTTATTTATTTACTTAAAATCCCTTCGGCTCTGGCCTCCTTCCCCACTGCCTCTATTCCTTCAAAACAACAAGAAATATTCTTCAAGAGAAAGCTGTAACATCTAGCAGAATTAATTTCCTCCAAAAATCTTAAATAATAATAATAATAATTACAAAAAAGGCTCAGAATCCTTCCCTTCAAAACATTTCCCTTCATTCTCCACAAAAAAGTGTTTGCTTAAGATCTCCCTCATCCACTCGCTCGTGCTGCCCGGACAGGAATCACAGATTTCTCACTCCACGCAGCGCCTCAGTAATTAATTTTAGTTGAATACCACTGGTTTTAGAGGTAGGAGCGGTGCGTGTGCGCACGTATACATCACAAAACCAGAAAGCTGAGTGTAATCTTAAGGAATTTCTCTCTCGCGAATATTTATTTAGCTGAGCTTAGTAACGTTCTCTCAGAAATCTCTTTATTTTGTTAAGACAATCACTTGCACCTCCAAATCTTTAACACGAACACACTGACTCCTTTCCCTTTGCAAACACACAGAGGCATCCATATATCGTAAAAACCACAGTGGCATCAAAGCAAAACATAAACAAACCTCTCTACCAGCACAACTGATGGCCGCCACACAGGACGTGCAGGGCTCGCTTTGGACTAGAGACAGAATGGGATAGAGCCCTTTCTTACATCATCCACCAAGAAGAGCGAGATTTCGTTGCCACAAATTGTGATGCTGCCATAAATTATGAACTAAAGCTTTCTGTTCCTCTCTGAGCAGCGCAAACATGTTTATTACATCATTTAATCGACAACAGTAGCAAGTCCTTAAAAATTAATCTGCACAGCCTCATTCAAACACTCCCATGTCTGTTGCTTTTAATGGTTGCAGGAGATCCAGTTAAGGGCTCGGACCTTAGAAACAATGTTTGATACAACGTGGTAGAATTTCACAAAAAGCTGAGTTCAAGTAAGTATTTACACGCAACTCTAAAACACCGAATTTACATTTCATTCCAGCTCAGCACCAGGTCAGAGGCGCTGGAAATCCCCAGGACAGCAGTGGTCTGTTCTGCTGCCCTTCTGCATGCCGGGTTTATCCCTTGTGCAGGGCAAGGGAATTCCCGTAAGAAAGTGGGAATGCCCAGTGTGGAATTCTCAGCACAGAAAAGGCACGTGCCTTGGGAAGCACTACCAAAAAATGAAGTGCACATCTACTCTGTATCCCTCGTGTTTTGAAATATTTGCATTGTTTCATGCAGAAAAATCAACAACCCCCTCAATCTCGCTAAGGGCAGATACAAACATACACGCCTCTATTTACACACACAGACACACATTTTTTCCCCTTGTCAAGGCACAAAACCAGGCTATAAGTTGTATCTCAGCTGCAGACTTGTCAACAGCTGAATATTTTCCTCTTAAACCCAGTTTAATCTGAATTGTTCTTCCTTATCATTTTACCGTTTAAATGAGAAGCAATGGAAATCCCTCAGCAGGCTTTGCTCTACAGGTGAGGTTAAAAACCCCTGTGACCCGCAGTTTCAGCCACACCAAGGAGAAATTTGAGTGGAATATATAATGAAAATGCAGATACATAGATGACATTTCTTACCACGTCCCCGGGCTTGACAGAAACTGCCACCACTGCTCCAGGCATGGGCGATCTCAAAATGCTGGAGGTGTCCTCTGCTGCTTTCTCTGGCATGTACTTGCTCAGCTCTGCTGCAGCCTTCGTCAGTATTTGCAATTTGTACTAAAGAATAGGAAGAGGAATGGTTTAGCATACGGCACCTCGGTGAATTCCAGCGAATAATCGGCACTAGTTGATGGTGTGTTCTTATAGAATACATCTGTTATCTATTCTTTGTGGAGTGCCCAAAAATCACTGCTTGAAATCCTTATTCAGTTTCGTTTTCAGGATGTAGAAAGAGAAATATGTGACCCTAAACAGCAGCAAAGAGCACATACAAGGAAATAATCAAATACAGTGAAAAAACGTCAGATTCGTTTTCAGAAGTGGAGCACGGAGGGGAGATGATAGCGATTGAACAAACAGAAATACCCTTACGGCTACTGCACAGCAACTGCAGTGGGTAAGGGACACCGAGGGGCTCATTTCTGACGCCGGGTAGAACTAAGAGCTAACCTTTTTGGGACAGTCTGATGGATTTTCAATGACACGATTAACTTTAAATATTACTTTTACTTTTTAAGCACTCACTTTGATCGTGTATTTAACGTTTGCAGTGAATAACTTCTTCGGATTCTGCAGTGTGAGCACAATAATTTCACTTCCACTCTTCGTGCACGAGTCGAGCTATGGAATATTTCAGCTGTCCTGAATCTATTTTACCCATAATAAAAACCGTTCAGCAGTTGCTATTTTCCTTGAGAAATAAAATAATGTTTCCTCTACGATATTTATAACAATTTGTAACACTTAAAAATGGAAAATAGCGCAGTCAACATCGAGACCCTAAGAGTGACCTTTCCAACAAAACCCTTCTGAAAACACCTAAGAGCGTGCACTCGTTTGAGCTCCGGGCTTTTCGTTTCCCACAACTTGCCGTCCCTTTGACAGGGGCTGGGGCAGCCGCCCCGGGCTCGTCCCGGAGCCCCGCAGAGGCCGGCGGAGGCCCAGCAGATGGCAGCAGCTCTCTGTGCTACGCCGCAGCTTCGCCCATAATTTAAACAAAGGTTTTAATAAGAAGCGTCGGGTGAGGTGCATTTACAATGCAAATGCGCGTTTTGCTGATGTAAAGTTCAACACCTTGCTTCTGACAGTATGTTTTCTTCCGAAACAATTAGCTATTGTTTTATGAGCAATAAAATGTCTTTACTTCTCATTTTTGCGCCGACAGAAAAAATGCCATCTCCTGATGGTGGAGGCGCAGGGTTCCGCAGGGAGCAGAGCAGCGCATCCAGGAACACAAGCAGGAGGTGACGAACTCGGCGGTGACATCCTTAAAAAGCAGCTTTCCAAGCCAAACTCAAAGGGGGGAACAGAGGACGCTCACCCCCCAGTTGGCGCTTGGACGTGCAGGTTGTGCGCAGGGAACGGGGTAGCTGCTCGGTTAGCAATGCTGCTATCTCTGATGGAAAGCAAGGAAGTGGTCCAACGAGCCACCCCGGGTAAACTAAGGAATGTCACAGGGATGCTTCCTGCAGCTGCAAGTGGCAGGAAAGATTTCGGACCCCTTCCCAAGCACGCGCCCTGGTTCCAATCGCTACGACACCGTGCAGCAGCACCATTTTGTGTGCAAAAGCTGCTTTAACCCCAAGCCTCCTGCAGGCATGGCCATGGCCATTAAGCCTGTGGCACTGCTGTGTCGGCGGCAGTGAGAGGAGAGGAGGGGAGAGGAGAGGGAGAGAGAGGAAAGGGAGAGAGGAGAGGGAGGGAGAGGAAAGGGAGAGAGGAGAGGGAGGGAGAGGGAGAGGGAGAGAGGCCATGAGGAGATCTGATGACAGAAGTTGCAAATAGAATTGCAGCGGCGTGACAAGTCAAATAATAACATCTTATGCATGTTTCTTCACTCCTGAGTGTCTGTTTTGCAATCATGACACACAAGTGTCTGCCAGTTTCTGAAGGATATGATCCTTAAGTGAAATTACCGCGCAAATAAAAGCTTTTTACTCCTATTAAAATTCGTCTGAGTCATAAGTGGCTCGGGAAAAAAGCTTGCAGAGCGTATTCTGCTGTCAATCTAATAAACATTCTGTGCAGAGGGACTATTTATCAAAGATAAATTGTACTTAAAAGTCCTTCATTAAATCTATGGGGGGGGATATAATTGCACCAAATTGCACAGTTTCAGTATCCATGGTTAGTGTCTTCTTTGTGCTTGGAGTTTGAAAATACAAAAAGAAAAAAAAAAAGAAAAAACAAGGAAGAAAACAGAAATAAGTTACATTTGTGGACTGTATTTGTTGCCTCTTGCAAGAGATCATTTTGATACGATTTCAAAGGATTGGGCGTGGATGCCATTTCCTTTTTTCAGCCACTAACAGAGACAGATACCAACACTTTGGAGCTGCCCGATTTCCAAATCTGCCCTTCAAGTGGAAGCTGCACCTTCTGCGTTCAGCGGGGCGATGCCATTGCACAGCCCCACGCCCCACGCACTCAGCCTACAGCAGTGGGGGAAAGCCACGTTCCCCCTGTGCTGTGCTTTAAGGCCCTGTTCCCCGCAGCAAGTTAAAATATCCCAACCAAACATTGTTTCTACTATCTTTACAATTTTTGTATCTTTCGGATTCCTTTCTCGGCAGGACTCCTGCTTTGCTTGGAGCGAGATGTGAGAGCCAGTGCGCTCAAAGCTTTAAAGCGCAGGTCTTTGTTATTGATGAGCTGTTCCTTTTCCTTTTGTATTTGTTTATTGTTCTTCGGTCTGTTTGGGGGAGAAGCAAGTTACTGTAATCAAAAAGTAAAAAATAACAACAGTAAACTTCTCGGGAAGGGCCTTTTTTGGCACGCGTGGTTCACAAATGACCTTTCCGAACAGAAAAAGACAAAGCAGCAAAGAAAGGTTCCTTCTCCAGGACCACCTTTGATGTACCCCTGCTGCCGACCGGGCCCCAACAGCCACCACTCAGCCACACATGTCCCTTTGTGACACCGATGATCCCCAGCTCTCGGGGTGCGGGGGCTGCTCACCTCCCTGGGTGCTGCTCGGGGGGACCACGGGGCTCCAGGGAAGCATAGCACTGAGAATATCCCCGTCTCTTAAACTGTGCGATTAACACTGCTGTTATGCCTTTGATTTAGCGCAGCAACACTGTACTCATGAAGGAGAAGTTTAGGTACTAATGGATGGGGTTCGGGTATTTTGCCTTTTTCCTGAAGAGATGGGGGAAAGCAGGGGTGTAAACAGAGACCAGAAGGTTTCCACTGGCCTAACCCAGAAGAAACATCTGTTGGAGTCACAAATACTTGGCGGCAGGCTCGGAGCAAGGAGAACCATTGCCATCGGATGGGCACCAAGGAGGGGCTGCACCCTGCGTGGCTCTGGAGCTCCATGCTGCAGTCAGAGCAAAACAAACCTCATGGAGAGGGACTGGGGAGGAGCCGGGCAGCTGCTGGCAGCCCGGAAACAGGTGTTTGTTTTGCACAAGGCTGCTGGAGCCCACAATCAATTGGCAAAAATTACGGCAGGGAGAGGGGATGTTCCTTAATAGTTTTCCCAGGGTAACAGTGTCCTGACCTGCTAAATGAATTGGACATAATGCCAAACCACCTCTTATGACCAAACCTCTGACAAAAAAGAAGAGGGGGAAAAAGGTGTAATAACAGCAGTGCAAAGGAATGAGGGAGAAAAGAGAAAGCAACATACTGAAAATTCTGCCTTGGGTTTTATACCCGGGGTTTTGCAGGGTTTTTTAGACACATGCCATGCCAATCTCCCAAGGCAGTAGGTGTGAAGCAGACCGGCCGCTATTGAAGAGGTGGCCAGGGCACACCTGAACCTCATTTTTTCCTAAAAATGAGTTCTGTAACTCGTACAGACACAGTTCCCTTGCTGGGTACAACAGCATATTGCAAAACCTTCAGTCAAATGCTCCACACTGCACTGTTGCAGCTCACGTTAGTTTATTAAATATGATCTTCCCCGCACACCTGAAACTCATGTCCCCAGAAGCTGTAAACGTTCAAACTCCACTGGAGATTTTATGGAGCAATCTAATGTATCAGTGCCCACATGTTATTACGGCACTGTTTGGACTGCCGACCAGATGTGGCTTTTCAGTATGCGTTCCCTAAATGCTCAGCCATGTTTTCCAAATGTCTGTCATTCTTGTGGTCAGAGGGGTGAAAATCCTACGCAGCTCAGATTTCAGCAAAGAAACTGCTGTGCATCTTAATTATTTTCAGGAAGCGTACAGTGTCATTTTGGAACCAATGACATTTATTAACTGCGGTCACGTAATTTCCCTTTGTCATCCCTCATGGGCACCCGATCTCAAGTCACTCAGCTGTTGTCACCTGCAGCTTGACCACTGCAGACTCAGGAGGAATGTGTTACGCCACATTCATTTGTGGAGATAATAAGAAGCAGTGTTCCGGAGCTGAATGCAATAAGCACGCTGCCTTCCTGTATTAATTGTTCTACATTTTGACACAGTGACCAGCCACAGCCTTGCTTAGATTTCCACCAGCGCATCTGCTCAGGAGAATGATGTATGTGTGCCATACCACCTTATTTCAGAGGCTTAACAAGGCTCTGCGGGGCGTTCTGCAGGGCACAGGGGCTTTTGGCATGGTGCACAGAGCTGATTTCCGCAGGGTGGTGGTGAGGGCTGACACCAGCATCTGCGTGGGACAGCGGCACTGGGAGCTGAATGGGGGAGCAACCAGCCCATGTGCCAGAAAGAGAGGGAAAGAAAGAAGGGAAGAAGGAAGGGAAGAAGGAAAGAAAGAAGAGAGGAAAGANGGAAGAAAGGAGGGAAGAAAGGAGGGAAGAAGGTAAGAAGGAAAGAAAGGAAGAAAGAAGGGGGAAAAAAGTAGAAAGAAGGGAAGAAAAGAAGGAAGAAAGAAGGAAAGGAAGAAGAGAGGGGGAAAAGGGAGAAAAGAAGGGAAGAAGGAAGGGAAGAAAGTAGGAAAGAAAGTATATACACAGCCACAAACCCCCTGGGCCTCCAGCAGGAGCAGGAGGCAGATGAAGCGAGCACCCCGCCCCGCCCCGCGGGCTGTGTCCCCGCGCAGCCCCGCACGGCGCCGGCCCCGGGGCGCGGCGCATCCCGCAGCCCGGCCGGGAGCAGCCCTCCCGCACGCGGCTCTGACAACTCCATCAGCGCAAGTCTCAAGGCGGCTGTCAATCAGGACGCATCATTTACTGCAACAGCACACGGAGGACTTTCCCGACGGGCCGCCTGACAGCCCCTCTACAGCTCTATTCCCCCCCGCGCCCGGCGCTGCTCGGCGCGGCTGCAGCGGGCCCCTCCGCTCCCCGCCGCCGAAGGGCCGCTCTCCGCGGGCCCCGCTTCATTTGCGGCTCTCGGTAATTAGATTAATGGCGCGGCGCCGCACAAAGCGGGCCCACTTCACATCAGCTAGCGCATGAATGAGGACAAACACTTATTTCAATTCCGAGCAGAGAAAGTGGTGGCGGGGGTATTTAGCATAGCCTTTATGGTGGAATGAGATGTTAATTGTGTACCATTACCTCTAAACTGCCGGCTTGTTGTATAAATCACCGTGCTAATTGATGCGGAGATAGAAACGTAGCCACGGGCAAGAAAGCGACGGAATGAGAGCTGAAGATGGTGGATAAGGGATTATCGGGGAAAGCCATATGGAGATGGGGCTCCTCCGAGCGCTGCCCGTGAGCTGCCCTCCGCCAGCGGCGGGGAAGGGCCGCCTTCCCCCGGCCCCTCCGCAGGCTGCACAGCCGGCCCCCTGGTAGACAGGGCTCTGCCCTGAAAACAACGGCAGCGAGAATCAAGCGGCTTCTGATCACTGTCCGAATCAGGAAGAAGAGAAGCAGCTGCACACCTGTAGCAACAACTAGGCGCGTTTTAGCTCCTGTATACACAGAGATGAGCAAATCCCTGAGAAATTCCCTCTGAACGCTGCGCAAGCAACAGGGGAGAATCCCTCGGGAGCAACAAGTGGCTCTGGCTGCAACGGGGCTAAGGGAAGCACGGGGCTAAATGGGCCGTGCAGCTGTTTGCAATCACGAAAGAAGCATTATGGCCATTCAGAACTGCATTCCCTTACATAGATCCTCTTGTCTTAAATAAACAGTGACTTTGACCAAACCTGCTGCCCACACTCGCTACCATACACACAACCACGCAGATGGAGTTGAAGCTGCCTGCTCTAGCCAGACACAATGGGTTGGGCCATAACACCTTTAAGACCCCTCGCCATCACCTCTGGCTAAAGTCCATCAGCCGAGCCAATGTCATCGGGAACCTGCGGCACAAACACCCACAACAGACGTACAGCATGTCTGCCGCGGTTATTTATTGGCAAAGGTGGCCTGGAACGGCATTACACAAGGAAGAGGGGCAACGATGCCATCCTGAGCATCCCACACAAAGAGGATGAGCCAACTGGGCAACATGCTCCACCAGTGAGCCACACTTCTTCCTCTACAGACACAGCACATCTGTTTGGCAGACGCGTCACCTTACCCCCCGACATGATATTCTGCAACACCGCTGCACTCTAACTCATCTCACACCTCCCACCTGCCCCCAGATTATTACACAAACCTTTTTCTTAAGCTTCTTGTTCAGAAAACTTCATTCAGAAAACTTAAGACTTGGTGATCACTAGTAGCTTCGTATTTTGCTCGCTAATAAAAAACCAAGACAAAATGATAGTAACTAAAATGCGGTGGAACATTCTAATCTAAGAAAACTCATTACCCCTCACAACGTGACAGTTTAGGGTGAATGCTGGCTTTCAGCAGTGAGCTCTAAGACCTTAGCACAGTAAAATAAACTCCCTCAAAATACAGAGTGTCTTTCCCTTGACTGTTCAATCTCTACTATTCTTCAGCGTTTGATACTGCCCTAGCTTCAAAGAGCAAAAACAATGCATTAGATGCCCCAGACATCTCACTGTCCTAAGTTTAATTAAAGAGACCAATGCATTGGATTTTCCGACCTTAGTTTCAAATTTATTTTGGAACTGCTCCTTTTTTCTGCTAATGGCAGCCAGTTGTTGCTGGGGGTAGCGGTGGAGTTTAAAGCCTTGTAGTAGTGATGTTTACTGATGTCGGTTCCCAAAGAAATACGCCTAACAAATACGTATCTGTATGTGTATCCGTGTGGACAGTCAGCAGCTACAGACAAAGCAGTACTGATGTACAAATTACTGCTCCCTGCAAAATCCAGTGAGCAGCAGAATAGATTCATTTATTGGCTGACGAAGCGCTTCAATTACTTTGAGAGGAACCTTTAAATTATTTCCAACACAATAAACCAAATAGAAGCAGAGTGATGTTCAAGACAGTATTTGCTGTTTTGAAGCGACACTGGAGTTCAACAGTTTAGATTTTGGTCACCAGACACAAAGCCTGCGGATTATCCTCTGGTATCACTGTAGCTTACAACTTTACGGAACCATTAGCTGTATCTGGCCAACCAAAGGGACCTAGCAAATAGAAACAAATGGCAGCAGGGAAAAAAAAAAAAAAAAAAGAAGGGAAAAAAAAAAAAAAAAAAAATTGGTGTACACTTTTAAAAAAAAAAAAAGCTGTGTTGACTACTTTGAAATAACACCTCCCGAGTGTGCGGCTAGTTGACATAAATGGAAACGCACTGAGGAAAAGAGCTGTGAAGCTGTGTAACAGTCCTGTTCCTAATCATTAATCACTTTTTTTTAGACCGTTTAAACGAGCCCATTAGAGCCTGCAGCAAAATGCCAACACTCCCATCACTTGCATGTCAGCAGTGCTGGTGTTAACAGGAGAAAATATATGGTTCCTATGGCTGTGCCCCAGTTCTGCAGCATTTGCTACCTTTAATTGAAAAAGGCAGTTAAACACAAGGTAAATCATTCAGTTAGCCAAGCTGTTTAATAACACATAATTGATAATGTCAATATGTTACAGTGACATAATGCATCACTTTCATCACTCTTATGCTTCAAATACGGTCACCTTATACTTAAAACGTTCGCTTTATATCGGCTGTTTAATGAAAAGCCCAGTGAGAACTGCCTTGAGCACCATGTGTGGAACATACACGCGACGCACACCGCTACTGCCGCTGACCGGCTGTCGGGTTGGAAACAGCCTCCCGACACAACCCGTACAGCCCCGTGGAAATGGTTTCCTTATATCACTGGCTACTTGGTTATCCTCTGTCTCAAAACACTAGAAACTTCTACTGGAATAACATACATTTCTCTGATAAAAATCTATTGGGAAAGAGCATGAAAATTCTGCAAAAGAAAAAGCAACTGCTCATTTTTTGAATCGAGTCCCAGCCCTACATGCTCTTGCTTAACTTTCCACATGTAGCCAGGCCAAGAGCAGCCACCAGGACTTGGGTTTTAGTATGAGGATAAGATGAAGCGCGTGCCTACGCGCTTACAAAATCAAACCCCCAAAATAAGCAATATGCTCTGGAGTAGAAAACAATTTATCTGGTCAACTGTGTACAGTCTGTGGTTAAACATGGCATTAAACGGTGCAGTAGTTTTTAATATACATTAATTAAAAATTCTTAATTTGATTTTTGCAGGTATTCTAAGTAGGCAAGAATATTTGACCTGTTTATTCCGTAACCAAGAATGTAGCCACAGACGAGTGCCATGCAATTCTCACTGAGTAGCAAAGAGCAGGGGTTGGTTGCAAAATGGGACTTTTCGCCCCCAAACTATCCAAACTACCTCCCCTCACCCTTCCCCAAAAAATCAGCTTTTAATGACTGCTTCCACTGGATGTATGCAGGGGTGGACAAACCACGACCATGAGCTGCAAAGAAGGCCATGGAGCAGACTCAGCAGCAGGCAAGACTACGTGTGCTGATGCTTTGAACCTCCTTCACCTACACACAACTGTCACATTTGCTCACTCAGATCCCAGATGTATCATAGGCATGATGGCTTGGAAGGCTCAGTATTCTGAAATAAAAATATGGTGCCGGTAGCTGCTTGTCCTCCCCCTGTTCTTAGCTGTGGTTGGTGGTGACAAGATCATTAAGACCAGGCCTACAAACATCTTTCAGAGATTTGTTTGGCTGCACTGACCTGGAGTTCGCTGTCTGAGGAGGAGAGCTACACAGCTCGTGTGGGCTGCAGTGGGCTGCAGTGGCCACGGGTGACTACAAAGCCGCCTGTATATCTTGCTTAATTCATTAGAGTTCATTTCACAATGATAAAAAGCCAGTTCCCTGACAATGAACTGTACTAAGGTAGCCTGTAGGGCTTGGGTTTAACTGAGCCCGGTGTGTTTAAGCGCTGCTGTAACTAGAGGCCTGGGTGACCAAGGTGGCAACTTAGAAAAAGGGAAAAACCAATGAAGATGCTCAACACCACAGAACCAACTAAGTAGCAACCCAACACCTGCAGGATGTTTACTATTTGCCAGCCTGGTTTGCTCCAGCTAATCACAAGTTCAGAAGTTGTTCTGTAAGTTTGGTAAGGAAGTACTTCATGAAAGGCGCTATCTGACATGGGGCATCACACATCCCTCTCCAGAAAAAGAAACAATATCATTAGAGTAAAATTGGCCAACAGAAATGTCAAGCAAATGCTGCTTAATTCCCAGACACCGTGGCCATGAAATAATAAACGTTTAATTCCTCATCTCTCCAAGCTCAGCTCCACTTTCAGTATTTGCTTAAATGGAAGAAAAAGCAGAGCACAGAGTCCTCCCCTTTGCTGTGAGAGCGACTATGACTAAGAGCATTTAGATAGGTCTCATACTGCACAGGCTGCAAAGATGGCTTTAGTGCATATACTTGACAGGGGAAAACTACAGAGGAAACTGCATTCTTTTACAGTTTACAAAATTATCTAGTGGTTGGGCAAGCACTGGTTAGAGTTTGGTCTGTTAATTTGCCTTGGAGTGCTTCCAAATACTACGTGGTAAGCCACAGCATCTTTCTGTTTTGTTTCGTACAGCAGGTAGCACAGTGATGTCTACAACCGGAGAAAATGTGTGCAGGAAGCCAAGGCTTTTCTGCAGCAACTTGAGTCAGTTTACAAAGCCCTCTGGACTGAAATATCGATTTAGGTAAAACAACATATGAAACCCCTTGACCCTGGGCAAACCCAGATGCATTTTCAAGCTCCTGCAAACTCTAAATTCAAAGCAGGAATCTTCAGCCAGTCGTGAGGGGAAGCTGTGAGAAAGAAGTGACTACATTTATGAGAACCCCAGCCATCAAAGATGGTGCAGCTTTACATAAGCTGTGCGCTAATCTCTTCTGCACCTCTTCCTGCCAGACAAACTGCATTTGCACCACGGCAGTTAAACAGCCCAGCAACTGATTTAGAGGTTTTGTAGCGTTACTGCTCATGTCCGAGACAGACAGGCTTTAAGTCCTGGATCTGCTTTTGTCCTAGACTTGTTTTTGTCAATAGTCACACCGATTCCATGGTCTCACCCAAGATACTTCACTGAGAACTTTCAGCTCCGTAAGAACCGAGTTGCTGCACAGCCCATTAACACGGACATGTTTGCTCAGAAAACGTGTTTGAAAAATGAATCCTTCATCCTTACCATCTCCTGTAGGGTGAGGCTGTTGAAAAACTTCTAATACAGAGAAAGTATGCTCTCCTTTTTCTTTACTCAGTTTAAGAACACTTATTTTTTAAGGCAAAAGAATAAACAAGAAAAGATTGATTACGAAAATTCTTCTAAACACTGTATTTTTATAATATGTAATACAATGGTTTTTAATAACCTTTCTTAATTATTCTGCTTACTAACAATCATGAAAGTCCCAGTGATGGTGCACCTACAGCACGGATATTAAACCTGCTTCCTATCACTGCATTTTCAGGGATCATTGCATGGTGTTAGGACATGCATTCTCTGAGCTTTGTAGTTGAGAAAGGATATCTAAAGAAAATCAAAGGGCTAGATCCAATAAAAGACTTACATATCTAAAGCAGGTCACTCAGGCAGCATTGAAGCACCTAAACCCAAACTGGTGATGCAAACCCCTGATCATCTGTCACCGAACACTGAAGGCGCTTACTCACTAACCTCCTTTCTGGACCAAAATACATCTTCAGAGTTCTGCTGCTGCACCTTCTCAGGACCACGCAGTACAGCCTAAGCCCAGATGTGACACTGAAATCGGGAAAGCAGGGACAAGTTCTGCTCCAGGGACTATTCCTACATCCTTCACAAAACTGATGTTGCACATCATACACAACCTACTGCGGAGAGGAGAGAAATGTGAGATAAACGGATGCTAAAACTGCAAAAAAGAAAACTCCCAAAGGCTAGCCTCTTATTTTCAGCTTTAAGCACTTGTGTAGTTACGCATATTCCTTGAGTGTGATGATGAACTGGAGCAGCTATGTCAAAAAACCAGATTTATAAACACTTTACTTGCACGAATAAAAACAATTGCCAGATAATCATTCAGCAATTTATGACACAGACATCTTAGTCCAAACCCATAAGGTTCATGCAAGAGGCTCAGGTAAGAAGTGAGTCCTGGAGTCATTTACCAGTCAGCAGCAACATCATTCAGTGGATTTGGGGCTGGGACAAACATTACCATATCCAGTTACACTTGATAGGGCAGCACAATGCAATCACCAAAAGGAGATCAGACAGCAACACCCCACTTAAGAACCTTTGCTAAAAGCATTAGGGAACTTCACGTGAAGCAGTTTTAGGACTAAGAAAGACGATGGATGTGCAGCATTTCATCCACTCAAATCTCTTTTCATGCATTTGGAAATCCCTGCCTTTCACTTTTCAATAAATAAATTTAAAATTATTACATTAAATATTGAAATTATTAAATAAATTTCTCAATAAAACTCTCTTTTAGAGAGTACTCACACACAACTTTCCGTCTCATTGGACGCAACCTTGAACTTTAACGCATTTCACACTGCAAATTTCTGAGTGCTTTTTAAATTTTACTTAGCACAACACACATTGTGGGGAGATAAGAAAAAGTTGCAGATGTAGATATTTTTGTTCAAGAGACTTTTCAACTCTTACAACCCACTGAGCCTGCCTCTAAACTGCAGCTCCTTCTGCCAAGCATTTCACATTGAATTACTGAGTTTTCTCAAGGGCTAAATTACCCTAAGCCCCCCAAAAGTTATTAAAGCGTGAGCTTTGGTCATTATTTCTCAATCAAATTAACCTCTGTCCTTGGGGCAATGTTTTGCAGTTATTGGTTAAAGCGACTCAGTATTTATTTTTTTCAATCAGACCAAGTTTCTGTGAATAAGGAATTCAGAGCGTGGTGTATGTTCATCTCAGTATTTTCACTTCTGCTCCTGACACTTGATTTTTCACACAACAATTAAAGAATGCTGTGACACTGTTTCAGACAATCACAATGAAAATAGCAGAGAAAGAAACCTAGGAATATTTCTTTAAATTCAAATGAAACTCAAAGACAACGAGCTTTGAATGAATGTTCATCAGTCCCACCCTTCACTTCACAATAATCTTTTATGCCATACTAAATATAGTTTTAATTGCCACTGTAAGATTTCATTTAGAGGTGCATTTTGCACATCTGTTTCATCTTGTCACGTATCAAAACCACTTTTATTTCTCACACCAGCATTTTTCTGCCCGCAATCCAACAGAACGACTGCTCAGACAACCTGCAGGAGGTCTGGACTGTTCTCCTTGCAGCTGCTCCAGGCTGAGGCCTCAGAGCAATGTTCCAGGGTCACCAGCTCATTTCTCTGCTGGTTTGAAAAGTGAACTGCAATTTGGAGCGTGTTTCTTTCCACCACCAGAGAACTCGGTTGTGTCTCTTTAACAGTGGTTCTCAGCTTCAAAAACCAAAAACGCTACTCACAAGAAACCTGAACTCACACTCAGGTTTGCTGTTAGTCATACAGTGAGTTTCTCTACCCCAAAAGAAGCCACACGCTACGCACTAGCAGAGATCCACTGGCTACAGGGCGAAAACCCATCAACTGAATTAACACAGTAACAGTAGGATTCCACATCCTTAGCTACATACCTGTTTTCAACAAACCAGCTAATCACCCTTGGCATAAACAGCAATCTAAGGAAGTCTGTATATCAATAATTACACAAATCTGGTTTGGGAATACGAAAAGAAATTAGTAACAACAAAGAATGCTGCTGAGAAATACAAATTCCTGAGCATTATTGGGCAGGGTAAAGTGAGGAAAAGAAAGGAAAGGGCTGTAGGAATGAAAATGACTAGTACCGACTTTATCCAACAGTACTCCCACTACTCAATATAATGGTAGAAAGAGGCCTGCAGGTTGTCCTGATGCTTTAAGGCTCCCCAGTTGGTTTGCAGATTTCAAATTTGCAATGAAATGGAACTGAAAATGTTTCACTGTGGGATAAGAATAAAGTTGAACAGATCAGTCTTATAACACTGGTTACAAATAAAATTTTAAGAAGTAGAACAAACTGCAAAAAAGTTTTTCTTTTCTCTTTTTTTAAACATAAACATGCTCAAAATGGCTGGAATTTGGCTGACAAGGCCACCCTGCTGCGTGTGCTGGAGAAGGACTTTCATCAGTAGGTAACTAAAACAGTAACACGTGAACAAGTAGGGCAGATAGACTGAAAGGACCACGAGGTTTCTGCCCATACCACCCCAGGACCTGGCAATTCCAACACACTGCAGGGACACAGCAGACTGCAATCCCATCATGTGGAAATCAGCATATAAGCCCTGCCTCCAGCTTCCCAGGCAAGTGCTCTCAGTAGTGAGGGCAGCTGCAAAAAGTGAGCTTTTCTACCTTCTACAGCTGTGACTCTTGATGAACGTGACCGCAGCAGCTAGGCTTTGGGCTGAACTCACTGCTGTCCACATGCACGAGATCATAGAATGGCCTGGGTTGGAAGGGACCCCAAGGATCAACAAGTTCCAACCCCCCTGCCACAGGCAGGGCCACCAACCTCCAGATCTGGTACTAGATGTCTTCTGAAGCCTGTTCTCTCAGGAGATTTGAGATGAGTTTGAGCGCTTTGTTCCAGCAGCACCATGAGGATACGCAAAGATCTTATTTCAGGTGTCCTGAGGACATTTAGGAGGTTACTAGACCTCTGGACCTTAAGCTTCCTGGATCACTTTCTTTGCCTCAGACTCGTAAATCACAATTGAATCTTACAGCAGGTACCAAAATAGGCCTTTGAGCGCCTCTGGACCTTTAAGTCTGATGCCGAAAGACATCTGAATGCATGATACTAAACTATTGTTAATAATAAAAAAAAAAAAAGTATGTATAATCATGCCAATGTTTATGTCAATTTATATAAACAGGTGATAATTACGCACCTATCTTAATTTCTCTTTGGATTGCTTTCCATAGGCAAATTCTGTTCAATGTAAAACTCTATCAACCTGTGCATCCTTTTCAAGCACAGACAACTCTTTTTATCCCTCCAGGCTTTTTTTGACCTCATTACTGTATACAGAAAGGTTGAATTTTAGATAGCTACTTAAACAGCTGCAATTGGGCTGAAAATTATTTTGTCTTAAGCATGTAAAATGAGAAGAGAGTCACACGAGGCTGGCAGAATTCTCATGTTTCCTGCCCTTTACATATGGCACAGGATAATTTATCATTTATTTTCTCATATATAATCTGTGAAGATGATGTTTGGTGAGTACCGTCAGTGATTAAATCTCAGTGGTATGGCTGCCTGTAAGCCAAAGAGGGTTCTGTGTTTTGCAGTTTCATTGCTGTAGTCGCTGCTGTTTAACAACTTTACTGTAATACAGTTCAGTAACGTTATTGGGGAATAAATGCAACAGCAACTGTGAAGCTAGCTCCACGGTGTACTCGCTTCTGCGGAAGCTGTTTTGCTCTTGCCCTTCCTTGCTACTTTTTCATAGAGCAAATAGCTTGAAAGATGATCGAGCATAAAGGTATAATCAACACTACTCCCTTTTCCCATTCCTGATTATTTGCTTATTTTGGAAGACAAAGAGTTTTGACAGCAGAGTACACTGGTCAGAGTAATATTTGAAGCCTCAAAATGTGCTGACCTACAACATAACCAAGCAGCAGATTTGCTGCACCCGGTAGAGTCAACAGTTCCAGTCCCACTTACAGACCAGCAAAGGATTTGGGACCAATTGGGATCCTACTCGAAGATCAATTACAGGCATTGGATTTCTCTTCCTCCTTTAATACAAAACAAAACCAGAATGTGTTTACTGCCATTATGGAGGGGTAACCTTGCTAAAGCTTGCAGAGGTAACTTGCCTCATGATATCATATTATTACATGACCTTCACTGTTTATACTGTCAATAGAACATAATTAAATGACTTCATAGAACCAAATTAATTTCTCCTATGCTGTATTCATTTTAAAACAGAATCGATATTATTTACCCTACCTGACAATAATGCCCCATGCTTCACGTAAGATTGATTCAATACCAGCAGGTAGTTATCAATGAATGCACTTTGCTGTGGTAAATGAACACAATCAATACTCAGAAATGTGAGTTTTCTGGTATATGGCTGAATTGTAACTGAAGCGAAGACCGAGTTCTGTTCATGTCTTTTCAGATCTTCTTTCAGGTTTCATATAAGGACAGTCTGAATTTTAGAGCCAGCGCCAGTATAGTAACCATCTCAAAAATTACCAGGCAGAACCATTACACACTGAATATCATTATTCTCTGACAAGGTTATGCTGCATGAGATATCAGAAAAAGAGAAAACTGCAGACAGAAATATCAAAGATTCACAGCATTTCTTGAAAAACATTATTATTTGAACTCCTAAGAAATCTCCAAATTGATATGACGTGAAGGCAAACTAATGTTCAAATCATCTTGATGAGTGTCATGTGAAAGAAAACTCTGCATTGTGAAGGGTACATTGCAAGAATTTCAATTTGCTCTGTGCCAAACAGAACATGGAAAACTATAGTTCCTGGAAAGATATCCCAAGATATCCAATTTTCATTCAGAAATAATGCATGAATGTAATACTAGTTAACACAAGCAAAGAATCATTTTAAGTTATAATACATACACTTGAAAAAAAACCCTAATGTCAGCAAGACTGACATATCTACTCCGTTAACTTCAGAAGGCCTTCTTCAGATTTTCAGTTTTCTTAAGTCCTCATTCATATAGTAACTTCTGCTGGCTTGCACTGTCTCTGAAGTCATGCTGCCCCAACAGCAATCCTAGGTACTGAGGTGCTGTCCTTTCTTTTTAGTAAGTTCCTCAAATTTTGTATGTAGTGAGTGATCCCACTTTCACTTCATAGAAAATACTGGGGAAGTACACTGAAGTGCTCTCCTTAGCACACTTGCTCTCATGTTCTATTACTGTTTTAATATTAAAATACTGAGTAAATACCAAAAGAGCAAAACCAGGATGCTTAAGAATAACATTGGTAAATTCTTATATATATTTAGTGACAGAAAATGCATGGCAATTTTAAACATAAACAGCCTTTATAGTTCATATCTTTCAGAAATCAACTAAAAATGCACACATTTTTACTCAAGCATTACAAGACTGAAGTTGGCTTTCTTGGGAAGAGGTGAGAATTCATAAAAATTTAAAACAATTCCATTCTGGTCCCACACAACTTGTATCAGTGTTTTGATGTCTGCTTGCAAAGGAAATACAAGGCAGCATGCCTCCCAATCACCTGTTTCATAAAACATTTTTATGTCAACCATAATCTACCACAATTGTCCCAAAAATAGCATGAATGTTACGTCTAGTTTCACAGAGATATTAAAATTCAAAATAGAGAAAACAAAATAAAGAGTTAACAATGTACCTGTAAAATTATTTCCCCTAAAGTATTAAACCAGAAGCAGAACAGAAGCTTTCATAATTTACATTTCAAGTGCACCTAATGACAGACAGCAATCAATACAACATATGCTCAATGCAGAAGAGCTACTGTAACTGCTGGAGTCCACAAAACTGAAGGTTTGCCAGTGGGGCAGTGAGGCAATTTAACGCATAGCAGTCAACAGCAACCACCAACAAACATTTTTTGTTTTCTCTGCTGTTTTTTTCTTTCTGTTTCTATTCCTCTCAATCTCATTTTCCTAAAGTTCCAAACTTTCAGGTGCAATATCAGCTACCAGCTGGTTTTATAATCCCACCAATTCCTTTAACAGCCACACCAACAAAGCTACACGCACACAACTTCCCTATCACATACAGAATCTCACTATCTGAGCACAAAAAGTAAAATCATCATACAATTCATTACTTTTACATTAAACCATTTACCATTTCCTTTTTATCATCTAAAGTTGAGGCTTTAAAAACAGTATTTACATAAAATATATGGATATGTGTATACAAATATGTACATGATTACATATGTGCATATACCTATTTACATAACTAGATATACGTTTAAGATTATATAGTTTTGTTCTGAGGCTTTTAAAACATTTTCTCTTACCTCATTAAGTTATTTTCAGTGTACGAATGTATTTAGGGGAGTTACGGAGAAAAGTGATTTTTTTTTATTGTGATCTGCAACATGAAACACAGAGTGAAACAGCAGTTTCTCTTGTTCTCATCCATTTTTAAAGGCATCCCCAAGGAAGTTCTGTTCTTTGGTTAAGTTATTAAGTAGTATATTAGACGTTAAAGAGAAGCTCTGTTAGTAATGCTTTCAGTAAATCTTAGACTCTAAAAGAAATTTCCTGTAACAACTCATCGAGCTTTGGGGGTGAGGTTCAGGTACTACTGCCGTTTCGGTTTGAAGGTGTTCAATCTGGCTTCTGTGCACTACTCCAAAAACTGCAGGGCTCCCATAGGACCTGTGTTATAGCTGTCAGCCTCCAGTGGATGCCTTGGGTACAGTTCATGCATTACAGCCAGATACTGAAGTCTGAACATGTACACTCATGTACACATGAAGTCTGTACACTCATCACCCTGGAAGTACCAGATTCTCTCTACTGGTGGTGCAATCCCAGACTGTGACGTCCAGTTTTTGGCAGGTATCAGTTTCAATTCTGGAAATGTTGTCCCTGACTCAGGAAACACCAGCAAGAGAGAAAGAGCCAAACGGGACAGGAAAATGTAGTCACACTCTGCTTTAAAAGGAAGGAAAGCTAGGGAGTTTTATCACAGTGGGATAACGGGAACAACCCCTTCACAAAAGGCCCTTCTGTGAAAAAATGAAAATGAGGCAAGTCACTGCAGTAAATCTGGTGGTGGATGGTTGAAAGGAAGATTCATTGCTGGCCTTTGTGGCAGTTGAGCTTGCTTAAGACATAATATATCAAAAAGCTTCTGAATTTTCTACAGGCAATGCATCTAAAGGTAGATATTACTGGACCAGGAAATGTGGAAAGAGCCCCATTAGGACTCACCCAAAAAGTATATACCAATAACTTTTGCATAGTCTTTGAGTAAGGAAGAGCTTGTAGGAGTGGAGCAGGACCTTGGAAGAATGTGAGCATGTACACACATGGTGAAGAAGAACAGGACTGAAAGAGCCCACTGTCATAACGAGACACAATTTTCCTCTGTCTTTTCAGCAGCCCTGATCATCACCCTTATGTCCTCTCTCTTCAAACAACTGTCTAAAGTGCAGAGGATCTAACTGGTACGGTAACATAAATGCACAGGTGACCAGAGTTTAACTTTTCCTGCTCCGAGCAACACACCATTTACTCACTGTTCAGCTTGGAATTCCAAACAGGCAAGTTTAGTCATTTTAATTTCAAGTTATTTTACCCAATTTCCTAATTACTGTTACAGCACTGATTAGTTTGTAATAGTTACTCATTAGCTGTAAGTTGAACAACAACTGATTTGAGGTAATTGCTTCCTTGATGTGTTCCAGGGACTAAGTATTTCACAGTCATGGTGAAATGTCTGGTCAATGGTGAAGACTCAAAAATCACTGGTAAAGCTGCAAAATTTTCTCAGAGTGGTCTCTACTTTTCTGCATATGGACCACTTTGTAAAAACAGCTTTCTTCCTCCCAGAGTAACCAAGAATGTCACTGCAGATCATAAATGACAGAATAGAAAAAATGACTTTGAGACAGCTCAGTCTTTCATACTTTGTCTTTCCTCAGAGGAGGACTGTATCTGGCCCATCTGATGCCCTCTTTACAGAGGATTATAAGGTTTCGCTTCTGCAGAGCAGTTGTTTGTCCTTGTGCTCAGTCTTCTCCTTATGTCATTGATCCCCAGTGGCAAATACATCTTCCTCAAAATTACATGAGGAGAAAAATTCCTGTTTCATTGGCTCAGAGTTGTCCGAAAATACAGGATATTTCCTAGGGAAAATACTGAAATCAGGGCCAGGAGATGCATCTCTGCCACACCCCCCCACATCTTCCTCATTCATCTTCGTCCACTTACATGCTGAGGTTTCTCTTGCCATTTTATTGGCAGCTGCATTTTGGATCTCATCTTGAAGAAGCATTGATCAAGCACCCATCATTCTTACTGGCTACCATTTAACTGGAAAGGAAGCATAGGACAGAGGAAGAGATACATCCCTAGAATACAGGATACTGACTTCTTTTTTCCACTGAGCAGTTGCTTGTAATCCACGGGACCTTCCATTTGTGAAAACTCATGGAAATTTCTGACTTTGATGTGGCCAAGTAGACAGGGTGTGCAGCCCTCAAACTCATCGCAGTAAATCTCCATTCAGAGAAAGATGCTCTAGCAGTTATGTTCCAGATCTGAAAAGCCAGCGATCTCAGGAAGAAGTATTATCTGGAAGGGGTGGATTAAGTGTTTGTTAAAAGCAGTCCACATTCAGTCACATAAGAGCATGAATGAAGTGAAGGTAGTTCCAGCAGTTTCTTTTCCTCTCTTTTAGGGCTCAACTCTCTCCAAAAATCTTGTCACTTACAGTTTTGGCTGTGATGGGCTAAAAATTGAAGACTGGACGTTTGTGATTCCACTTCAAGATCCCTACCACAGAGGTGGAATGTTTTTGTTTTCAGATCCAGACCACATACCCAAGGGTGACAGCTCACAGTGAGAGAGACAAACATGGGGCTTCGAAGGATGGGAGCAACACAACACTACTCCCTCAAACGATTTTAAATGACTAGGAATTAAAAACAATGGAAGAAAACAAAATAGTAGCTAAGTTCATATGCCCAGAATGAGCAAACCTAAGATGCAACTATTTGGGAAACACCCAGGCCTCTTCCTTTAAGCTTTGAGTCATTTCTTTACTGAATGGAACACAAATACAAAGCACAACATTTAGCAGAAACAAAACAATCAAGAAATACAGAAATGGATACAGAACAGGTCAGAATAACTTCAAACAGGCACAAGTTTTGTTCTAGCTAATCATGACACTGCAGACAGATTAAACAACCTCCTGATATATCTGGTGCTCTATGAAACTTTAACAATGCCTGAAAAAAGCGCATGCTGGGGGAAGATGGAAGTAAAGAATTTACTTTAGAGTCCTTTCTTAGCAACTTCTATTTTTAGATGATCTGATCTGCTGCTTTTGCTCATCACCCAAAATAATACAGACACCCCTCCTCCCCTGCAAAAGCCAACCTTGCAAGTTCAACAGTGAGCTTCACTGATTTGCGAGACATATTGTCAGCCACCTAATAATTTAGCTAGTGGCACAGCTCCTTTGGTTGAAGCTTCAGTTTCAAAAACAAAAGCTAACCACCTGAGACCACAGAGGACAGGATATGAGCTACTTATAGCAACACTGGACCAGTGAACAAGAATAGCAGGAAAGCTGCTTATTTTATTTTATTTTTTTCAGCAAAGGCCTTTGAAGTAAACTATTTATTAAACATTATAATACTCGAAACAAAAATCTTTGAAGGCAGGTTATCCTCCTCTGCACCATGTCCCATTGTGAATGAATTGCTTCCTTTTCCTTTTAGGATTTTTTTCACTTGTGAAACTGACACTCAAATTGTTCTCTGAAAAGACTTGGGTGAGCCATTGCCTTCAGGGTGAGGAACAATCCATCCATCACCAAACGGAACATTAAATGTATTTATAACTAAAACTATTGCAATATCACCGCACTGTAAGCAGCCACATGATTTATCAGGCAGTGTCACATAAATACAATAAATAAGTTCCTTGGGCATAGAGAAACAGCATCAATTAATAAGTAATGATGCCACCAGATCATTTGAAACAAGCAGTCTTACAGCAAGACTTAATTTTTCACTTTTTTAATTAAAAAAAAGTAAATTCTCCCCACTAACCCAGTTCCTGACTAGTACACACGGGTTTTCTTTGTTCTTCTGATTAAAACATTCATCTCTCCCTCTCTGTTGTTGAAACAACTCATTTTTCTCTACAGTACCACCAGGATCATCAGGGAGTTTCAAAAGTAGTGCCTTTTCAAATACATGTATTTGAGTTGCAGAGACAGAACTGTGTGTGCCTAATGTACAATATATGTGCAATATCCAAAGTGCATGTAGTCATGGAATTTTTTCACTGGCAAATGCCTACCCATGAACTTAAAGTGTTCTGCATTCACCCACACACCTGGCACATCCTCATGATCCTGGAAGGAGCTTACCAAAGCTGTCCCTCATGTTTATACCCACGCTATATTGCATTTGTATCTTTGAAAATCTGGCACTTATGTGCAGCATAGAAGGGAGCTGCTCCGAAATGATCACTAAGAACCATCTGAGCCTGAGAAATTCTCTGTTCAAAGCCTGGGAAATAATCAGAAGTGAACTGAAACTCCCACTGGGCCAGTGTGCATGCCTGCATAGTAAAGATGTCACTGGCAAGCTACAGACAAATCCACATTCGAAAATAATCTTAATAATTCTCTATTGAGAGAAGTAACTTACTCCAAATGGGAGATGGTGAAGAAATCTAAACTATCAAAATCTTATTTTCTGAAGGATGTAAGAACTTACAACTTCCACAGATTTGCATAGAATTCAGAATGACAGATCACTTCTGAAAATCTATTCACAGAAATATGACTCAGAGTTCCTCAATATTTTTCTTAACTAAGGAGCAGATCCAGCCTTTATTTGCGTGAAATAAGACACTGTTCACTGAGTAGGCTCATTTTCTCCATTTGTTCTGCCTTCTGTGTTCAGGTGCAACCTGGCATGAGCACAAGCGATAATCAAGCACTAAGCATTACGAATCATTTTCTTCCCCGTCTCTGAAATATTTGTCCATCTGACTGTCACTAAAAAAACTGAATCTATTTCCATTATGTACCATATTTTTGCTTTTCATGTTCCACAAATATGGTAACACCGATTAGCACATTTTTAAAATATGTATAAGGAGGTTTGGTTAGTGTTTTGTTTCAGTTTATTTCCTTATTTTTAATAAAAGCAATGTTCTTGCACAAACAGTAGGGCTACACTCCAATAAAATGCTCTCTTGGTATGGAAGTATTCTAAACGTCCCCTGCTTGAAATCTATCCAACTAACTAGCCTTAAATTATCTGTATTACATGCAAAACTGGATTTAAACTAGAGAGCAAGCCAACTGATACTGTAATCTCAGCAGGCTAAGTTGAAATTTTGTACACTGATTCAGCTCCAAGGCACTGACTTTTGAAGAACAAAGGGTTAGCTCTTTAAAAATTTTTCTTGCCCTTGGAAGGCATCAAAAATGCCTGTAGTCATGTTATTGCCTCTACCATAAAGAAAAAGTGTCAAGAAGCTGGGTAAATGGCACACACCTGTAAGGCTTCTACCAGTGACAATCACTTAACTTCCAGAGAACTTGCAGACGGATTATCTTTGATGGGAAAAGCAGAGTGTACGCTCATAATTTGCTGGAGATTTTACAGGCTTTCTGTGAAACTACAGTACAGAGACAGCTCTGAAAATTGAGTGTTATAAATGCTCTCTTGGAAGAGAAGTCCTTGGTCATTCATAATTTGGTTAATTATGAATCCTTAACCAAATGCAAATTACCAAGACAGGCAGTAGATAAACTGCCTACTTTCCTCTGATTTGTTGAGCTCACTCAAATTGCTTCTGAGTACAGAACAAAATCTACAGCGAACTTTTTTCTGATTTTTCTGTTTTTCTGATGATGGATCAAGATAGAAATGGCTGTACAGGCCAGCTCATAAAAGCATATCAGTATTTTCAGGGCTCTTTAAGTCACTTTAAGTGCTTTCAAAGACAACAAGCGGCTGAACAGTTTACATGAGCACTCCCCTTACTAAGGGCAATAAAGCATCATTGAGTTACAAGGTACAACCAGTAGTCCGAAGTCACTCTTCTGAATGGACAACTTCAGTGGTTCCACTCCCAAACCATTTGAAAAGCCTAAGAAGTTATTTGGAGAAGTTGCTGGTTTACCCTGAGCGACCTCAGGACAGAGGATTCCTCTTTCAATTTGCTTCACTTCAAAATCCAGTAAAATTGTGAGCCAAAGGGAGAAGGAGATGGTTGCAGGCTCTTCCTTTCCCCATGACTCTTCCTATCTAAAGATTTTTCAGCATTTTGCCTTTTTGGCTCTTTTTCAGCCATGTGTTGAACAGCCACCAAGAAGAGCTGCAATTTACTTAGCTTACAATATTGTATTCTTCACCAGCACATAACACAACAAATGTGTATGTGTCCTCTGGTGTCAAAACTTTAAATCGAGTTTCACTCTTATCTCCAGCTTCTCTACAATTCTTGCTGAACCAGCTGCAAAGCCAAGGCACGCCTAATAACCGCGGTCAGGAACTGCAGTGGGGAGGAGGCAGCTATCCAGGGCAAATCAGAGGGTAAACTGGGGACTGGGCAGAAGTAATTTGCAATTAATAAAGTGGCTACTGGAGTTTTATTCACACTTTTAGCTTTGTTGGCCACAGAAATTAGAGATACTCTCCTAGCAACGTCAGCAGAATCTGGGCCTTAATATACATACACCTTTGTAAAGCACTTTCAAGTATATGGAAAAAGGAGCTTTGAAATAAAGGAGAAAACAGCTCATTAAATCATTTTCAGAGACCACTTGTATCAGCTAGTACCATCTTCAAGATTCGTAATAGCATGATTTTATTAATTCTCATAAAGCCTGATTTTGCATTCAGGCAGCCAACATGATTTTAAGTGCCAATATCTCAACCTGAAAGTCAGCAAAATATAAAATAACATCAGTAGAATATTAAAATCTCCCACTGAGATAAATAGAAATACGAAGGTTCAGACAGAGCCAAATAGATTAGTGCTCACTTCCTACTCATTATGTGCTTTCAGCTAGCACAGTACAGTTTTATAATTTGATGGAAAAAAATTACAATTTTTAGCTACTTTTCAGTCTGACTTTCTAAAGCTGCTCCTTCTTTTAAAAATGGCACAGTATTATTAGACATAAAATAAAGCTACGACTACACAATAAGTACTGTTCAATGACGTCCATGTTGCTGGGATATATACGCTTTTCTCAAAACAAGACTTGGGAGGAACACCAAAACCCAGGGGGAAAAAAAGGTGGGGGAAGGGAAGGGGAAATTGTTCTTTGACATCCTCCTTACTTCAGAACTTATCTGGAGTTCAGAACGAAGTTGAATGTTGTATTGGTAATTAAACTTTGACTCCTCCTGGAGCAATATTACTGCAGAGCAAGTCCCCGAGCAGCACTGCCCAGCCCTGCTCTTGGGGCTCCTTCCAGTGCTAAACAGCACGTTGCTGACCGACACAGGAAATCCCTCTCCTGTTCCTTGAGTTGAACTGAAGGGCTGGCATAAGGAAAACGGCCAAAGTACTAACAGCAACAAAAACTACAGGCTTGAAGCCAGATTTCAAAAGCTTTTAGATGGCTAACTTGCACTAATGTTAGTGGGACTAAGTCGCCTCTGAAAATCTGGTCTTCAGTTTTCACTTTTCTTAAGCCTCTCCAGATCCTGTGGCTCTGTCAGGATGTAGAAGCAATTACATTTCACAACTTTGAATCCAACAATATATTTTGGAAATCATTCAAAATACTGTGCTTTTTTAACATAACGTTTCCTTGTCCAATAAAACACACTGGAATTTTATATACTTGGTATTTGGAGGTCTCAGTCTTTTTATTTAGATTGAGGCCAAAAGTTAGCAGTATGTTAAAACCACTGACATCCAAATAAACACTGCTTTCTTCCTTTAGGTGGGAGAAGTGTTTAATGGATACCAATGCTTTGACAAACACAGTATAGAAAGTAAAATATACAATTTCAGCTGTACTGAAAACTAATATAATTGCTCCTGAACAAAACCGCGGCCTAAAGAATGTTAATCCCCAAAGAAATAATGGAGGTGTTACAGCGCATATAAAAGTCAGAAATTAGCATTTGAGGTGTCCATTCCCATACATCTCTAACATGAACTCAGCCAAAAAAATACCAGCTTGGCTTGTAAAGGAATCCAGCATAATGAAACACATTGAAAATGAGAAAACCAAATCCTCATTTTGATTCACAAGGCAGATGTGCATACACTTGAGCTAACAAAATCGACCTCAGAATATTTTAACAAAAATAAACACTAGTAGCTGTAACATCTGAGCACAGGTAGCTGTAGTGTCTGTTAATGCCAGGCCATCTCTTGAGAAGATGATCACCAGCAGATCACGCTGCACCAACACTTCTCCAGGCCCTCTCCTCACACACCCCAGTGCCCTGTCTGTCTCTTGCACTGGTTCCAACTCCCTGAGCTTGAAGTACAGGGACTGAGCGTGTAGAAAGGCCTCAGACAACACTTTATCCCCAGCTCCTACCAAGCCTGCAAAAGGGAACAGAAGAAAACCTTAAGCTTGGTCTAACCACCAGTAGGCGGTTGGCCCAACAGAAGATGCTGGTTTTCTCTGAGGAACTTGCTTCTCCAGTTTATACCAGACAAGTGTTTTCTCTTTAGCAAATCTTGCTATTATTGCATAGTGAAATTATACAATGAAACCACAGAAAATACACAGATTAGCTCTTTAAACACAGCCTTTCCCCCACTGGAAAAGGTTCTGTGAGCTATCACAGTAACCTTATTTCATGGTACGTACTGCCTCTCGCAGGGAGTAGTGGAAATCTTGCTGTCTTCCAAGAGCATGCTGCTTTCTCCCTGACCCTACAAAGCAGCATCCACCCATTCCCCAATGGAGTTTCTCCTGCAATGGCATCTCAGACCCTCTCAGTGGCTCACATCCTTCCGAAATCACTCCTTAAGAGGGAATAGCCCATTTAGGCACCTGCTTGGCTAATTTCAGGAAATTTGTTCCTGAATCAGGCGAATCCTTCCTGGCTAGTCGTCTTCCCTTTCCTTCCCAACTCACCACTATCCTTTAATTGTTAATGTTATCCCTTACGTCCCAAGCCATCGGGACTCCATTCCCGCTCCTGCGCAGGACTGGTTCAATGGGAATCCCTGAGAACAGTCAACATCTGGTCACCTCCACGTCAGTGTAGGGGGGAAATTCATTTCAAGGATAAACTGAAGGCGGTAGTTTTGGTTTACAGAAGACAAGGTTTTACTCTTCTCTGAGCAAAATTAAAGAATTTACTGCTGCTTATGTAACCTAATAATTTTTCAGAGTTTTTATATCCTTGCCCTGCTTTAACCTTAGACACTTAACTTGTTTGGGGATGGAACTCAAAAAAAATGGAAAGTAGCTGCATTTGCTTTCATCTTGCTTCTGGAACTCAAACAAAAATGCCAGCTGATGAATGGCCATTTGTAACACAGATGTTAATGCAATACTAAATGAGACAATCACCAGTGCAGTTTGCAAGGCTCCCTGTGATGTACAGTCATCAGGCAACACTGAGACCAGCACCAGCCTAAGCTGGCTTCCAGTATGCAACCAATATATGTTTCGCCATTAACTGAATGTCACAACAGTCACATTCCCCCAAGTGGCACAAAAAATAAAAATCATCTTTACAGCAAATGCTGTTAACATAGAAAAGAAACATTCTAGATGCTTTCACAGGTAATTTTGCCACCCGTATGTGCAAGGTGAAGCACCTATTGCTGCTGAACGTAGGAAGAAGCTGCCCAGCGTATCAAAAAGAACAGCTTAAGCTATCAGTTGGCTTGATTCTCAACACATTCCAGGAACCCCATAAACAAAGACAACATGTGCAATGTTAACTTTCTCTTTTATGCTGACAGCTTTTTTCTCCCGTATAATGACCTTCCTGCACAGTGTGTGTTACCATAAAAAGAAACAGAGCACAGTAAAATTAGAGGAACTGCTTAATATCAAAACGTTTTATCTGAGGAAGACACTACCGCCAGTGTAAATATAAAAAGCACAAGAATTAAAAAGTATTTGTTTTGCTGTCTCCTCTTTAAGTTTAGATTGTTCAAACAAACCTGGCTAGAGTTTTCAGTTACTCTGCATTGGACGGTCCTTCCAAAGGCTGAAATGGTATTCCAGAGAATGTGAACTTGGCTCGAATTTCAGACAATTTTCATCTTCTTTCGACAAAGGGAAAACTATCTGAATGCTTTGCCTGTGGCCAAGAATTTGGATATGAAAGCCAGAGCCGTAAACAAGTCACCAAACTGGGCCAGCACTACGCAGACCGCAGCGGTGCTTGTTTATAAAGAACTTCTCTGCCCTGAAGGACACTGCTCTGTTTTACAAGCAGAATGCTAATGTGAAATTTTAGTTAGGGATTATCTCTCCCATCTAAGTACAAAAGAAAAGCCACTTGCATTTTGATAGACACAGCCTAAGTTCACTATTTTGTTTGTACAAAGAGAAGTAAAAAGGAAGATAAAACAAAAACCTCACAGCCCGTCAGCTTGGTAAAATACTGCAACAAACTGAATTACTTTTTTACACTTTTATTTGAACTACTACAGAGGGCCAACAACACTTATTCATAGCATCCATCTTTCTATCAGCACTCCCAGAAAGAATACAAACATTAAAAATATCATTGTTTTGTATCAAAAGCACACAAGCTCCCACCATGGTATCTACCACAAAACCCAGGCAGGACTAACCACAGTTCCCCAGGACTTTTATCTTTCACACCAAGGAGGCATTAAAAGCACGGTAATTGCTACGGTTGACTGGCAGCTAAGGTAGATACCGTCCTCACCCCAAAGAGCTTTAATCTTAGTAAATTTGATGAAACTACATTTCTAAAAATCAGACTACATGCTACAAGAAAATTGACGCCAGCTCCAACGTAGAGCTTCTTGCTCTGCGAAGTGGGCACCGAGCAATGGCTCAGCAATGCCAGGGAGACTCCTCTGAACATGCCAGTAAAGTCTCCCTGGCTGGCCAGAAACCCAAGGGAAGGAAATGAGAGTGATTATATACAGCTGAGCAAGCACAGTGCCGACACTCCTAAATCAGTGATATGGTGCTCACTGCTGGTGTTCTGTGGTAAAAATGTTTACCATCTGTGTTACTCTCTCTTTGTTATGGACACTAATGGAGCCTTCAAACATAAAAGCATGGGGGTGGGGAACAAAAACACGATTAAGCCTGAGTACTTTAAAATCACTTTTAGCTGTGTATTACATAAGAAAATCCCAACACTAAATGAAAAACGGATCAAACCCAAACCAGAGCAGTTTCAGGGTGCGCTCTGGAGGGCTGCAGAGAGTTGGTCACTCAGAACCAGACGTCTTGTTCTGAGCTATCAGGCACAGACAAATCCTTTTAAAACAGCTCTTGTTTGGACATGAGAGCAAGGTATACAATAACCCCTTTCCAACAGCTGCCAGGCCCTTGTGCCCCATTCTCACACTGAGCTGTGGCTGTGAGTTCCTAGGAAGCAGCTGTGTTGGTAGAAAGCTTTTCTGCAGGGGAACTTCCCTGCTGCTCACCTCTCAATGCAGAGAGGACACAAAGTCCCGGACAGTGCGATAGCCTGCACTGAGACAAACCCTAAAACACATCGTTCCCCTCCAGTCTGTGCATAAAACCAAGCATCTGCCTTGCTGGAGCCAAACATCTCACACTAGGTGATAAACGAAAACAGGTGAAAGCCACTCTGACTTCTGTCTTAGACATTTTTGCTCTGTTCATTTCACTCATTTACTCATGCGAGGGAAAGGAGCTCCGACACCCTTCTGGCATCTCCACTACAACCCCAAGCAGCTGCCTCACCAAGTCCCCTCACAGCCCCTTCCCCCCTCAGTACCCAGAACAACGCTGCAGGGCATCTGGGAGAACAGGAGCTCATTCTGCTTCCTGCAAGGCCAAGGAACTGAGCTGATGCTCACGCTGGCCCAGATTCCCCCACTTCCATTCAACACAGCTAACTACTGGGGCATCTGTTCCCATCCCGCCACACAACCAAATTCTTTGGCAAACAGTGGTCAGTAATGCGAGGCCAACTGCTCGGCTCAGGACATGCACACAGCACAGGCTCCAGACAATGCAATGCCATCTGCCAGCATGAATAACACTTTTCCAGATGAGATGTTTCAGACATTATATCCTTCATGTTACGCAAGCCAGTTCCAATGTGATTCTAGCTGTGGACTGAATCACAAAAAGAGATAGGCAGAAAAAATCAGAAGACAACCAGCAGTTTGCTTGATCTGCAGCTGGAGGGGCCTCCCACCAATCTGACAATGCTGCAAGTAGTTTGGGAACCAACTTGTGCCACCTGCAATGTGACAAAAACTGAAACACCACATGGGTTTTAAAATGCTTTCAGAGCTGGCTCGTTGTTGGAGGAGCACCCACAGAGTTGGCCCCAAATTCACCAGAGAGATCCACTGAGAGTGGATTGTTCAGTGGTGTGCTTGGGAGAACTCCTTTACCAATTCCAGGGAACTCAGTGGCTTTTGGGTCCTTCTGCATCTCAACAAGTGCTCTAGGATCAGAGTTAAAAGAAAAGGGAGAAATGTAAAAGGCATTGTTTGCCACAAGCAGAGCTGCTTCTGGAGCAGAGCACATAACAATGCAGGGAAACCTGCATGGAAATGAGCCAGCGATCATAATCCTAGTAATAAAGAAAAACTCTGTGACTAAATGGGGAAAGAACAAACCACTGACCCTTCAGATCAGGCAGGGAAATTAATCAGATGGCTTTGATGCTATTTTTCTACTTCTTACCTTCTCAGTGAACCCTCATGTTATTGAGGCATGCACCTAAGATTCTCTGAGCTATGCACTTTTTTTCCCTTTGAAAATGTATCTCCCATCCAAAGGAAAAGTGGTGACCTTACACACATGCATAGAAAACACACACTTACTTTTCAACCTTTAACAGTTATAAAGCACTTACAGAGATGGGGGGGGAAAAATACAGATTCCCTTTGCCTAACGCTTTGCCTCTGATATCCTGCATATCCTAGAGATGTTTCTGTTAAAAATTTTATTCCTTCAGGGTGAAGGAAGACCATTTAAGAGTTCAATTCATCTCTGGTGATAATCTCTTCTTAACCTTCCCTAAGCTTCCATCCTTCCAGCAGGATTTTGACAGGTTAAGAGGCATCAACCTGCCAGAGCTCTCTTGATTGTCAAACCCCTACAATACTACCAGTGCATTCTGCTACAAGCTTAAGTTTCCATCACAAGCTGCAGCCTTCTTTGGATTAGAAATGGAGCTTCTGACCTCTCCTCACCTGGATACTCCTGAGCGTAGTCACTCAAGCTGTTGTAAAGAATGAATATCCCCTTTTACAGAAAGCATTACTGTAAACCTGGAATTGCTTGTCCTGATTTTCTCAATCTATATTACCACTGTATCACTGCCCTGTAATGCCTTAGAGAACACTTCAGAGGTATTCAAAAGCCAACTGGACACAGCCGTGATCAGCCTGCTCTAGTCAACCCTGCTTTGAACAGGTGGGTTCCTTCCAGCCTCAGATATTCTTTGACACTCTAAGGTGCCTCCCTGGCCTCTCCAAAGCATAAGTACATTTGGACAGCTGATTCACCTGTAACATTGCATTTCTATTTAGCTATTCAGGATAAATCAGGAAATACTAAAGTTCTGGGTTCTAATCTTGCCTTCAGCATGGTAAGAAAAATTTTAAGAGTGGACAAACTGTCTCTTCTGCATCTTGAGATGCTTCTCAACTTCTCAGAGGTATCTTTTGCTTTACAGGAAGCATTAGTACAGTTCATGCTCCATAAAAGCCACCACTTCGTGTCACAAAGCAGGATATTTCCATCTTCGCATATTTCTTTTCCGAGTCAGTGTGTCAAAAACGAGGCTGTGTGACAGATGCCTTTCAGGATGTAGCTGTGATCTCCCTGATGCTGCGTCCAGATCTGGCTTTGGTACAGTGACCACACCGGGGTCTTCTGCTTGCTGAATATTTGTTAAATGTTAACCATGGGCTTGTTAACAGTTAACAAGACTAGAGGAGAAAAAGACGAAATAACACAAACCCTCACTAAAAAACAAGGAACGCCCAAAGACTTGTAACAGAACACTAATCTAAGTATTTTCAAACCCAAACATCTTTGTTTTTCCTCTTATGAAGACTAACATCAAAGAAAGCAGTGAGAGTTGGTTCTGAGGGCATTTCAGGAGAGATTACTCTAAAGCAGGGAGGAAAAGGAGGTAGCAGTGGAATCGCAGGATATCACCACACTTTTCCTACCCACCAGAGTCTGGGGCACAATGGAGTATTCCCATGTCCCATTCAGCTCCACTGTGTCATACACACTGAAGCTCTTTGGCACAGGGGCAGTTTGTTTTCACTGTTCTTACAATAGTGTGGGCCTTTCCTTTTCACCTGCATTGCCCTGACCTTCTTTTTCTCCCTCCCTCCCCCAGTCAAACAATTATCATCAGATGCAGGAAGAACCTTGTTGTGGTTCTGCTGCTCATAACACAATTTGCTATGCTAATACTTCCTGTGCACCCTGCCAACATGGCACCTCTCCAAGACATAAGACTGATGTTTGAGAGATGGTCACACAAGCATGATACTTCCTACTACAGCTGCTCTGCCCTCCACCTTCCTTTGCCTTACTATGGGCAATGGCAATAAATGTCAATGGCATGAATAAAATGAAGATGTAGACTGCCTATTGGTACCAGTACGCATGTCTACAGCAGTGTGGGTTGCTGTCCTTCAGAAAAGTAGAGATGCATGAGATTTCATGGAATTTTCCATGTACTTGGCACAGAATTTCTGTGAAACTTTTAGTTTCATAAACAGAGAACTAAACTGTCTCTGCTTGGTAAATTCAGTTCCCTTGTTATTTGCATATAAACTTAAATGAACACTGGGAAAAATACACAGAGCTACAAAATACCTGTTGAAGGCTAATACTCTATCTGAAAAGCATTGACTGAACTGAACCCCTACACTGTCAGATACACACCAGGGGCAAGGGATGTCTTTGTCTTACAACAAACGAGAGTCTCTGGTGTTCCATCTGTAGCCATGTTAACTCCAGCTATAGAACTTGTTGATGCATACCAGCTTTTCTCTAGGTTATTCTTATCCTCATACTTCTCCCAAATGCTGCTTACACAACATGAAAGTTAATATCAGATTAACAGTAATAACTCTCTTCTCAACCCGTGCATCTCTAGCAAAAAAAAAAAACAAAAATTCCTAAAAACTTTGACACGGGAAATGCACAAGAGAAGCAATCTAAGAATCTAAGGTGGAGAAGACAAATATGGCTGAAAAATTGGAGAAAGGGTGACTAGAAAGAACAAATGAAATATTGAGAAGAAGAAGATTTGGTATGGCATAAAATAAAGTAACACAAGACGAGAGGATTGAACTTCATGCGCAAAGAAATAAATTCTGTCAAAAGAGACAACGTAGAACAGCAGAAGCAGGTGATTCTAAAGATAGTATGGTTGAACACATGTTCTGGATTCCACTACAGGCATCCAGAAAGAGGAACCAAAATCAGTTTTAGTTAGAAATAAAAGGCAATAGTTTCAGTTGCGGGAACAAAAAAGTATGAAACACAAGGAAAAGACAACTCAGCACATGACGACAGCACTTAAAGCCCCATACAGGCTTCCTACCTGCTTCAAAGTATACTGCAGTGTGTTAAGTTTGACCTCTGACATGGCCTCAAAGTTGGCCTTTTCCCTCAGTGATGGTCCTATCAGTAGAAATCTTTTATGTCACAGACAGCCAAAATTTAACGGAACAGAAAAGGAAAAAAAAAAAAAGAAAGAAAGAAAAGAAAAAAGTTATTACATTAGTTTGTGAATTTAATTACGCAGCCTACTGTTTACTCATCTTTTGTCATGTATTCCGGTGCTTTAACAATGGGAAAACAAAATTCACTAAGACAATTTACAGGAATCTCTTTATTTGAACTTAGGATGCAACCCACGGTAATTATAAGCAGCGTGTGGCAATATTTTCACTATTTAGGACAGGAAGTAAAAAATACCAAACACATCTAGAATTGCATTAGGGATTCATGTAGACAGAAGGTAATTACACAAAGTGGACTTTGGCCAAGACTCTCAGAACATGAAGCAATTTCAGAACCTTGTGGAAATTGCCATGGGATCTTTAGTGATAAGTGGGCTAAATCTCTGTTTAAACTGAAAAAAAAAAAAAAAAAAAAATACCTTTTCTAACAGCACGTTGCACCTTTGCTACATGCATTGACAGCACCAGAATACTCCAAAATTAGATGGCACTTCCAACAGTACTGCACACAAATGGAAAAACAAAAACAAACAAGTAACAGCAACAAAACAGAAGCACAGGCATTTAGAAACAGAGCAGGAGTAGATATCTCAAGTGTTTCACATGCACAGAATCACTTGCTTCCCCCTCTGTCTAATTTATTTCAGATTAATAAGAGATCCTTTATCCCAGGTCAGTGCTATGACAATGGAAGCATGCCAATGTAACCTTCATTTTCTTAATTAGCATTTAACAAGAAGTTTGTCCTCTTCTAGAAATATTTCCTTCCATAAGGAAGAATAACCTTGAACAGAAGACAAAACTAAGCCAAGGAGAGGAGAAAAATGAAACCAAAGCTCCAATATATTTACATAGCTTTAAAATATATTTGTTTACATACCACTAAAGTTTAAATAAAATAGATCCGAATAAAAAATGACTTCATTTCCCAGAAGCAAGCACAACACTGTATCTGTATGCATAACTACTCCAGGGAAAACCAGCCACAAAGAATGTCCCTCTTTTACACACGCTTCCTACCACGGACCATGTGGTCCTGTAACTCATTGTTTATCCAGACTGGAAACAAAAATGCCACTAAAAAGCAATCACAAGCCAGATGGCCAGTTTCACTAATCTGACCCTATTTCTTCCAAGTAAATCTAGTCAACTGCTACAACACTGATGCCCCAAATAATCCACCATTCCTATAATACTTAGATTTGCATATTTAGGTTAGAAATGCCAAACATATCTGCATTAAGATTTTCCCTAATAAAACAATGCTTTGTCATAAATTCTATCCCAGAGACTACTCCAGTTCTGAGCCAGCTATGACCACGCAGTGACAACCTAAGAGGAACCACACACAGAAAACATTCTGACTACAGCCCACCTCTATAGCTGAAATGCATTTAGTAGTTTCCTTTTACTCCGCTTAAACCCGTATGTAAGAGTGACAAATGCAAAGATTCTCTCTGCAGCCACCCCCATGATAACAGATGACAAGATGCAGCACAAGCTTCATCTCTTGCTAATTAAACGAATCAATTAAGGGACTATTGTTGCAACTGTGTAACTGCTGTTCTATAGTGGCAATAACAACCCCACAGGGAGGTCTTTTACTACATTAAAATGCTGTCCTCCACAACTCCATTTGATATTATTAGAAACAGTTATTTGTGTCTTGCTGTCATATTAGTAGCAAAGGCAAATTATGGAAATATGCAGACCAGAATGGTCCCAGTATGAGATCAGGTTTGGTTTTCAGCCTCCAAGGGAACAATTGCTGAAATTCCAAAGTTCCCTAAAGTTCTTTAATGGAACTGATAAATCTATCAGCACAGCATCCATTTAGATTCTAGGTAAGGGTCACATATTTGCATACTTTCCTGCTAAGCTGATACAATTCAACTAGATAAATTATCATATTAAGTTTACCCTCCTGAGTTAAACTGATGGAGTTCAAAATTGTTTTCGATGGTTGTCATTAATCGCTGTTACATCCTAAATGCTCACTTTGAAATCTAATTGTGCTGGTGTACCAAGGGTCATATTAATAGCATTTTTAATGTTAAATCTTTGTAAAACATGTTTATTTTACTGATATTACCACTGATGCCTAGAAGACTAATGAGAAATAAAGTATATTTATTATCAATAAAAACAATTTAAAATTTATATTCAGAGACTTAAATTAGCTTTACTAACTTCATTGTGCCTTTGTTTCATTAAGATCCCTGGTTAAGCTTCAAAGCCATATAAATTAATACCTCCTAAACAGTTCTTGGGTATACGCCAAAGCTTCGGCCATCAAAAAGCTGTTTAAAAACATGGGCTACACGTATGTTTATTATTCAGCAGAAGACATCTTCAGAAAAAAAGCACTAGAACTTCACTATGATGTAATGGTCTTCATATAGTTAAAAAGCAAACAAAAACAACAACAAAAGAAAACTTCTTTTGTCAGACAAAGCAACTAATAACTTATTTCAGCGTTGGTAAATCTTATGTCTACCAAAGGAAATCACTTGAGTTACACTTGGGTAACCTGTCAACTTCTGTTCCAAGAAGTAACAAACAAGCTAATCAACCAAGTTCAATCCTTGTCCCTAAAGCATTACCAGGTTGACTAAGAAAGAAAATTGTCAAAGGATGTATGGAAAATCAGGAATCCTTATTTTTCCATTTGCTTGTTTCTGAGGGATATGGTGAAGAATAAGGGGCATAGCTTATTATATGCAAAGAATACTATACAACAAACAGCGCAGGCACTGCACAGTTCACTCCCTCGAAGCACATCCTAGGGAATTCTCACCTATTTACGATGTTATCACACATTTCCTCTGCAAATTAAAGCTTTAATTGAAAACAGAAGAAAAAGTCAAGATTAAAAATGAATAAAAACATTTAGAACCTCAATGTGGCGGGCCCACTTCTAGTCTGGTTTTATAAGAAAGCAAGGCTTGCAATCCAGATTTTCTGCTTCTCAATCCTCATCCCCAGCCCATTCCATCAAATTAGCCCACATGCACGCACATGCGTTATTTTAACATGACGATAAATTTCAAACAAATTTGAAGAAAAGGTAAGTCCTAAGTAACCCTAAGTCCAACTACCTGTAAGTATAGTAGGAACTCTGACACTCCACAAATGTTCAGAAGAGCAGTGGCTGTGTTGAGAACACAACAGACCTAAATCCACACTCCAAGTGAGGGAAAGACACCCTGGCAGCAGCCAGTAGGGCAGCTTGCAAGTTGACATTGACTACCCAACACGCATATACATTGCTCCAGCTTCATCTTGCCACAGTTACCACTTGCTTGAGGTCTCAGACAAAGACTAAAACAAGTTGTTCTAGGGGAACTTGTGGCACCTGATTTCCCTACAGATGTGTTCTCTATCTGGGATGTCTCCCCTTTCTCTCTCCTTCCTTCTAAACAACTTCAGTATCCAAAATCTTCCAAGCTTCTCTTTCTTACTTTGGAAGACTGTTAACCCATAGCAAAGAGATGTTCTTGTTAGCCCCATTCTGAAACCTAACACTGCATCCACATTGAGGCACACAGGAGCCAAGTGACTGAAATACATGCAAACTTCTGATTTAATTCATGGAAGTAAAATTCAGAAAGAACTCCAACCACTTTCTTACTTCTCCTTCCAGTGGAATCCTAAGCAAGAATCCCAAAATAATCTAGGTGATTTTAGGCCATGGCTTTGGTAACACTAGTATTTCTAAATCTTTCAGGTGCTTTTGAAAGTTTGCTCCCAACAGACAGCTTTGATATATGCACTATACTTTATGCTTTAAAACATAAATATATATGACAGAATTAAAATGAGAAAAGCACATGTAGCTCTATGGCAGCACACCATCATCCACATCATGTCATTTGGAACAATTTTCACTTCCCAGACCTAAGGATGAACCTAAGTATCATTACGTCCACAAGATAAATCCACGTTGCACAAAATACTCGCTTTCTGCAGAACATGGCAAAAGTTTGTAGCCCGTGCCAGGATTCTCACTGTCTGTGTTCAAAAGGAATTTGCAGAAGTTAATGTTTCCAGAATCAACTGCTCATTTTTCCTAGTGACCCCTTCTGCACTAAGGTAATTCCTCTGACAGTATCTCCATTACCAGAAGCACAGTGGTTCACAGTAGCTCTGAAGCTAGTTGAAAAAACAAAAATCTATACAACAGTAGAATCCCCTTTATCAGTGTGTGAACCCTGATCTTAAGGCTTGTGAAAAGCAAGAGTAAGAAAACCATTTTAAAAAAAAAAAAAAAAAAGGCAATAGCTTGTGAAATAAACACCTACTGAACAATATTTATTTTCTTTTGGGTAATACTCCACATATTCCAATAGATAAAACTTTGTAACCTCTGTAGGTTTTCAATCAATGTTTGAAAGTGTGCATAAATCCTCAGTATCTACTCTCCAAAGTGTCAAACACAGAAAGAAACACAGAAAGAAAATCTGCTAGGAACTGCAGTGATTTGTAAGGCTGAAAGAAGTAGGTTGTGAAACATCTGTCATTGTGAACTAAATCAGACTCACACAGTCAAAGCTTCCCATCTTTATTGCCATTTAATTGGACTCAGTAAGAATGGAAGGAGAAAGAAAAAAGAAGGAAGCTGTCTGGAAGCTGATGAGATTACATAAAGACTTAAAGTTGCAGGACAATTTGTAAGCCTCAGTAATGGGACAGGAAAGTTGGAAGTTAGCTGTTGAAGTAAGAGCAGACAAGTCATGGCAGTGGGAAGAGTGGAAAAGGGAATCAGCAATTAGCTACTAAACTGTAGCTCCTCAGGTTACCTAGATGCATAAATGATGAATATGCAATAACCCAGGAAGGAAAGGCAAACATTTTGAGGAATGCCTGAACATCTAGCTCTCCATTCCTTCGTGAACAACATACATAACCCTGATTGTTTATGGAGCACCCTTTTGCCAACATATCTGGAAGCCGTTAAAGAACAATCAAAAAGTCATTAACACTGAATGATTACTGCTGCACTAGAACGCATGCCAATGATGCTAAAAAGCATGGTCAGGGATTGACAGAGACTAATTTTCCAAAATACAGTGCTCTCAACTTGGAGTTGCAGATCCAGCAGGGGTTGGAGGTGAGGTAAATCACTAAGTATTTTAAGTGGGTCTGGAAAACGGCAAGCACAGTATTAACAAGCTGATATTAATCACATGGCAGCATACATTTCAACAGCAAAACTTCTGATGTTTTGTAAACCAAACATGGCAAAAAGCACCCCAACAGGGATGAGACTGAAACAACGGAAAAGCCTCCAGTGAGAAGGCTGTACCAAGAAAACAGTGCTATGGAATTCAGAAGCACCTAAAAATGGCATGATCCTTAGGCCAGAACAGTTAGACTCCAGTCTACGTGGGTTCCTATATCGCGTTGGCCACTGGAGGAACATGGTCAAGCAACACATAAAGCACGTGAAGCATGACTAGCATCTGTCACATTTATGTTCCTTCATCGTTCCCCATAGGAATGATGTAACTCTCTTTCTCTGCATTGGTGCTCTGATGTTGGAGAACAGAAGGTCAAACAAATATGAGCAGAGGATATCGTGAGGCTTGCAGCCTTCTTCTGGGGCTGGATATTTTTCACTGTCTGGAACTGCTTTTGAGGGAAATGCTCCACTGGGCCAGCAGAGCACTGCTATCAAGCATGGTCTTCAGCCCAAAGTTGACAAACTATCTGAGCACAAAGAAAGCATTTCTTTATTTGAAATTCTCCATAGAGGCTGTTACACACAATCTAGAATAAGTTTAATGCTTCCACAAAAATCCGCATTTCTCTGTATACTTGAAGCTTTCTTTGTCCTAAGGGCTGCCCGCCCAGATTTATTTCATTGCTGAAGTCCAGCTGACAGAGGCAGGAGTAATCAGTAAATGATGAGCTGTCAGTACGGGACCATCAGTGTGCTAGCAAATAACAGTCCTCCAAGAGAAAAATGAAAAGGTAGAATGAAGAGAGAAGAGAGAATTGAAATTGGAGACAAACTAGAAAGAGAGGAATTAAGGATGGACTTTAGTTCTCTGAAAGGACTGCTCAAATCTAGAGGCCTATGAATTGCAGAGGCTGAAGCTGAAGTTTTTTGTATACATCTTAGCAATTTTCTACAGACCTTTATTACAAACCTACCTCTGTGAGCTGCCTACACATGGGGAACAACCTACAGAAGAATGCCTCCTCATTTTCTGGCACTCTTTCTTTTGGGCACGATTTCAGACATTAATCTGAAGCGTGGATTATCTTGTTCCCTTTTTCTTTGTACAGTAAATATCACAATAAGATTTCTTGGTATTAAGAATAATGCTATTAATACGAGGGCTGCTCTGGAAGTAATGCCTCCTGTTTCATGATGTTGGCCCACAATGTCAGAGGCAGATGCTGGTGGTATGGCAGTAGAGGTTGAACCTTCCCACCAATACCCCATTACATGTTGTTGCCGCGCAACAGATGGCAGCAGAGGGGCACTGACACAATGGCGTCTAACATGGAAGTTCATTGAGAGTTGCTGAACGTTTATGGAGACCAAACAGTGGATATGAGCACAGTGAGGGATGGTGGTGCATTTCAACAGTGGTGACAACGACAGTGGCCACCCTCCACTGGTGCAGATTTTTACAAGAGTGGCATGCAGGCTCCCATTCATCATCAACAATATGCACAGCTAATGGCAGTCATTATGTTGAAAAAGAGATTTTTGTAGCTGAGAATTTTCTCTATCAAAGTGTTATTGTGCTCTTTGTATCTGTTGTAGTTTCCACGGAAATAATTAGGAGGCATTACTTTTTGTGCAACCTACCTATGTTCTCCATTAGCACAAGTCCTGTATCACAGCCAAGTCTCATAACCATCTACTGAAAAACAACCACAGAAAGTAAGCTATCTCACGCCATTAAAATTTGAAGAGAGAACAATGCCCATGTAGCTTAATGCTCAAGTTCTAGTGAGGATCAGAAGCACACTATTAAAGATTCACGCAGCCCCCCCAAATGATGTTAACGGTATGCATTCAAAGCTATGAGTTCATGGAAAAGCAACATTTTTCCTGTTCTCCTTTAAAACAACAGAAACATGCTGCCACACTAACAGAAACATTTGCCCTACTGTCCATGTTTGCCATATGTTATGCGGCAGAATTCATACTGAACTGCTGTTTTGCTGCAGTAATGTAGTTTTCTCTGTCCTTCACCTAGCTAAATGAAATACTAAGGATGCTTTTAACAGAGAAACAAACATTTAACTTCTCATCAGAGTGGCAGCTGGTTTCCCAAAGCAGAGGCACGTGCTTCATCAGAAACCAGCAGCAGAACTGTTTCTACTGTTCAACGTCAAAAAAACACATGAAACCATTTGTCTAAGCTGATGCTCTCTTGACATGCCAAGGAGCTGTGCTCCTGATCAGCTGGTCCTAAAACTACATTCTGATGGACAGGTCAGCAGGGCGCACACTGAGTAGCACCACGCCGTTGGCCACCACTGAAATGCCATCAAAATTTGCCCATCACAAAAGTAACACAATGCTCACAGCTATCCCTAACGTCTTCCGCTACGAAAGGAATGAGCAGAGCAATATTTTTATAAATGGTTTATTATGTTGATGAAAATACATTATAATAATGAGAAATTAGAGTTTCTTGATGCTAAATATTCCTTTCTCTATCTTGACTGCAATTCTATGTTAGTAAATGTTTAGCAAGAAATACGTAATGGAGAGCCCAAAATGTAGTTCTAAAACCTTCATTCAAGACAATATTCTTTTACTTGACAGAACATTTACATCTGTGCACGTGTACACATATACAGGTGCACACACAGACCGTGTAGATATATACGTATAGGTGATTTGTAGAGACTGTCATTGGCAGGAAAAGCAATCCTTCCCACCCATCACAGAAGCTGAGGATATTAGGCTGAAATCAGAAGACTGCAAGGATGTTAAATAAACAAAGGACAAATTAAAGAAAGGGACTTAATGGGAAGAAGAAGGAAAAGGAGTGGGCTAGAAGAACTGACATGAACACATGTGCGGACTCTTGCTTGGATTCTGTGGGAAAACTGGTATCAGAGCAAAACCTGGGAAGCAGACTTCATTACTGCTTCTCTATCCTGCTCGCTAAAGTTCTCTCTCTGGGTTTGATCAGCAAGACATAAGCATAATTTATATTAAATCAAAAATAGTGGATAGGGTTTTCTTTGTAGTCCTCTTAATTTTAGTTATAATCATATACTTGATTTCCCAAAATAACAAGGATCCAGTAAATACAACATAAGCTAGTCAGTAAGATATCTGTTATAATCCATTAGCTGTTTCATCATCAATTTTACAACATCAAAAACAAACCAAAGCTGTACTCTCTTTTGTCCCTTTTTTTCCTGTTGTACAAGGCCCAGCACAAGAGTTATCGTCCGTAAGTGGAACTTGGGGGCACTTCTAACATCTGAATACACAATGCTTTCATATCTCACTTAACATCAACTTTTAATGTCACTAACACACATCTAATCAGAATTTTCTCAGTGCTACAGCACCATTTTTCAACATTACCTTATGAAGGTGCATTATCGTCCTATCTTATCTACTTGGAGTAATTATTTTCTTCTCGCCCAAGACTACCAGATCAGTCAGCTAGCAGCAGTCTTGCATATGCAGGATGCAACTCCAGAGCTGAAGCATCATTACAAATACAATACCACAGAGCAAACCTTGTATTTTATTTGTAACTGATGCTCTGCTTGATATTGAACAAGACATAAATAAGGGTATGTGCACATATGTAGATAACAAAAAGGCAAAAAGTATTAGGAGCGCTTTTCATCTCTATAAGACACACAAGTGGAGGTATTGTTTTAAGTTTACTCTCACCATATGATCCCTAAAAAGTCTTTATAAGGTTTGTAGAAGAATCAATCATAAGTAGAATGAAAGCATTATTATATGCAGTCTTAACCTATTTTTGTTCAAAACCTACAGTGCATGGAGATGTCAGGACTAAATTCTAAGGGGAAAATTTCATTCCTGGGCTTTTTCTGTTAGAGTCAGTACTGGGAAACCTGTTGGCAGCAATCAGCACAACTTACTTTAGAGGATACTTCAATTTTATTTAGTTTTCAGAACTATTTTTAGGCGCATAAGGAACTTGCAAGAATTCAGTGATGGCATATTAAGCATGCAAATTATGGAACTGGATGCTGCTTCAATCATATACAAGGTTATAAGCACCCATCACCTAACTTTCTTCCTTTCTTGTATAACAGCAGATGAAAAATCTATTTTACTGAGTAATTTCTGTCAAATGGTGTAAAATCTGATTGGGATTTTAAATGTATTCTCCCTAGCATACAAAACCTGGGAACATATTAGCTTGGAGTGAGAAAAGGACAGAGCTCTTTGCATCACTAAGCAGCCTTTTTGTAAGACAATTACTGATATGCCTTTGGGATGGGAGGGTGCATGGCACAGCGAAAGAACAGAAGTCAGAAAGAGTGGTTTTGATCCTGACCTGGATTAAACCTGAGTATTTTGCAATAAGCTTACAAGTCTATATCCAACTGCTTTTAAACGCCTTGTAAATGAAACAGAGGCAGACTTGAATCAGTTGAAATGTGCAGTGCAGATACCGGGCATCATGCCTTGGCAGCTCGCTTAAAAATTTGCCTAAATTCAGGTGTTAAGCTCAGCGTATTTATACATAATGCTAACCTTCCCTAATGCAAGCTTAAATGTGCTGCCAGTGTCATTCACTTCTGTTTACACAATATTCTTCTACCAACATAACTCTTGACAATAGTTATGTGTACTTACCACTGTGCCTAGAAACTGAATGCTTGTATTTCCAGATGCATTCCGAGAAAGCCGCTGAAAAAAAAAAAAAAAAAAGATGTAAAAACTGATTAGAAGCTTCTCAAAAATTTGAAACAATTCTATTTTCTTTGTGTCCTATCACTATAAAGTAATCAAAACTGACAACACAAAACTATCCATAAAACAGACAAAACATAACCATTTCCTTCAAGATTTTCAGTATTGTAAGTCTAATTCATACTTCAATTCAGGTTTTGTTTTTGTTTCAGTCAACTCAATAAAATTTACTTTGAAGTGCAATGAAAACAAATACGACCAAGTACAATGCAGAACAACCTCAGGCTTGCAGAAAGATGACTGTTACGGCTTCTGCCATCTCTAAGTTTCTGATTCTGTATTCCTGGTGCTCATATGTAGTATTATCTTCATTCTCTGCTAATGAGAGACTTTTTAATCTCTTTTTAAAATGCAAACCTCCAATGATGCTACTTTGAAAACAGGGGGGAAATGACCTCATGAAATGTCTGGTTACCTACTGTGGTTCAGGAGTTGATTGAAGTTATTAAACAGTCTTCAAATATTACAGTCAGTAAGCCATGAGACAATGCGAAAGAAAATTTTATTGATTCAACACAATGTCATCCATAATGCATACACGCCAAACTTAAAACAAATTCTTTCTTCTCTCTCTTCAATGCAAAAGATTTTTGTGCCTTTTTCTTACTGGAATTAAACGACCTCACATATCGACCCAAAATCAGAGCCCTAGCCGTGGAATGTAGACTTAATGCTTACACAACAAAATGCACAAATACAGATTGATAAGGCAGGTATAAAACACCAACAAAGAGTCGCACTGAGATCTTCAGCATTTCAAAGACCACAAATCCCAGCCATAGGGCTGCAAATCTCCTTGAGCATGGTGCCCTAGGTTGAACCAGACATACCTGAGTCACTCCCAAATGATCTAAGTCTAACCCACCCTTAAAACCTTCCAATTGCAGAGATTTCCGTCTCCCTATGCAATTTATATTCCAGTTCTCAGCATCCTTATCCTGTACTGCAACTGCAGCACACTATTTCTCCTCTTCATCACAGACAGGAAACACGGAGTATTCTCTTTCCTTTTTTGCATCTACTTTTCAGGTATGCAAAAAGCCATTATCATGACTCCCTTTAGTCTTGTCTTCTCCTGACTGAGAAAATGCTATAAAATAGCTAGATATCCGCCTAAATGAGTTCAATAGCAATCAATTAAATTCTGGTCCACTTTTAATCATGGTGCATGTTCCTCAGCTACACTTTATGAAGTAGTAACTACTGTGGCCCAAACACGCTTAGTTTTTGACTTAACAGGTCACACACTGGCACTGCAATCTGTACAATCATAGGAAAACAAAGGATGATCTGCCAAAGCCTGACATATTTCAACAAGAATGATTAATGGAATGGAAAATATGGGAAATAAAATTTCATACAAAACCTGTCGTTTACTTTTATAAAGGAAACAGGAATATACACTTTTCCCACAGCCTAGGATAAACACAATCAGGTTTTGGAAACCACAAAGAAGAACAAAGTACCGGCTGCCTACAATGAATGAACTGCATGCCAAAACAAACAAGTCCCAACCACTTGATAAGCTGTCAGAAAATGGCAAGCCGAAAAAAATTAAAGGATTTAATTTCTTTTTTTCCTGGAATGCCCTCCAAGCTCGTTAGAGTTCTGTCACTTATTGTGCTCCCCTTTTGTCCACTTTCAAGGGTCATTAGAGACCTTTTCACGTCCCAATAAAAATTCCATTTTTTTGGCTAATCTCCCCGACACACAGAAAAACATAACTTAGAAAAACAAAACAAAACCAAAATTAAATGAAAAATAGAGCCCTTTTGTCATTCTCTTTCAAAGTAAAGTCAGGTAACTTGACAACCTGAATTACTTTTCACAACTGAGAGCCAAATCATTTAAGTATTTCCTCACACAAATCATCTTCACTCACAACTAAACAAGCAAGCAAGTCCTTTCAAAACTAATGTAGCAACTTGTGATCTATACATAAAACCAAATACGTATATCAAGAAGGCACCTTCTAAAAGCAGTAGTAAGACAAGACGAAGATATAAACAGCCTTTTTCCTGGTCTGATGCTGCTAAAGCGCTCTGGTATCACTGTAGTGAATCATCACTGCTGTTTACTGCATCCAAAATAGACACACTACATTCAGTCATCAATAGCATTGAGAGTCACTGTAAGCACTAAAATCCATCTCTTGAATTAACAGCCAGTACAGAAAAAACAGTGGGAAAGGGGAGGAGAACAGTTAACAAACAGAGGAGAAAAAGAGATTTTCCTTCTGGGTATCTTTTAAAAAACAAAAAACAAGAGAGAAAGGTAGGAAAATTCTACAAGTCGCAAAACATATGTTACACCAAAACCAAAAGAGAACTGCCAGGCTTTTGAGAAACAAATTACAAAAGAAGTCAGCACATTATCATAATTAATGTTTCAAATTACAGTTGTAAATAAATTTCAGCTGTTAGATGTGATTAGATTTTTTTGAAGCATATTGAAAGGAGTTATTTCAGTTCCACTGGTGGGCTTGTGTTTCTGGGATTTGTAAATGTAATTGATGTTTTCAAGAAAATGAAAGGACATGGTTAACAATTATTCTTTTATTTTCCACCTCTTTAGAAAAGGACCAGTTTCCAGTTACTCCCGTTAAGTTGGATATTTACATATTCTATACCTCATAATAGATGGTTTCATATTGCATGTGATAGCAGGAAAGTAATCAAATAGAGGTCACAAAAGAGAATAGCTAATTATATGCATTGCCATTGTTTTCCTAATAAATCGCAAATTATTTACTAAGAGGTTTACACCAAAAAGCACAGGAAGTCTACCACTTGAACAAAGACAAAACAACACTGTATGTTCACCTGGCAGTACAGTAAAATTACATTCCCGGTATCAGTTACATGATCTCAGACATAACTGATACTCCTCTGGTTCATTCAATTGATTGAGCTTCAGACTACCTCAATTAGCACAATGCGAGTCAAAAGCATAATGCTTTTTCCTTAAAAGAAATTAATAAGCTAAATCTAATATGGAAAAAAATGAAACCACAACTTTAAAAAATCCATCTGCAGTCTCAAAGCTGTCAAATGGGTGTGAGTGTTACATAAATATTATATGTATTTTTACACACAGGTTAGAGTATGTAATACTGCATATGCTATGTGTACACAAACAAAATGCTTAAGTATGCATGTAAAAATAGGCAAGTGTACACAATCATACAAAATGTGTTCGATTTTCCTACTCTAAGTGTATGCTATACCACAGTCATTTTGCAAACAATCATTTTAATCTGTAAATCCCAGTAAATTACCAGAGGTTAGTGTGATATTACTTTAAATTCTTCTGCTTTGCCATAGAAAATTATTTCCACTTAGTTGAGTATCAATGATCTATTCATCGTAAGATGCAGTAGGGTTACAATCAGCTTTGCATTAAGCCTGCACTGGATGAGCACTTTCAGATAAATGATAATAACCTTTACATGAAGAAGGATAAAGCAGCTCAGACAAATATAACATATATTACTGAAAGAGATTCTAAACTGACACAGACATTACTAAACAATAACAAAGATTCAGTATTTTTCACAAATCTTCTGGTATCTTGGGCTCTCCAAGCTACGGGATAGAAGCAGCTGCAGGGAAGAAGTGGTATCAAAACAAAGAAACTGAAATAGACCAAAAGTAATTTTTTTTGCTTTGCTTACAAATCAAAAAGCAACGTGTCAAGTCAAAATGAATATTCACTGGCAAAGGAAATAAAGTATTGAAGTTTCCCAAACATCTATCTTCAGCTACTATGTTTATTTCAGCTACTAACTTTATTTGCTGAAAGCAAAGCTGGAGACCATTTGTTACAGAAAATATAAAGATTGTCACCCAGGCAATCTTTTTTGCAATTTTTTCAAGTGGCGGCATGACTACATTACCAGTCAGACAAAAGGTATCAGACTGTACAGAACAACAAAAAAATCCCAAATCCAGAAAACACGCTGATAAGTATCTAACAGAATTCCAGAAGACTACAGATAAAATTGAGTGAAACAATGGGTTCTCCCAGCACAACTCTGCTTTTCAAAATGCAGTTCTTGCAGCCCCCATTGTTTCACCTCAGCTGTTTGCTACCAGAAATTCTGAATGTCTTATGCCATAAATTTTAAGCGGAGAATGCTATCCACATTTTGAACACTACTTTAACTCCAGACAGTTTCAATTTAAACATATATATATCCTCACAATAGAGAAGTCAGGTGAAAAAAACAGTATTTTATCCTGCACAGTTATAGCAGATTCAGCTGATAGCAACTCATCATTTTGTGCATATGAGGGTGCATGGACATCTGAAATGCTCCACCTTTCACCTAGGTCAGTCCAATCTTTGGAGTCCCGTGGCTGGCACAGAGAGGAGGAGAAAGCTGCAGAAGCGACTGCAAAATCATGAAGTGAACATTTTGTTGAAATGTGAAGATCAGTTTGGCTTTATTTATCTACTTTTCCATCTCCCTTTAGAATCCTTGCAGAAAACAGAACTTAGTTTCAGCACTCTCTTTCCACAGCATAAAATCTCAGTCCACAGATTATCATAAGGGAAGTTCCGCAGAGTTTCAGAAGAGCAAAACCTGACCCCAGGAATCATGCAGCAGCAGTGGCTCGCTCCTGGAGCCTCCTTGCATGTTTTTCCATCTCTTATAAAAAGGTCAGGACACTGGACAGCAGATCTACAAGGAGACTGGCAATGGGTCCAAGCATTCTTGTACATTGAAGGCTGCATTGCACTGCATGTTCATTAAATGTGCAGCCTTGCAAGCCTTTCCACTTCAGGGATCGCTCTACTTTGGCACAATTTAGTGTTCTCTACTGGTGGTGCCATCATTTCCTCCCCTTACTGCAGTAAACTACGGATGGAGATGTAGCTAGATCTTGCGTGCTGCTCTACCCCTAGCCATTATCAGCTTAAGATCACACTTTAAAATAAATGGAGCCTCAATTAGCTTTTCTTCCTCAGGGCACATTCACATTTTTCAGCTTCACACAAGGACAGCAGTCACCCAGTAGGGAATGAGATGATCAAGTCCTGCTGTGTATGCAGCGTTTTGACGTGAAAGATTTCTGAGGTAACTTAAATAGTGCTATGGCCAAGTATTCTTCCCCTTTAAGTGGGATCCTTCCAGGATACTAAGACATCAGCCCTCCCCATCACCTGTTGTAAGCTACTTGAATCCTTTTGCAAGGACTAAATGGGATCTACCCCAAAATATTCCACATACTGATTGTCAAGCACTGCATGAATGGCTTACAAGGCATCAATCCATATAGAGGAACTGCACCTGCACCTTTGTAAGTTTCTAAGGCACCGTATTACAAACTTTAAAGGAAATAATCTCTTAATGCCTGAGATCTAATTGCTGTAGGTGGCTTAGGAACTTCTCTCCTCCCATAAACAGAAAAATGGAAAAACATTCTTCCCAATGTTTCTTTAGGTGATATCCAACATTAATGCCACCTGTCACATATTTTTTATCATGTGTTTGACATGAAAATGCTTGGTATTGATGCCACTGCAGTTTTCATATTTACAAAGAGCACCTTCCAACAATGTCCACATGCTTCCTTAACTCTGACAAAGTAAGGTGTTATAAAGCAGTGGATGATAGGCTTTAAAAAAAAAAAAAAAGAAAGAAACAGCTATCAAAAACTACACACAGGAAAGATTGTTTACTTGGTGTTGCTAAAGAATGAACTTAAAGACATTTCCTCCAGCTATTTACAGTCACAGTACTGTGAAGAGTTTAGGTCTCCCTGGGAACTTTTAAATTTCTGCTGTTATTACATTAAATCATAAAATGAGTTAAACTTTTAAGAGTGTTATCCTCATTTGGCATGCTGTGATATGTTCAACTCTCACTGGGGACATTGTACAGGTAATATGGTGCCATGCAATTCTAGATTTGATAACATCGATCATAGCTCTGAGACAGATTATTTGCAGGATCCAAAGTCCTCACACTTCAATGCTTTTCTTCCCCTCTGCTCATATTACCATGTTCAGTAGAACAATTCATTGTCTTCTAAGTTTTATGTATAAAATTCCGAGGTCTGTCAACAATCAAATGCAATGACTGGTCTTCAGACACATACAGAATCTGTATAGCTACTCATCCTGAACACTGTCTGTCATTAAAGTTTTAAGCTCCTTTGGAAAATAACTATGACATAAGATACTGGGACAACTAACATTCTTTGATTAACCCTTTGAGTAGCACAGGATATTACTAATCTCATTAGATTAAAGAAAGGGAGAAGTACGTTGTTTGTAGATACAGCTTTACTGCAGGAGACCTGTCTCTGACAAGTGGACAATTAACAACCCCAGAGGGATTGTCTGGGCATAGCAGTTGACTCATTTCCTTCCTGGATGAAAAAGACTCATTTTCATGAAAGAATTGGTAAGGGTGGTGGTATGTGCTTTTTGCCCCAACTTCTCCATTAATAAAATCCAAAACAGAAGGCTGCAATAATCTGTAGTCTTACAATCTTTTATTTCCTTGAATTTTCCCCCTCCCTTTACACATTCTCCATTCAAACTGTGGGCAAGTATTGAGTCAGCCCTGAGTTAAACTGATTTGCCTTTTAAAGTAGACATTAATACAAGTGCTCTGGCATGACAGTAAAGGTTACCCAATCTTTTTAAAGGCTCCATGACTCAGGAGCTGGCCACGCTGCTGTCATACGGGCTATATGTACGTTCGGGGATCCTTTTAAAAAGCAGTAATTCCAACAATTTTGGCAAATATCCGTGTCAATCAAGTCACAGTAGTAATATTTGTTTTAATATACATTATTGGTAAATGCAGCAAGAAGCACCATAATGGCTAGCTCTTACACGTCTTCTCTTTCCTTATAATTCCTGGAAATAAAGGATGAAGGGGTACAATTACTAACTCTTCTTGCACAGAATCTTTCACAAACCCAGCAAGATTAATTATCCAATAATTACTTAAAGCAGATCACTCAGGTCTTTCCAATACACCTAGGAGATGGGCATTGAATCACATATGCTGATGAAGTTTCAGAACTCCTAACTACAACTTCTCTCTGCTCCTGAATTTGGGAAGGATCTGCCTCCATCATATACGTTGTTTGCCAAGGATGACACCAGGACATCAATATCTCTGCTCTACAATGCTATACAGCTTCAAAAGTTCCTGGCAAAACCTCCTTGCCAACAGTTTGCCTTTTTTTCCATCCTGTGTTCCTCTCCTTCCTTCCCTCTCTCCCTCCAGTTCTGGTCCCCACAGCTCACAGAAAATGTACAACAGAAATAGAAAACGTTCAGACGGCAACACAGCTGTAAAGAGATTTTCTACAACGAACAGCTCTGCAGCATGGAAAGTAGCAATTGAGGGAAGAATATATGGGCAGTATGGACAGGGATCAACTTCCCATGATCTCTTCCAACACAAGAGTCAGGAGGAATTCTAAGAATCTGCATTAGCAGGAGGGTTGGATTAGATGATCTTGACAGGTCCCTTCCAACATCTGTGATTCTGTAACATTGCCATAGTAATTATTAGGCAATGATAAGGCTGTAGTAACTAACTTACCAAAATCTATAGCTCTCTTTGTACAGGGAAAGAAAATAACAACAATAATGGTGCCCTCACAGACAGATATTAATATCTTAAAAAAAAAAAAAAAAATTAAACCCTGAAGCACAGCAAGGCATACTACACTGTATGCCACAAATTTTTGTATTTCTCTTTTACCTGGGATATTTGAGATCTTTGCAATTGTTTCAAAAGCCAAGGGAGCGTCAAGCGATGTAATGAAATACAGCTTCTCTGTATAACATCCACTAATCATTTCTGGAGTTTCAAGGCTGAGCTCTGTTTTCTCAGATGTCTGTGGCTGGATGAGCAAACAGGAACACACAGGCAGCCAGTGAAATGTAGCACAGTGAAATGAAGGAGGGCCACGAACTAATGGCTGGTTTTCAGGCCAAATGAAATGGCAAGGACTGTCTTAGTCCCATTGCTTAGGTCTACACAACATGGCATAAATCCACATCAGATTTGTCTAGGTCAGCCATAACTGGATAGTCTGAAACAAATCCAGACAGTGAGCTAACAACTGATCAATAGACACCATCGGGAATCCAGCACTGGGGCTCACACTGACTTTTCTTTACCCGTCAGTATAGCTTAGAAAGCCTATGGCTTTGTAAGAATCCAAATGTCTGCATCTATGTGCAAATCATTCTGTGTCCCTCTTATAGAGGTAACCTAGCAAAAATAATTCTCAATTCATAGGTAAAAGGCAACAGTGGAGTCTGTGCAGTAATTGCACAACACTGAAGAATGGTCTGTGGAGCAGTCTTCATGTACACTGTTCACTAAAGCTTTCCAAAGTCATTTTCAGAGTTTAAGAAAATGAGTCTGCTGAAGCAATGATACTTGAGGCCAGAAACCTACATAATATATCATTGTCACAGATTGCATTCAAGATCTCAAAACAGTAAAAAAAAATAAAAATAAAAAATAAATTTACAGGTTTGAGAAAGTCCCCACCAGGTTGAAGGAAATGAACACTTGGGCACAGGCTTTGTTCTCCTACCAGACATTTCCCAGAATGTCAGACATTTCGCAGGAACAAAGATTTCATAACCATTTCATTTTCATTTTTTCTGTTATTACAAACCAGAAAAATAATCAAAAGAAACATTGTGTTATAGAAGCACTTAAACTTGTCATATCCCCATATCCCAGGATGTAGAATATTCTCCTTTTACTACAATTGTTGATGCAATAAGTAAATCAAATGAAAAAATAATAAGCAGTGCCAACACTGAATTCCCCATAATACTGTAAGTAGGGAAAAGTGTACTCTACTGTACAAGTAGAGTAAGTACAAGTAGAGAAAAGTTCTCTACTGTAAGTAGAGAAAAGTGCATTGATAAACCTTCATCTATTTGATTTACAAAAAAAAAGAAAAACGAAGCCTGAGTGATTATTTCAGCTTTTCAGGATCACGTTCTTGCTTAGTACTCCATTACTCTTAATTACACCTTGCTGTGACTGAATTTGGGACACCCACCAAAGTCACAGAACAGTTGGGCTGGAAGGGACCTCTGGAAATCAGGTAGTCAAATTCCCTGTTCAGTAAGGCTAATTAGTAAGGCTAATATTGAAGTGATATTGAGCTGCCCAACTCAGTTCTATGTCTCTGAATCTCAGTTCAGCAGAGACCAAACTTCTAAAACCCAGAAAATATGAAGAGAAGACATCACCACTGCCGTCGTAAAGCTGCCTTGCTGAAGCTGCCAAAAGCCACCAAGAGCTTTCCATGCTCCAGGCAGGATGGCTGGGCTCCCTTCAAAGGGTGGAAGGCCTCGTTAGAGCAAGCTGGCAGTGCTGTGAAACCAGCAAGGGCCAACAACATGCCAGTGGAGTGGGTGATACACGGAAGAGGGACATGTTAGCAAGAGATGGCGACTAAGAATTTATTTTGGCACAGAATCCTTTTGCTATAGGGAATTGTCTGCAAGTAGATGGCATACAAGTATGGGTTGAGGGTTTGATGGTGGGATCAGTAAAAGTAGAGCATTAAACAGAATAATCTCAAAGGGACTGTAAAACAGCACTAAGGAGCTGTAAAATTTAGCCGTGTGGTGTTGCTATAGAGCAGGCTCAGAATTTGAATGATCGATGGGGCGGGTTTTGAGAACTTGCTCAAATACAAGCAGTGCCAAAGCAAAGAGGGGTTGAGGACCTCCCACCTGCACATTTTTCCCAGGCAATCTGATCCCCCAGTGCAGAGTCCCAGCAGAAGGCAGCTACTTGCAACCTGACTGCAGCATGCTGTCAGAGGACTTGCAGCTAGGTTGAAACCCATCTCCCAGCTTCTTGGATTCATTTTTTTTTTACCTGGAGGTTCCCTTAGACTGTAGTTCACAGGAGGGAACAGAATAAGATGTTCAGCTCAAAGGAAAGGGTAGCTTATTCTTTTCTCTCCTTCCATCCCCTCCTTGGGGAGGCAGAACAAGTCACAGGATTTCTCCTACAGACACAGGGCTCACTGATATCCAGCTTGCTTTTACAAGAGAGTGGAAGTAGAGGGATAAAATAGTCCTCTCTGTCCCAAAATACGCCTGTTCTCTAACCTCCAGCCATTGTTACTTTCCAGGATACCATTCTGAACCATCGCCTTCCCCTCCTGTTTCTAGCCAAGTTCTTATAGCTCTTTTCCACAACTCAAAGTTGTCTTTTCCACTTTCCCTTCACAAAAATCATGAAGTTCTTCATTCATTTGTTCTCTTTGTGTTGCCTGAAAGCCTATACCATATTCAAATTGTATCTTACATAAAAATATATTCTAGGTATGTATTTTAAATCTGGATCCTGAAGAAGATATAGTGTAACTACATGCCTATAGATACTTCCCTGATTTTCAGCAAAGGAAGATTCTAAATTCACAATATCTCAATGTAACGCGGATTCCAGAGCCATTAACATCTTTGGAAAAACGTATAGGAAAAGATTTTGGCAAAGTATTTCTGCACACAAAAAATCATTTGCTTGATACACAAAGTCTTACACTTCACAACGCATTCAATTCAGCCTCCCCAAATGAGAGACAAGTTCTAGTCAAAAATGGAGAAAATTATGAGAAACTGGGATCAGCTGAGAAATTACTAAAAGCAACAACAACAAAACAGTGATGGAATCTGCATACTTCAAGAAATGCTATGGGATCTGTCCCTGACCCTCATCCCTGGAGACTGTATCTGGGAAATCTCTTACTCCAGTGTTCCCAAGTTTTCATCATTTTGTCACCTTCTGTAGCATCCTACGGTTTTCACAGTAATCCAAACCAACGCAAAGGTTTGAGAGCCCTTATCCTGTAGGAAAATGGATCCCAAGGTTTCGGTCCCTCTATCATCTGGGGAACTGGCCAGGCACTCTGCAGTGCCCATCTGCTACATGCAGATGGGCTTCCTTGTAAAGGAAACAAAAGCACGAGGGGGGGCTGCCACACATCCTAGTTGTGCCCTGATATGCCCTGGACAGGTTGTGACTAGGGCATGCACTCCTCCTATGGCTCTTAGATGTATTCCCAGGTTTCCTGGTCTAGAAATAGTCTTAGAAAACTTGCATTTTGAAGTCATAGGTCTTCTTAAACTTAACTGTAGCAGAGTTAGCACTCTGCTTTGCTCTAATACACATTGAGCCTTTAGCAGAAGAGCGGAAATAAAGGAGCATGTTAATTACTTATTTTTAAATGTGCGACAAATATGCAACAATTTGAATGTCTAGACTATAATTTACATAAATACATTTTAAACCAAAACATTTTAAAATTATTTATTTCCCACTTCTATGCTTAAGTGCTTTGCTGGATTGGGGCCAGACTGCAGGATCGAGCCGAAGGTGCATAAATCAATCCTTCAAAGAAATGTAATGTTCATAAAGACTGTATTTGGTTGAGCAAATTTAGAAGAATGAAACCAACTATGAAGAGAAATTAGACTGGCTGAAAATTAATAAAGCACAGCTGGAATTATTCGATTCATCCATATTTGTTGCTTAAATGGCTCTAGGGCTAAGTCTTGCTGAAAGAGGATACTTCAAGACTCAGGGGTCAATTGCTTTTGGAGACAAACTGACCTACAGGAATACACTCGTCTAATTTGGTTCTTGCAGCGGGGCAAGTCTAGAGAAATATCTAACCAAAAAACCAATTTAGATTTCAGTGAGCAGATACCAGAGGTCAAACTTAAGGTTCCCACAATTTTACATACATATGCTAAAGATTAATAACTTTTTAAGCTACTGAGTTTCTTTACTAAAAGTGAAGTCTTACAGATAACATTGAGAAAGAAACAACATATTTCACATTATTTCACATTTTGTTGGATAAATACACACAGCCAGTTCATTGCTTATTGTTGTGGCCAGCCCTGCGGAATTTCATACAATTTGGCCATACTCAGAGCGTGCAAGTAACAGTGTTGCTGGCGCAGCTCCTAGAATAAAGCTTGTTCAGATCTCACCATCATTATTTCTGAAACTAATTTTATGTGCCAATTCAAATATTACACTTTTAGTTAACTTATCTCAACTATTATAAGTCATACTCAGAGACCCATACGCAGCTTGCAATGGGGCCTTCTGAATATGGGTATCCTTTCTAAATACGTTTTTCTCCTAAACAGATGTTATATGTTCAAATATTGGTATAATTTCCTCTTCAAAACCAGGAGCGTACTTTATAAAACAGCAGCAAATGACCCAATATTAAAAAACAAAATAAACATTGTAGAATACAATTTTTTTTAGATATCTACAAGCCTTGAAGCTGGCAGTAATCTTCCAAGAAATCTGCAGAACTTAAATCTGGAAGTTACTTGGGCAAGTAGTGAACATTTCACTCCCAGTGAACGCTGTCCTTGAAAGACACAACATTTCATACATTAAAGTTACTGTTTCAAATTTAGTCATGGTAAAAATAACACTTCCATTTGGGTAATTTATAGGGGGCGAAAATGAAAACAGACATGCACATATTTCACTGTAAATCATCAGAAATCTGACCAATGTATCACCGATTAATGTATATAAAACAGACAATTTTGTAGGTAGAAAAATACTTCAATGATTCCAGAGGGTTGGGGTTTTTTCGTTTTTTTCTCCCCCTTTCACTTTTTCCAGGATCAATAGGATTTATAAATAAATGATTTCTCAACAAATATATAAAATGTAACTGGCATTATCCCCTTAAAGCTTACAATGCAGTTAAAAGCACACCCTTCCGTTTGAAGTTGTTTCCAAACGCATTAGAAGTCTGAAGGAAAGAATGTATGGCTACATTAATCTTTAGAGTCTCCTTTTCTTCAAACCATACAGGTTTTAGACGCTTTCTACATTTTTCTTAAATCATGGAACTAATAATATTTCATAAAGGCATATCATAAAAGCCTCTCACACAGGAGATGCATTGTCCCATGACATTCAATTTACAAAGGCCCAAAAGTGGGAAAAGCACATGATATCAACATGAGGAAGAGAATAATTTTACCATCAGGCCCCACCTTTTTGTATTCTAAGTGATTAAGAAACTGTATCTCCTGACTGCCACTTAGTAAAGGGAACCTAGGAGCTGGGGTAAATTCCTGAAATAAGTAAGTTCTCATTAAACAAAAGATGTTTGGAACTCTTGGTGAGGAACTCTAAGATAAGCTCATTCCACTGAAAGTCCGAACACATCCAAAACTGAAAGACTGCATTATTCACAGAGTGTCACATAATTTCTATGGTACGGAAAGTTTAGGCCCAATGTTTTAGTATTATTTGTACACCTAAAGGCTTCTGGTTAGCTCAGTTCCACAGATAAAAGCGCTGGTTAATTTACCTGTATAGTCCTTTGAGTGCCATCGATGGTGACAGACAACAAGGGTGAAGCCAGGTTCCACTCGCCGGTCACGTTCAGTTTCATCCCATCAACTTCCACCTGTTGTGACACCAAACAAGGCTGTTACTATGAAGACAGACAGAAAACTGATCTCAAGTTCATTACTGCATACAAAGCAGCGACCATTTTAAAACAGATGGCTCCCAAACAACCTGTCATGTTTACTGCTTCTGCCATAAAAGACAGGGTCCAACAACAGAGTCTTCCAGCTATCTCTGGGGAGAGGTGAAGGACCTGTGAACAGCTGCCTCTGAGTAGCAAGGTTTCAAGTGATTTCCAGCAAGTAACAAACAGCCATCCAACTTTTAAACCTATCTGGACATGCTACATTTACTGCAATTAGACAAGTAATGCATATAAATTCCAGTGACACCTTGCAACCCACACAACAGGGCTTGCATATAATATTCTCTCCAAGGACCAAGGAAGAACTTCTCCTGCGCTTCTAATGAAGGGTTTTGCATTGTTATCTTAATTAATGTGAGGCAGTAATTAATTCTTCAGTGTTTTGCCTCAAAGTCCAGATAAAACTTTGCAAATTCTGTCATGTTTTCTCTCAGTATACAGCTGATCAGAGAAATGCCATTTCTGACTTGAATGCCAATATGACTATCCAGACGGAAATTCCCAAAAAAAAACACCAGCATCGTCCCCAGATCTTTATACAGGAATGCTTCTGTGTGAAAATTCCTGAGTTCTGAAGAAAGTACAGGTACATTTGTGCATCACTGAGAAAGTGTAATGACACTTCCATTATTCTTCCACTGAGTAATATGCACAAAACTCATTCAATAGATAAGATCCTCAGAGAAAGAAATGGATTATGAAAAAAAAATATTACTATACATGGAATAATGTAATTACTAATTAATGTTTGTTGCATATTTTGAATACTCATCATGCTATCAGAAATAAGATTTCCTTTAGATGTTTTACTATAAAATGGAAAAAATACACGGTTGGCTGATTTCCACCCTTCCTCAAAATCTCCAGAATATTTTCAAGCAGTAAATTGAAGACAATATTGATAATGACACAAATATTGCATGTATTCTCTGCAAACTATAAGGAAATTACCGCATCTGGAATAAAAGTTGAGCCCATACTTTGTGAAATAAAACTTATAAAACCTGCTCTTTTACATCTCAGACTAATCGTTATTTCATCTTATAATGAGAACAGGCAACTGTAACCTTAGTGTGACTTAAAAGAAATCTATAGCAGCCAAGTGCAGAGGAGCAACACATAATTTGTTAATTTTTTTCAGTTCAGGAAAAAAAATCTCTAGCTTAAAAATCCTTTAATTTTATAGACTTTAGTTTAAAGCATAAGATCTGTCTTTTAGTGATACAATCTACTCAATTCCTAGAGGCTTTAGCTAAAAATAATGTTACATGCATAGAACACGAAGAAAAACAAGTCATTTACAATGGTTCAGCAACAGGCCAGATTAGCTGGCATGCTTCAGGTACTTTACACTGCTCCAGTGATGCAAAACAGCCATAAACCCGGCTTGAGTAATACCAGACCTGCAGCTGGTTTGCATTGCCAGAGCACGGAAAAGCAGCTGGAACACACCAGTGAATCCAGCTCACTCTCAACGAACCTGAATCAGCAAATACTGCCTTTATTGACAACAGTGGAAACATCTGAAAAAGACTGGAGAAAAGCAAATCTGATGCTCTGTCTCAACCCCCTTTGATTAGCAACTGAACTCTGCTAAGGCAATTACTACAAAAGCTATCTGCTACTATCACTGCAGCAAAGACAGACCGTCTGCACTGGAACCTGGGCCTGAAAACATTGCTTGCCATGCTTCTCCAAGGGAGGAGGAGAGATGCTATAAAAAGCACACCAGACTCTTGGCCACCACAAGAGTTCAGCTGCACACTACGCTTTTTGCACTGCAGGACTTAATGCATGGCCTCAGAGAAAAGCTATAACCGATATCTATAATTCTAGTGAAGGGTGTTCCACTGACAAGATATAACTCAATATCTCCACGCCAAACTCAATTTAATAGTTAGCTCTTTCATCATGTACAGAAGAACAAAATAAAAGTAAACCATGTGTGTCACAGTAGTAAATGATTTGCTTAAAATCCCTCACAAGGGTCTATATAAGTCTAGACAACATTGATTCCAGATTAAATTAGTGTCAAAGAATTTATGGTGGAAACCACCCTGAAAGAAAAGATGCTAACAGTTAAAGCCTTCAGCAGGTCTAAAGAAACTGCGGAACTCTAGGAAAAGTATGGTTGCTTATGGAATAGGAAAACAAGAAGAAAACATATTGCCTCTACTATGTTTTTACCACTCAAGAAAGAATAAAGGGTCAGAAGGAAAAAGAGAAAAAAAAAAAGTATTATTTGAACTAATGCATGCCTCACTAAACTGCAGCAGTCTTCTCAGAGAATAGAGCAACATGCTCTTAGACAGCTGCTTTCACCTGGGGCTCCCTACACGTACACTACAGAACACGCCACTGGCGAAGTCAAGAAGTTGGCTATCTCTGCTCCAGTGGGTAGGACAGCAAAGCCAGAAGGTCACACCATCAGAAAAAAATGAAGGACTGAGGATAAGAGAATTACCACTTAGTGAGCATGTTGCTTTCAAAACAAACAAGGAGGGGAAAACAGAAGACGAGAAAAACAAAACAAAATAGAAAAAAAAAAAAAAACACTGCACTGAAATCAGCACTTTACTTAATAGAGCAAATGTTCCTTCTTTCTGCAGCTCTGCAGCCAATAGCCAAACAAAGATGGATGATGAAGGTAGGGGAATAGGTAAGACGTTCAAAGCGTGTGTCAGAAGTTTCCATTTGCCTTCATTTCTCCTCTAGCAATGGATATGGCAACAGAACCTAACAAATACCACAACAAAAGCAGGGCCTTTTTGCTTTAGTCCTTGGGAGGGTGGGGGGACAGGATGACATAACTAATGAAGAGTTACAGTGACTATTTCCTGCTCATTTTGTTTCTGTGCTCATGGCACAGACAGAAAGGAATCATCACTCAATGCATATGAACACTTGAACAGTATGGAGGAGATCCTGGTCAAACCACTCATGCCGTGGGCCACGTTCTGCTTTACACCCCTATACAGTCTAGATTTACCCTCACTTGCTCATTTCCAAGTGTGTGCATGTGTGCCTACGCATGTCATCTCTGTGTACGGGAATTATTCTATGGTACCTGTGGTTGTCCGAACCATTGCTAATACTGCATCAATGGGGTGTGGTGCTGGTGGATATATATATATTTTTAAACACGGTCATTTGTCCTTGTATAAAGGCAAAAAAGATAAAAGCAGCCATGGTCCTCCTTTACAATTATTTTTGATTCAAAAGCTATTGCAAATGATGCCTCAGAAAGAAGAATGACAAATCCAAGACATAATTCTAGAAAAGTCAACCGCTTGCCCTACTGTCACAGCTTGCAGACTTTCACTGCCATGCATATGAACTACACAAGCAGCAGCCCCTTCAGCTCTTGTGGACTGAGTTCCTGATGTTCAGCATAATAGGTATCAGCTAACCAATAGTGCAAAGAGCTGCAAAGCATAATCTGTATTCAGTTTCCCTTAAAGAACATCATTTGGCATTCTATATGCATGTCAGGCAATCAAAGGAGGCAGCAAAGCCTGAGTGTTATAGCCCTGCTAATTTACTAACGCAGAGTCTCAGGTACATCTGGCACACGTCACTTCTTTTCTCCTGGAAATGAAGGTGGTTTTCCAAGAGACTGGAGGGCAGCTAGAGCAGTTGTTTCCTGCCTGATGCTTCAAAGCATTATGCCTGCAGATCTTCGTGCCAGCCTTGAATCTGACAAACATAAAATCTGCCTTCCAGAACAACATTTAATTCAACTTTAACTTGATGCTTTTGGTTTAGTTCCCAGCCTAGAGAGTCCTGCCTGATTATGCCTATTGGATGTACTGGACTTAACATGGCAGGGTTTTGGTAGCAGGGATCTGCAGAGGTGGCCTCTGCGAGCAGAGTCCAGCAGCTGCCCCATGTCAGATCAGAGCCAGCTCTAGCTGCTCCAGAAGGGACCTGCCACTGGCCACAGCCCATGGAGAACCCTCTCTTCCTTCTTGTATATGCTTTTTCTTCCATTCTTTGGACTGTATTTGCTAGTGGCAGGGAATCTGATTATCCATAAAGCATTTGACTTTTTTCAGGGTCATAACCTGGAAGAGGTGACAAGGCACCCCGGACAAGTTTGCAGATAGCACAAAATTGGGTCAGTCAACACTGTAGGGCAGCACTATCGTCCAGGAAGTCTACAGAGGCCAGAAGAATGAGCTGATGGGAGCTTTGTGAAATTTAAGACAAGTTGTTAAGTCCACCACATGGGAAGGAAGAATCCTTTGAGATGATACAGGCTGGGACCTGACTGGCTGGGCGGCAGCTCTGTGGAAAAGGACCAGGGCAGGATCTGGGCAGACATGAGAGCTGGACATAAATGAGGCAACAGCATGCCCTGGAAACAAAGATGCCTAGCAGTGTCCTGCTCTGTTGATAGACAGAAGTGATTATCTCCCTCTACTCAAAATTCATAAGATCACATCTAGATACTGCGTCCACAAGAAAGTCATTGACTTTGATAAATGACATAAAGCTCCCATTAGCCCATTTCTCTTGCCTGCCTAGGTCCCACTGGGTGGCAGCATTGCCCTTGACTGTATTGAGCAGTTCCCTTTGTTTTATGTCATCTCTAACCTTTATGACCATGTGATTCCATTGCCTCCTCCAGATCATTGATAAAATTGTTGAACAGGACTGGTCTCAAGATAGACCCCAGCAGTGCTCTACATTTTAATGACTTCTGAGTAGAGTACAACCCATTAACCATGACTCACTGAGCCTGACCGCTCGACTGGCTTTTCATCCACCTGTTGGCAAGATGGTGTCAAAAGACTCCCTGAAGTCAAGGTAAATGACATTTGCTGCTTTCTGCTAGTCCACCAATCCAGTCAATTTAGCACAGAAAGCAGTCAGGCTGATCAGCTCTAGGTAAATTACCATTCCCTATTACCTTCTTGGTGTGCCCAGAACTGTGCTCCAAGAGAACTCACTTTATGATCTTTCCAGAGACTAAAATAAGGCTTACCAAGCTGTAGATCCCTGGGTTTTGCTTTTGGCCTTTTCTGAAGACTGGTACAATACTTGCTTTTCTCCAGTCACGAGGTACCTCCCACAATCTCCACATCCTTTCAAAGACAGACAGTGCAGTTTTGCTATCACATCAATCAGCTCTCTCAGCATCCTTGGATGAAGTCTGTCTGGTCACAGAGATTTCTATGAGTAGAACCCTCTCAATCCCTAACTTGATCCACATCTACCACTGGTTGTTCTCCTCCTCCTTGAATCCTTCAGTAATCACAGGGGCCTAGGAGACCTTGCCGGTGAAGAATGAAGCCAAGAAGTCACCAAGTATCTCAGGCTTACCTGTGACTGCTGTTACTAAATCACTTGCCATAAAAAATGTCATGAAGAGATGGTTGCTTTAAGTCTGGAAACAGTGGCTTTCAAATAAAAGCTGAATTCACTGATGCTTGTATGACAGCAACATCTTTGATTCAAATTAATTGGCAGTTTTAGCTTGCACTCCAGCTTGTAGTTGTTGACAAAATATATTCACATCACATTAACAGGGACTGACCTTTTTTCTTTTTTTATTAAAGTGATTGTAAGGTTAGTTTTTTGGACTTTTGAAGTGGTTGTCCAGATGCTTTCAAAAGGAAGTTGAAATATGTGAGTTTCAACCTCATTAAAAAGGTCTCTTTTTTATTTAAACAAACTTTTCTTTTGTTCATATCAGCACTTACTTTTAAAAAAGACCCCAAGAGAGATTTCTAGTCTATAGATCACTCATCCTGAAAAAAGCTCTGTTAACTATTTATAGATCATGTCCTTTTGTGCCAAACTAGATCAAGCAATATATTCAGTGCATGACTGCAGGAGAGAAACTCATTTGCTCTAAGTGTCATCAAGGCAGTCTTTTACCTGCTACGAACAAGACCAGAAATCTGAATTGCTGGGCTTTCATTTCAAATGCACGTTTTGAGATTGTGTGTGGTGCCATCGTTTCTTTCAAAATTTCAAAGTATTATGCAGATTCATAGAATGGGCAGTCCATAATCACAAGAATAGCAAATAGCCCACAACCACTAGAATAAAGCAAACGTGCACGCATTCAGATTAACTCTCTTTGCTTTAAAGTAGCACATATTGATGCAGATTACCATTAACTGCTTTGGTGTATCTCACTCTAGAAATGGGAGTACGCCAGCCTAGAGGCAAAGCAGAGGAGCACACGACAGGTATCAGCGTCTCAGATTAACCAACAACAGAATCAAAACAACGCAAAATCAGAGAAAGAAGCGATGGCCTTTATCACCCCTAAACAGCAAGGGTTTTATTCTACCATTCACCAGGGAAGCTATCCTCTCTCTAAAACCTAGAGGAGGCTGTACCCAGCAAAAACACTCCACTGAGGCAAATACTTTGCTTCACTTCTTCAATTTTCTTTGTGGAGTGATTACTAAAATGATGGCTTGTATCTGTAACATGTCCAAGCCTGCTAAAATCAAGAAAATAATACAAAACAAAACAAACAAACAAACAAAAAACAGTTAAAAGTACAGCAAAAGAAATTAGCTGTTAGGAAATCATTTAAGTTTGATGGCAATAGCTTCAGGTACAAAAATCACATCTGTTTTGGGGAATATGTGCATTTGTTGTTATAGGACCAATGCAGAAGAGGAGAAGAAAGATTGTGACTTGCTTTCCTTTTCCAGTTCCTCTATGAGAAGTTCCCTAGCTCCAGCATGGGTATAAGAATTGCTCTGAGATAGCTAGAAAATGGTGCAGGCAGTTCAAACAGTACTGCTACTTTCCTGTGCACATCAGGCTCTTTCAAGGTTACATTGCAATACAGTCTTCCTTGGCCAAGCCAAGAGGGCAATGTGCTGGGAACATTCTCCTTTTCTGTCTTGAAAGGGTCTAGCATAGAGACCAATGACAGAATCTGGATCATTAAAAGCATTATGCTGGGAGTGAAAAATATATTAGTAAAAAAAATATTTATAAGGTAGATGTTGCTGGTTTAGGAGCTTTTGACTCATGATTGAAACATACTGAAATCACTGAGCAAGCCTGATTCCTAAATGACTTCCAGCTGCAGTTTCCATTCTTCTTCCAGTTCAGAGGCATGCAGGTATCCCACTCGACAATATGAATTCTATGATGACATCATGGTATGATTTTATGAAATATGACAGTCTAAAACTCATATCACCATTTCAGACAAATAACACATTTTGGAATAGATCTTTTTTAAAGCATTCATCATACATATAGTTAGCGAAAGTTATGCGATGATGATACACAAGCTAAGAGCAGATTTATTTACTTTTAAATAGACCATATTACAAGAAACTGGATCTACGGATCTAAAGCTTTGTCTTAGTTTCTAACAGAAGTTACGCTTCTCGTAGTGTCTAGTATGAATTTATCTTGTACCTCAGAGATGCTGATAACATCCTGGCAGTGTTGAACGGAGCCGAGGACATAACTCACTTCCGCATTCCTCTGCCAGTGAGATAGTTAAGGGGGGCATAAGGAGCTGGGAACTGGGAGGGCACAGGACCAGGGCAGCTGACCCAAATTGACCAAGGAGCTATTCCATACCATATAACATCATGTGATTGGTTCGGGGGGTTTCCGGGTTCTCTTGGTTACGGAGGGGGCTAGCAGGGAGGAAGGGTCACCAGTGGCTGTGAGCCCTTGCTCTGCGTATCCTCTTTGTGTATATATATATATATATGTACTGTTATTTCTTTTGTTCTCTTTACTATTCTAGTAAATAGCATTTATCTCAACCCACGCATTTTACTGCATCTCTCTCTACTTCTCTCCCCCGTCCCATTTGGGGAGGGGGGAGGGTGAGTGACTAACTGTGTGGAACTTAGCTATCTGCTAAGTCAAACCGTAAGAAGCTTGGAGTCAAGAATTTACAAATTCCTGCCTTGACTGTCAATGCACTGCTGGTTGCTCATACATAACTGCCAAGTCTCTAATTCTTGGGTTTTTTTTTTTTTTTTTTTTTTAAATTGGGAGAGTGAGGAGGGAATCAATATTGGCCACTGAGAAATTCCCAGTACCACTATCTAGATAGCTATTCAGAAAGACAACATCACAGAATATAAATTGGGAAGATTACTTAAACAACAGGAAAAAAATTAAAGGAGACAGGCAGACCTGCACACACAGCATCAGTATATAAAAAAAATTATTAATTCCTACTGGTCTGTTTTCTATCTCCTATCTAAACTGAGAATTACGCATTAGGAAGACTTCCAGGCCTGGTCTAAATGAAGCAATCCTAAACCACAGCAATCTGAAGAGCATTTGAAATCATGGCAACTGTGGCCATCAACTAAGCAGGAGTATTTTATTTCACTCATGATTCACATCTTGATATGTAGATACAACAAAATCAGCAGGTTCCAAAATAGCTAATGAGAAAGAAAAGCATTGCTGTATCTTATGTGGAAGTTGTGTTGCACCTTGGCCTAGTTACATAGGGTGGATGACCACACCAGACAAAATTTGCCACTGATTTCAGTTAAATTTCCCTTTCTACTACCATGGCAGCAAGGCTATTATCTCTTCAAACTAGTAAATGGTTAGAATAAGCAATAGTAAAAAAAGTGTCTTTGATTTGACCTTGTGTAGTGACAACAAGAAAGTACAGTGGGCAACTCGGTGTGGATTTCATCCAGCAGTTCCAACCTGCTGCTCTCAGCTGTCACAACAGGATATAGGTCAGCAGTAGTACTTAGGATGTCCCCAGCACAAGGTTATTCACCACTTAAACTAAAAGCTTTACATGCAAAATATCTGCCATTGCATATCTTCCCCAAACTGCCCATAGATGCTTCAGGATAATAAGCATATTATGCATTAAAACTGATCGTTCCTCAAGCCAAACCTATTTTTATCTCATATGCAATCCAATGCATGTCCTTTACTTAAACACCCAAAGAGAACACCTCCATAGGCCACGTTAATTCACCGGATTAAGGAAGAAGTATGATAGCAGATAGACGAGTTATATGGTTTCCTACATAAGAAAAAAGTGGCTGTTTGAGACCTTTTCTTTCTTACAGCCAGAAGACAAAAAAGCAACTTGAATTTTTGAAATAAAAACAAGGACTGGGGAAGAGGAGGCTAGATGCCATAAAAGATCTGTAAACCTACTTCCATTGTTTTATTTATTTACAAATGTAAACACTTCAAAATCAAAGCAAGCACTTCAATTGATTATTTTCAAAGCTGGTCAAAAGTAAAATTCATCAGATGCTTACCAAATCTCTTCCATCAATCCCTGCTCCCCAAATAAGCACTTGAACTCTTGGGCATGTTTGGCCGTTACCAAGACAGGAATATCCATTTTTTTATCAAACCTACCATTCATCTTGCAGGGAAAAGAAAGAACTGTAAGGAATTATCAGAAGTAATAGCAGGCATACCTATTTGAAAGTCCCTCCTCTACCTTTTAAAATAGGCCCAGAAAAGGAGATAAGAATGACAGGGCTCCATAGGGGTCAGCAATAAATAGAAAAGGGAGGAACCCTTGCCAGTGCACAAGGTATAAAGGGGAAATGCTGAAGCAGCAGGGAGAAGTTGAGATATAAGAAGAGTCATAAGCCAGTTATACAAAAGAGGAAACACTAAAAAGTTTTGCAGCATTTTCATAAGCAAAACAAATCATGTAGCTACGTAAAAAAGCTGTCTGCATCTAATGCTGTTTAGCTTACCAGTTAATGGGATTGCATTGTGTATGTCAACAAACTGATAACCATGAATTCACTGAAAAGGCAGAGGAGTACTGTGCTGAACAGACATCTCTTAGAATTCCCCATTGCCTCATGGTTTCTCCTACTCACACTTACATAGGCGATAGTGGCTTGCTACTGACTTTTACCAGGGTAAATTCAAATTCTATGCTAATAGAATACTTAAATATTTTCTTCAGAAAGGCCACATACATCACATTCCAATTCTATTTTATGTTTCGGGTTGAACAATCCTAATTACACTTTTAGCACATAAAAGTTGATTTGGAAACTGTTCCACAAGTTGTTTGGAACATTCAGTTTTCCGAACTACGTAAATGTAGGGGAAAAAGTGAAGTGCACACCCTGAAATAATTTGGCATTAGAGACAGATTACTGACATCCTTTAGCATTAAACAAAGATAATTTCCTCAATAGAAAAACCTCATGAAGTGATTACGATACTGTAACTACAAAATTGCTGTCAGTACCTGCTAAACAACCTTTGTATTTTAATTATCTATAAATATTCGGACTTCTGGCAAATCAAAAATACCTATTTTTCAACAGTTGTCAACAAGGATGGAATAAGTTTTGCACTGTTATAAATAAAACATACAATCCTCACTCCTTAAGCTATGTATTTACTCCAACAAGTAATTCTGGAGATACCTATTCAGAAAAGGACACAAAACAATAACATAATCCAAGTCTCAGGCAGCAAAAAACAGGGCATTTTGACATCACTGTGTATTGCTTTTGTCTGTTTAAATACCAAGAGAAATGTACTTCTTTTTTGGAAGATTTTGCCACAAAATGCTTCTTTTTCATAGAATCATATAATGAAGCTTTCCATAAATACATTTTGGGACCTTTCAGGAACTCTATTAATCTTTTTTGTGTGTAATTACTATCTTAATTTTTCTGTGATATTTTTCTAAAACTTTGAAAGACAAAACACAATCTAATAGACATTCTCCAATGTAGCCTCAAAACACAAGTGGAATTCCAGTGATGGGAAAATGTGGGAAGTTAAACTATGGATCATAACGCTTCAAAGCCCCAGCGGTCCCCAGAGACACTAACATTTTCCTACTTTCCCTAGCACTTCAAACAAAGGCCCAATTCCTGACCCCAATAAACCTGGCCAGACTCCATCTAACACATCGAAAAATCATGCTGTGTGGCAGATAGGGACCCTCACACACTCACTGTACAAGGACAACACTATCCCAGTCATTTAAAACAGTCCCCACAACAGAGCGCAGAGATGCTCCAGCCAGGGATCAAAGAATACGAAAATCTCCTGAAGAGAAGTTCTGTCTTCTCTCAAGAGACAGCAGAGGAGAAGACCACCTTAATGCGTGCACCGGAACCCATTCTGCTCCCTTTGTCACAGTCAACACTGCCAGGGGCATCCTTGCTCTTAAAGCAACAAGCCACTCCAAACCATTTGACCAGAGACCACAAAGACAGTGTATACCTCGGGTGCAGAAACAATGGGAGTTTACCTCTGGTGATGCGCTATAGAAAAGCAACCAGCTCATCATCTTCATGTCTTTTAGGAAGCATGAAGTTCATTCTCCCTCACTAAGAAGCAAGACTTAATTTCAACATCGTACATCAAAGAAGTAGTCAGAAGTGTCACAGAGAGCGGAAGGTACAAGACAAAAGGTTACATTAAAGATGTTTCTCTGTACAAGGCTGCATTCAGGAAATGCAAGAAAATACATCTACACAAGGTGTTCTTTGGGGAGACAGGACTTTCAGAAGTAGGCATCTAAAATCCAAAAAATCAATGCAGCTTACATGAGAAACTTAGGAGACGGTGAATGAAACAAAGCAAAACTAAAACAAATGGTAAGACTCCCTCCAATATTTTTAAAGAGTTTAAGGGACGTGGCGAGTATAGCAACAGAATGTCAATGCAAATACATCAACAAGAAATGTGATACAGCAAATGTACAAAATCACGTAGAACGGAAAATGAAGAGGTAGTTGGAGAGTGCTTAAGAAGTTGAACATTTTCAAAAAAAAATTCAAAAGCAGAAAAAAATGAGGGAAAAAACCCAGTAAAGTTAAAAGTTAAAGTTTACACCATCAAACAAAAACTGAGTTTGGGATTCAAGAAAAGGCCAAATAGCCTTTTGCCAGGCTAAAATAACCAGCATAACCCCACGTCAAAAAAGCAAGGGACAATATTTTGGAGCAAGGAAATCACAGTCCTTGTATAAAGGGGAGCCCTACCTAGAAAGGCATATTAATGAAGCTAAATTCATGCATTAAAAATCAAACATATTCTAAGCAGAAGAGAGAGGACTATAAAAAAACCTTGTACAATTGTTTATAAATAATTCAAGGCCTCATTATTCAAAAGAAGGTGACAAATGAGGACAGTACAGAAAGAGCAACAAGGACGGAAGGGGGCCTTGAATATACTGTTACGCAAAATAGCAAAAAGTTGAAAGGGTCAGCGCTCAAATGATTAGCAACAGGCCTACCTAATACCGCACCAGCACAGTTGCCTCCCGTCTGAAATGACCTCCTAGACACTACCTTGTCCAATGCTTTGACTTTCAGATAGACTTTGGCAAACAGAGGACAGGCAGGAGTAACAATAACAATTTGAAAACTTCCAAAAGGTGCAATCGTCGTGGCTCTTGACTGGTATGAGCAGAATGGGAGAGAATTAAGGAGAAAAATTAAGATCAATCAGTAAGAATCTCCTAACCCAAAGAACAAGTAACTTCCCTTGTGAACCACTGCCTCCTCTACTCAGGCTTCTTGTATTAGTTTGTATTGTACTAGGATAAATGCCCAAGCAAGACAATAGCACTAACAAAACAAACTTTCCCAAGTGTCTTTCCCAAGTGCAGCGATAAAGTTGTGTTCCAAAACTACTGCTCTTCTGTGAGGAACTGGGATGACCCTAAAAGCTGAGAAACAGGATTTGGTCTCCTTTACCTTCTTCACATGGTGGAATGCAGCGAACGGCTGTCAGGAAGCAAATAATACCCCAGACCTAATTCTTGCCAAACAGATCCTTACAATGTAGCTGTGTGCCAGCCTTAGGTACATTTTTGGAAGACAAGCTTTCCTCATCCCTAAGACTTGATTAACAGCATATAGCATGGTTAAAAATATCTACAATTTTCCCCTCACAATTTCCACTTATCCTATGTTTATAGGAACTTCCACAGTCAGTTGCAGAACTTACTATTGCATGTTATAAGCTTCACCAAGTAATGAGCTAACAGCCCTTTAAGCAAGCTAGTTAACCTAGTGTTGCACGTACAAGGGTCAGCAGACATGAATGGAAGATTTGGCTGGCTTCAAATATTTAAAATAAAATTGTTATCTGGAGCTAAACAATGTTGAATGATGCTCGCATGGCATTTTAACTTGTGAAAGAATCCAATAAGCTTTTGTGAATGCCATTGTTAGAACAGTACATGATACTGCAAGAGCTGTTAGGAAGCTACTTCTTAGAAATGAATGATAGCACAAATCACGAACAAGCCTTAGTTTTCATGCGGCCGCTAAATACATGCCATTTTCAACTTGCTACTCCTTGCACCTCCCGTAACAATTATTCTCAATTTCTTTTCATCTGTCCCATAAAAAATGATCGCTTCTGCTTTACTTAATCCTCCACTTACATCAACTCTATTGTTCGCTTCCTTCCCTTTCATCTTCTCCACATTAATTCCCCACATCGCTTTTGATCTAGCTTTTTGTTTCCTTTCTCCCCCTACAGATTCTTCCTGATGAAGAATTTACAGCCATAATGTTCATCTGATGTGCATGGTGATATTTTATTGATTCGCAACTCTGTCTATTAGTTTTGTATAATGAGTGGCATTATACGAAACACAAGATGGGTTGCCAATGCCTATACATCGGATCTTAAAAAACAATTTAAATGAGTTTTAAAAATACTCCATTTTATTGATAAATATTCATATTTAATTATAATTGGATCACCATATGTAAGGAGTGGCCAGTGAAAACAAGCATTTCCTCCTCATAGTCCAAAGAATTCCTCTTTGCCATAGTGGCAAAGCCAAGTTAATAGAATAATTGCAGTTTTCACTGATGCTAAATAAGAAATAGAGAACCTCTTCAGGAGCTGTTCTGTGTTGCTGTAATAGATGCCCACAGAAACAAACTAATGTACATTATTCATGCTCCTTCATAAAGGAAGGTCTTTTTAGAACTGGAAAAACAGTAAGAAGTAGAGCACCTGATTTTTGCCAATACAAACTATAAACTGCATTTTAAATACATACTATATTTAGCTTCTACGGAAAAAAAAAGGTATTTGGTTTGCACAATTCTTAAAACCTAACATTGAACAAAAGCATGTTTTTTGTTGATATCTTAGCAGCCACACCTCAGTACAGAAACCTCTCAGAAAATAACTTTACTTCCCATACTTTCTGTATTTTCCTTACTGCAATGTCATACAATCTAAGCTAAATTTTGTACTTACTCAATTGTGTCAAAACCAGTTACTGGATAAAATCTCTGAGTAGTCCCAGGGGCAGAAACCAGAGCTAATGCTGTTTTTCCTCCAGTCTCATTGGAACAATGTCTCATGTCTTTCTAGTCAGTAGATGTTAGACGTAGACATACTGTAAGTCCAATGGAGGACCACCAAGATTACGAAGGGACTGGAGCATCTCTTGTTTGAGAAGAGGCTGAGAGTTGGGACTGCTCAGCTTGCAGAAGAGGAGGCTCAGAGGGGCATCTTATCAATGTTTAAAATACCTGAAGGGAAAATGCAAAGAAGATGGAGCCAGGTTCTTTTCTGTGGTGCCCAGTGCCAGAGGCAGTGGGCACAAACTGGAGCACAGGAGGCTCCCTCTGACACCAGGAGCACGGCTGTGCTGTGCAGGTGAGGAGCACTGGCACAGGCTGCCCAGAGTCTCCTTCTTGGAGATCTCCAGAAGCCGCCTGGACATGGGCCTGGGCACCCTGCTCTGGGTGCCCTGCTGGAGCCGGGGCTGGAGCAGAGGGACCAGAGGGCCCTGCCAATTTCAGCCATTCTGTGAGTCTGTAATTCTTTGAATGGAATATTTTAGCATCCCTGATCTATTAATTTTTGTTAAGAATTAATAAATAAAGGTAAAAATCCTTTAGTGCAAACAAATGAAGTTTATAAAAAAGCCTATTTTTTTCTGCTTTTAAGAAAATGCAGAAAACAAAAAAAAATGCTTTTGCTGTCTACCCATCTATACCAATTTTCAAAGCAATCATAGTCAATTACTACCAGCTATGAAGACTGACACAAATACACACTTCTGACAGTTCACAGGTGAAGTATCTAGGAAAGGTCAAAATACCTAGAATAATCAACAAGATCAGCTGTCAAAGCCTTAAACATAATGAAATGCTAAAACTCTATCACTGAATCTTTTATAACTACACAACAATGATAAAATAAAGCAAAACAGATGTGTTTTCGGTATGAATTTTCTAATCAGTGTCAAAAAATTTTTGGCACATTCCTGAACAATAATTTCATGAAAACGGAATTCTGATGGGCTCATACTGTGACAACACATCCCACAAACTAGAACACCTATCATCTGGGTTTACTGTTAACTCTTATTCTCTACAATGAATGTTCTCTACTTCTTCAGAGCTAGTTTAAAACCTGAGATTTTTTAAAAAGTTAAGGAAGCCCTCCATTTTGCATCACAGCACCTATTGACTAGAAAAATAATGAAACCCTGTTAACACACATATAAAATGTAATTATCTGGCTGTGCAGTGATCTTCACTGTGGGGAGTTTCCTTGTTATAACCACAACAAAGGTAGTGTCTAATCACAGTAATGGCAAGTAGAACTGGGAAAAATGAATATTCAGAATTATATGATTAATGACGAGAAACTCTCAGAATTCCTGGTACTTGACAAACTTTCTATTTAAGAAGCCGCTGGCTATGGCATTAAGTTTGCAGATCTTCTGTTAGTTTAAGTTCAACATTTGATCACTGTGTAGCTTTGCACGTCTATTTACAGAAACCTTTCTGTCCATGAAGTGGAGACTGTTCAAATAGAATTAGCTTTGCTGCCGTTAATAGTGAGGCCCTGGGCATTGATATTTTCTGATATAAAGATTTCAGCCACCTCACAATGGAAACTTTTTAGACATTTTTTCTCTGCACAGCCAGATAATGTAAAACAAAGAGCGATCTATCTTTTCAAATTCCGATTCTTCTCAAGGTATCAAGCCATTACACCACTTGCTTCTTAAAAAAAAAATCACAACGTATGTACATTAGTATTACATTTCATATCAAATATGTGCCCTTTTTTTCTTCTTCATACACTTTGTTTCTGGACAAAAGATGACTGAACTGTCTTATAAGTGATAAAAACTGAGTATACTTTGGCAATAGACACATATTCTGTATCTCTACTCTTGCTGAAGGCATTACTTCTGTTAATAAAGCTCAAAATTGCAAAATCCTCCTTACCATTATGTTATGTAGAAAGGAACCTTATGTCTTCAGAAGCAGAGAAATACTGAATAAAGCAACTCAACTAGGCAGAAAATAGAGGTTTGAAGCACCTTATTTACATTCCATCTGTTACACCTAATTGTGAATAAGGAGAATGTCAAGATGGAGCCACAGCAATAGGAACCCTGGTTTCACTGCTTTATCTGTTGCCACAAGTTTGATAAGCAAGGAAATGGAAACTATTTGGAATTAATTGATCCTTTCACATAATTCCAAACTGTGTCAAACCACACATCACTGAAAGCCCCATTTATAGATATTTTTTTTTTTGAGGTACATTCTGCTTTATTACAACCCTACAAAGGAAATGTATGTTTTATTTAGTTTGCTCATTGTAGGAGCTGCACAGTCAAACACTCCAGAACTGAGAGTTGCATCAGCGACTGTCAGTTGGGACATAAGCTATAGTTGGGTAGTTCAATTTTAAGCTTAGGCAGCCAAACAACTATAGTGGTTTTAGAAGAAAACATTTGTGGGTTTTCTGAGTTTTTGCCAGAATTAAAGCAGTGAAAAGGACAGTAAAGAAACAGTGCCTCTGCCGTAGAAGAGTAAATTTTCACTCAATTTCCCAAATCTCCTTTGAGAAATAAAATAGTAATTTCTTTCATTTTGACAGTAACTTTGACAGTTACAATACAGCTTGAAGAGAGGGAGTCTGCCAGCCCTCTGCAGCCCTGGCAAATAGAGCTCTCTAGCTATTGTCAGGCTTCCAAAGGCTTATGATTTGCCTGAATGCAGCCACAGCACAGTTCCGGTCCCGTTAATCCAGCTTCTCAGTGCACAGTCCATGTGCCTGGGAGATCTGCATGCTTTTGGTGTGAATAGATCACAGACAAAGAAGATTTCTCTCCACAAGAAGGTACTATTTCTGCTTTCTTGAAAATAACACGACTGTGTCGTTTACACAGATGTTGCTGCTGTGTCAATTATCATGGTAAGAATATACTTTTCCACGATGAAGTTTCTGAGACTCAATAACGATAGTGCAGTCTCCTTCAACCAAGCCAGGTAAAGCTCCCTTTCTGATCTGGCATGAGCCATGCTCTCTGGGCAGGGCTGCCAGCCAGCAGGCTCCCCAACATGAAAAGCCAGCAGCTGTTGTTACAGATTCGCTACAGTCTCAGACCAAGATGACAAAGGGAATCTCCAATAAACTCATTCATAAGAAAGCTGGAAGAAAAAAAAAAGTCTTCAACTTACACCTCCCCTGACAGAACCTATTTTTTCCTGTTCCCTGGACCCAAGCCAGAACAGACTGGAAGTGTCAAGTAGGATGTCCTTTACGCCAAACAGGGCCTCTGCATTTAGGCAGGGAGATGTATGGATGCTGACACTGGACAGACACCAGGCACCAAAAGAGCTCTTTCAGTGACTGAGGATGGATCTCATCTTTGGCATGGAGACAGAGAAATACAATTCCTAAAAGCTATTTCAAGTATTTTGATCAGCTTTCCTGGCATTTCCAAAGTGACAGTGAAGAGAATCTGGGGAGAACTTTAAGAAGACAGTGGCTCCGGCACCTTCTAGCTAAGGCAGGCCTCGTATATATTTTTTGGAGCAGAATTATCCATCGTTTACACGACTTTGCACATTGAAGTACTTTGGAAAGAAGTAACTCATTTCTGTAGCGAGAAGCCTTGGGCAGGTTTTCCTACAAGACGAGAATGCTTCTGCCCTGTGAAAAAACAAGTGCCAGACACTCAGCAGTTTCACAGCGAGAAATCCTAGGTATCTTTAGCACGCTTTCTCCAATCAGCAACCAATGACCAACTAAAAGAAGACTAAGTACTTTCTCATGTAAATAAACCACAGATCCTCTATTTCCAGATAAATAGATAATAAAACTACAAAACTGCATATACCATGACATTTCAGTTACAGTGCAAGAACTTTAGAGCTTTCCATTTTCCTAATAAGCTTTGTTTCATTGCATTAAGTCTCTGATACTCTGATATCACACAACATAATGCAGAATGATTTAACAAAACCATAATCCCTCCCTTAAATTTCTAAAAGCAAAACAAACAAATAAAAAGAATTGTTATATCCCTAGAGTGTTGCCAAAATAATGATCCCTTGAAAGAAAGACATATTCCAACCACTGTTATTAGTCCAACAAGTTTTTTTTTTTTTTTTTAATCTTTGGATGTATGTAATAAAAATGGAGATTATCACTGCTTTTTTAAATACAGGTGCCTTGCACTGGAACAAGGAGAAAAAACATCCCAGTTTTCCACAGCAGACTGCAAAAGGATAACTTTTCCATAAAAGTTAAAGTGCTGCATGCAACTTAAGGCAGAATTCTTACAGCACTGAAGCTCAAGGTTATCAAAACCCAAGAGGCTGTTTACATGAAATATATTTTCTTAGAAAGGCCAAAAGTTGTAACCAGGGAAAGCAAGAAAGAAAAGAACGCAAAAAAACCCACAGTTCTCTCTGGCTGAGAGATTTAAGATGCTACAGAACACTAATAATATTACACTTTTAAAATAATGTACTAAAATAAGACTAAATATGATGCATAAATTTATAGAAATGCACACATTTATACGCACACAAAATTTAAAGATAAAAGTCCACATATCCATGTGAAAATCATACAAGAAGGATCAATGTACAACACTGGCAAAAACAGAACAACACTTGCCTCCTTCCTTTAAATCATGTAATGCAAAACAAAAAAACAATTAAATGTCTTAATATTCAAAAGAAACCATACAGTTTCCTCAAATCCTAATGATCACCATATCATGTGATATTCCTTACAAGTGTCCTGTTTCTACATAAGCCATGTCACTCCTTCAAATCAAGCAGTGTAAGCCAAGATGGCTACTTGGATAGGTAAAGACTGTCCATAAAAATGTGCACTATAGACCCATATAGCAGCTTTATGTACAACTTTCCTTCTGTATTTGCATTTGCAGAAAATAATGAATACACTTTCCATAAATAATAGTTATATGAAAATTACCATAATAGAAACAGTTTACCTTCACATTTACAAAGTCCTTAAAACCAGGAATGGACATTTTTTGTTCAGTCTTCCTTAAATTAACCATTTCTAAAGGAAAGTTCAATTCAGCTAAATGAATGGTTGTTTTTATTTTTTTACTCAAGTCAAATGAATATTTAAATCCTTTGATGAGAGAGGATAACAGACTTCTGCAAGGTATTGGCATCACAAGAATCACTGAAAGTACAAAGGGCAGCATGGAAGAAAATACCAAGACACCTGTTGGGGAAGATGACAAATAGCACTAAAGGCTGGCAAACTCCGCTGGAGATAAAGGGTACCCTACAGGTGAAAGGCTCAGACATCTCTTTTCTTCCCAATGTTAATTAATCTTCTGCATGCTTTGCGCAGATTGGTTTTTAATGCCATTATATAACTAAAAAGAAAATAATAATATAGTAAGATACACTCAGAGATTATCCCAGTTCATGAAGCTGAATCTAAATTTTCATGTTTCCAATGTTTCCCATACTTTTTATTTACTCTTCAGACATTTTTTAGGCATGAGGCCAAACTGTGAAATTAGCATTGAGCTTTTCTCCAGTACTGGCACCAAATACAGGCACCGCTGACACAGGTTCAGATCTGGAGTGCTATGATCCAGTTCAAATGCAACACAGGTTACTGTTGACTTGATTAACAAAAAAAATCCAATCGTTTAATTGAAAAATCCACCAAACTACTTGAAATGGCTTAAAGCAATTCATGAATTAACATTTTAAAGAGCTAGCTGGGCATAAAAGGGAGAGATAATACAGCATACTTTATTAGATTTTGAGGAAATAATAGAATGTGCCTACACAAATTCTTTTTAAATTTTGACTAAAGATATAGAATATATGCTTTAAAATTCTAATTTTAAGTATTGAATCATGCCAGTAATTAGGAAAACATAAAACAGAGACAACGCATAATAAGGAAGGCCAAATGAAAACTTATACTCTGAAGTCATTTCACGTGCTAATCATTCCAGGTAACTGTACCAGACGTAAACTTGCTAAAATGATAAACAAATGGACATCATTAAAAAATTACAGCTGAAGGATAAAGAGACCAGCATAAATCCACAGAAAGGCCTAGCCAAATTCAATAAAGCAGATTAATAGTTCCACATGACTCAAAAATGCCAAAGTTGTGCGTAACATCAAATGTCCTTCCTACTGCCATTTTCACAATAATTTCCCACCTATTCTGGAAAACATTACTGAACTTTCTGGGGCACACCCTCAGCTATTGAAACAGCTTCTGTTGGGAATGCAGGTTCAGGAGGGAGTTGTTCAGCACATTCAACAGATTACACTCAGTAATGCTCCTGAAACCATTTATTGTTAAATTCATTTAACACTTCAGTAATCGTTTCAGGCACATTTTTACAAATTAAGATCACATATTGTGAATTGGGATTTATAACAAATTACAATAAGACAAGCATGAGTATTTGTGTTCCGCAGGTGAGCCTGAGCAACTTTAAATCACCTTTGGTTCAGTGTGGATTGCTGATGTATCCCACATAATGGGTCAAAGTGATTTGATCTCACCATGGACTTTAGCTGGGTGGATGGACAGATGGATTCATCTGACTGACAATGACCATCCCTTAGGTCCTTTCCTCTCTGTACCCAATAACTCACCTGCTACAGAAAGTTCTCCTTTGCCACGGCCACGAAGGATCCTTTAGCTGTGCAAGGGAGAAAGTCCATTTCTCTGTTTTATTTCAGAAGATGCTGCTGTCTTGTTCAAGAGCATCGTATTCTATCTGATTTTGTTCTTGCTCTGTCTGTCCAACTGCTAAAGAAGGGAGGCCCAGGCTCTAGGATTTAGACATACTATTTCTACCCATTTCTTCAATTAATTGATTNAAAAAAAAAAAAAAGCCTTCATTCTTGCTTAGTGCCTGTAATACTGATTGTCCATCAGTGTAACTTTTCTTTGAGTTTAATTACAAAACTAACATAAAAGACCCTATATTACTCAGAAGTATGTTTGTTATAAATTAACAATCTGCAAAGCCCACCACCATGAAAATAAAGATGCCAGTTTAACCATACACATTTTTCAGTAAACTATTTCCCTCCTCCCTTATCAGCTATGAGAAGATATCAAATTAAAATGGGATAAACTGCGCATTCAAGCTAGTCTGCTAGCATGAAACAGCTGGGCTGCTCCAACAGTGACAAAGAGGTCACTCTGTGAAAATACACAGTGATTACGGCAATAAAGGAAACAGCTGATAGAGGTTAGCTGGTGGAAACAAGAGGGCAGCCACAACAGAAAGACAAGGTTGGAACGAAGACAGAAGGAGCATGGGAGGAGCAGGGTAAGAGCCTGCCAAAAGGCATAGGTCTGGGACGCAACTATGGTGTAATGGGGAAGTGAAGAGCCTTAATGCCAAAGCTACCCAACACCTCACATCATCATATTGCATTTTCAATTTCTTACAACTCAGAGGAAACCTGACTATTTGGGCTGAACAGTCATTTAGAAATGATTTCAGAAAGGAAAAATTTCAGAGAGAAATACGCAGCCATTTCTGATGTGACAGAAGAATATATTTTTAGCCACATTACTAAATTCTATTGACTTTTCTATGAAAGGCTGCAGCATCTCCTTTATGATTTGGAACAGACTTGAAAATCTGCCTGGAAAGTCGAATTGTTGGAATGCAGCTTTACTATCCTCATGAAAACTGCACGGCTTTGGACAGATTCTGTCCATTTGAAAAAACAAATCCTATCCATTTGTAGATCTCTACACTTCACAACTACATTTCTAGAAGAAACTTCACATATTCAGCATATACCAGCGCAGGACTGAACATGACTTTCCTGGAAATTGTATTTTTGAACTGCAGAGTACCAGCTCAAGTATAAAACCCAAAAAACACAAAAATAATACTGAGTCTCTGGGAAAGGAGAATGGAAATGAGGACTTTTGTGGATAAAAGCCTAGAGGCCAGGAGAGCAAAGCACAGCTACATGAGATAAGGTCCTGTAGAAGAGAACCAAGATCAATTGCTAAGCAACATGGAAGCCCAGAGGAGAGGATCGGACTGGCCAGGCAATGAGCACAGATCAGGTGAGGAGACTGAGGAATGGCAACCGGCATTAGCCAGAAGAACAAAATCTGAACAAAAAGACAAGGCAGGACTGGTAAAAAGACAGACATATTAGTAGGAACGAGCAAAGAGAAACAAACATGCAGAATGAACACCTCTGAGCACTTGACCACTACCCTTCCAAAACGAAGACTGAAATAAAACTCAAATTCTTGGCCTTTACCACTCAATTTTTATTATTGTGTTGTGTAGAAAATGGCAGTCTTGCCAGCAACCATACTCAGCTCACTGCAGAGGTCCACGCAATGACCTTCATGAATTCAGCCCAGATAATAAACCCAATCCTGAGCATCAGCATTGCACTGCAAAGGAAATTGGGGGAAAAAAAAGGAAGAACTGCTACACAAGAACATCCTATGCTGCTGCATCTTGAGTTTCTTCTGGCATCTAAGAAACAACCCTCTCTGGACTGCCCTTTCTTTGACAAGGTAGAGAAGACAGTGAATGGCAATTGCCAGAGGGAGAAACAGCTTAGCTACACTGCTAGGGAACAAAGATCGAGGCAGAATCAGCCTCAGTCTAAAGGACACCATGACTGCAGAGCAGCCAGTGGGGAACAGACGCAGGCAGAGCATGTCACCTCGCATTCCTTCCAATCATTCTCCTTAAGCATCAACCAGGGCAATAACTGAGTGGCATTCACTGGATATTCTAGAATGATCAGCCAGACACTTATCACTACAGCTTTTGTGATATTGCTTGCTGTAGAGGTGTCAGAGCACGGCACAACGCAGTGTCACATGGAGATTCCTACGCCAGCTCTAAACAAGTTAATTCAGCTAGGAGCAGTACAGCTGCATTAATGCAGCACTGCCCAAACTACATTAGCCAGCATAGGTTTCTTTGTACTGTGCCATGTAGAAATATCCTAAAATAGGGAACCATACAGACTGCAACGTCTCTTTGGAGACTACTACATATAAATAACAAATAGGACTGATAATCATTGATGAGCCTGATCATTTGTACCTCTAATCTTCATTTTCGCCTTCCCACAACCGTGGTTCCCTGGTTTTATTAACACTGTGTTTGCATTCAAATCTTCCTTACCATGAGCCTAATTGCCAGACATACAGCTGTCCCACTAGTCTTGTATAGCAGGATCTATTCCACAGATCTCTGACTTCTACCAATAGCCAACACTGATACCAAATGAACTCTCCTGAACAAAGCTATGTTTTCTTAATAATAACAGTTGTATAAACATAAGGTCTTCTCAGTTAAAGGGAAACCAACATCAAAAAGCAGTAAAACATGGAACCCTAAACCCTTCTTTCTTTGAAGAAACACGTTTGAAGCGAGGTGTTTCTAGTTATGGGTGAATGAAATGAGAATTCAGCTGCAACAAACGGACATCCAGTCCGTATGAAAGTCTAATTAGATCCATCTGAGAAGCTGTGTCTAAAACTGCTTCACATATTTCAAAGGAAAGCTCTTCTAGTCTATCTTTTGAGAAGAGTACATCAAAACATTTAGTCACAGCTGATGCACATCTATCCACTACAGCAGCATTATTTTTTGTAAGCCATAAAAGCTACATAAATGTTAAGAATCTGGCTTGCTTAAAAATTAAATTAAAGGGAGAAAAACGCAGCAAAGAAGTTTAGAGCTAAGAAAGCAACTCAAAGCAGCAACAACCCTATAGTTCCTCCCCATGCCAAAGCATCAAGAGATCCCAACGCAGAGTGCCATACTGAATATCAAATGAGCTGAGATTTGCTAAGAGAACAGAATTAAAGATGAAACGCCATTCAGGAGCTACGGAGTTAACCATGGCTTTTGTGGTAAAAAGCCAGGCTCTTAACATTACATTAGCACAGCATGCTTTTAAATCTAACTATTGCTACCACTGAACCAGCAGGAGGAGCTCACAACATTTTTTGACTCTACAAAATTTGAGGAGGGGGTTGGGAAGTTGGAGGGGGGTTTTCTGAGGGTAGATAGGAATTAGCTGGACTTTTTCTTTCCAGTTGTGGTAGGCGCGAAATCAATGAAAAAAAAAAGCACCCAAAGGATGCTCATGTAAGCATTACTTTAAGACACTGGAAAATAATTACATTAATATTTTGCTGCAGGATCTGAAGTATGCACAGCAATAAATGAATTGAAGACATTACCTGTGCCCCAAAGAGTTTTCAGTCTTACACCAAAAGACCACAGCAGGACAAGAAGGGTGGCAGCTATGACAGAAATTAGAATTTCTGGAGAAAGAAAATTGTATGGCATTTCTCTGTACTGTTACAAATATTAATTTATATTACAGTTTATTGCTCACTGGAATTTCTGGAATTGCTGGATCATGACCCACAGCAGAACAGTGTCCATTTTCATGTCATAGGAACTCATGATATGAAGCCACCTCTGTGGGTAGAACTCAAGACACAGCCAGTCTTCATTAGGTAACTTAGAAGCCATCACCGTGAAAACCTAGGTCCTCTAAGACTTATGCTTTAAAATAATGAAAACAAACCTGATTCTGAAACAAGAAAAATGAACATACAAACTGACCATGCTTGCTTTTAAAGTACTTTGCTTTCTAACATTTCATAGTTTTTGTTGCATTTTCTTCTGAGGCATTCTTTACAGCCTACATACCAGTGCCAGACCGTATGTTACTGTGAGTTTTTACAGAAGAACTATGAATCACCAGAAATCTGGGTATACCATAAGACCTACTATAACCAAGCTATTATACTTCCCTGCCATAGAGGGGAGAGCATGTTATTAAAACTACAGAGTTAGTTCTTTATTTTTCATGTTATTTTTAGTTTTCAACACCGTGGCTATTTTCTGTATATGCGTATAAAGTACTGTATGAATAAACTAGCATGAGATATACAAACAAATCCACACCAATCTCTCCTTACAAAGTAAATATGCACATATTGTACCACTCTCTGACATACACTCATTGTTAAAATGGTATATTATTTAAAATAACATGCAGCCCAGATACACTGGTGCTCTCCTGTTGCTTAGTACACAAGCACTCCTAATACATGGATATGCACATGTTATATAAGTATACTTAATATTTACCCAAGTATCTTTACCTCTGGCTTATCTAACACTACTAACAATTCACGAACAATGTGTCCTAGCATCTATATGCTCTGAGAGACTCAATTCAGCAGAGTGGAGATGCATACCAGAAACACCGAGTTCACAACAAGATACCAAGGCCAAGGCTACTTTCATTTAAAAAACACAATGTCAGCAGCCACAGAAATGTACCAATTAAAGCACTTGCCCACAGAGTCAGAACACGAGGATCAGGGCTCTCCTCAGATTGAAGGGTTCAAGCCTGCAGCTTCTCCCCCAGGAGAAACTGTCCCCACACATCAGGATAGGATGGGGCAATCTACCCTTCCTGCAGAAATCTGCTGCTATGCAGAAAGGAGTGTAGGATCTGTAAAGCCACAGAGTCAGTCAACAAGCATTACTGTAGCCCAGTGACACAGGCAGTGCTTGGAAGGGTGGAAATCATAGGTTCTGGTCTTGCTAAAGGGTTAGCTTACACATACCACATTAAAATACTATTATACAAACTATTTAAGTCTTAGGAGCAAAAAAAAAAAAAAAAGTTTAAATTAAGAAATAAAAAATGGTGGCAGAATCCAGGTTAAGCTATTCACCTCGCATGATACGCCAGTGATCACGGAGAAAAAAACAGGATTTTTTTAATGGTTCAGATATACATCAAAGCAAATGACCAGTCAGTATGCAAAAGAAAAGACTAGCTAAGTTCAGGGTAGTGGATAGGGGTGGAAGGTGAAATTTGCATTCCCTTCATTCTTGTCTTCTCTACACAAAATGGTGGGAGAGCAGAGGTGAACAAACGTTGGTCACCCTAGCTCCCCAAAAGTTGACTCCAACCATTCTAGGAGTCCTTTTCCCCAAACCATGTCCAATTTTCTTCAGTTAATGAAAATCTCAAAAAAAAAAAGAAGTTGTTGAACAAAGAACTATAATTCAAAAGATCAGAAAATCACGTTGTTCTTCCAAGTTGAATTACAGTGCATACTTTTAGACATAATATAAGCAGGAAAATGGGTAGCTAAGAAACACAGAGTTGCATTTGACAGTAATTAATCTGACATTAGGTGATATGCTTTTCTGGCTGGGGAAAATGGAGTTACTTTTCTGCACTTTTTGAACAGACTAAATACCAGTGTGATTGAGACAACAGAAACTCCATGACATGGGCATCACCAGACTATTTTAAAGGAGAACTACAAATGAAACAAAGATAACTACACAGTGCAGGCATCAGGTGGAAGAAAGCATCTAATTGATGCCAAGAGATATGCTTTGCTAAATATTTTCATGCTATAGACCACTACATTAAATTAAATTCACAAATTTTGTTTTAAATACAAACCCAAACAGTCGAACTATGAAGAGCAACCTCTGGCACCCAAGACACTATTTTGCATTACATTAAATGCCATGCAAAACCAGGTGTGGCAGAACAGTACATCCATCACAAAATACTATAAGTGCTCAGAAGGGTGTAAATATATACCCTAACTCCCTATTGAACTTAGTAATAAAGAAATTGGTTTGCACAACTGCATCTGAACTGCCATGGAGAATTTGTATGCTATTGTGCAAGTGAAATGTAAACTACTTTGAAAAAGACAAGCTATCTGCTTAAAGCTTTAAGGAGTCTGTAACTGATCTGCCCCCTACACTTTTGCCTTTACATCTACAGTTTCTCTTCATTCAAACAAACATAGGATGTCAGAATAACAGTAGATTTCATTACATGCATATAACATACACGACATTCTATTAGAGTTACATATCTCAAAATAAAGTAACAAGAAAATATTCCTTTACTTCTGTTGAGGATATATGCTAACTTTTATCTTTCTCAGCTACCTTTCCTTATTAATTCTTTAATTAATCCTTTCAGTCTTTTATTTTGCTTTTAATCCCTATTGATATGGGTCTCATATTTCTTTTACATGACCAATTAGTTGTATGGTATTATGTGCCTGAAGCACATCAGAAACGCAAAATGTAAGTAATAATAATTCTGATATTTTATTGATTCTCTAAAAAAGAGCATTAATTTTATACTGATAGGGCCAGGAACTATTTTTCTTCTGCATGGTCTACTGGAAAGGTGGAACTGAATTATGATTCTGCTCCATTCACAATTGTATTAATTTAACTAATTACTTTGTTTACAGCAACTTTCTTTATCATTGCTCTGATTTTCTATTCTAGCTTTCCTTTTTACACCTGATGCTTTGCATGCTTCATCTGCACCCAGCTTGATTTTTGGACAACATTCCTTGTTAAACTTTTTTTTTTTTTGCCCTCCTCAAACAAAATTTCTAAAACAAAGTTTAAAAATCAACTTACCCTTCAGTCATAAAATTCACAGCACATTAATACAGTGAAGTTCTCTTAATTAAATGTTTGCTATATTTTCATTTGAAGTGAAACCTTAATCATAACAAGATACACATGAATTCACTAACAAAATTAAAGCATACAGGTAACTATTTAACTGCTCTGTGCTAATGACACAGGATGCATTCAAATGACAGTGACACTAATGCCTTAGATCTTTACTTTTATATTTTCATTTGCATACTATATAATAGGTGTCCTTTCAAAAATATTAAGAGGTACACAAGACAACTTCCCACCTAAGCAGATACCTAATAAATTCTTTACTTCTTGTTAAAAAGATGGAAAAACATTTATTTTATCTAAAAATTATTTAAAATATTAATCAACTCTTCATTTAGCTGAATAAGCTTCACAAAATTTCCAAAGAGATTCCAAGTCGATATTATAGTTACTTGTTCTCAAATTTGAATTTAGGAAGTGATCCAATATTTTGTGAAAATGGTAGTCCATCCTAGTAGCAACCTGAAAAATAGTAATTAAGCTTTCTCTAGTCGTCTCATTCAGTGTCTGACCTAAACAGGCCCCTTTGGAAACATATCAAATTTCCATTTGCTCAAAGTAACTTCTGAACTATTTCACCTTACGCTTTTTTTGAAAAAATAAACAACTTTCATTCACCACAACTTCAGTGATAAGAAGCTACTTTATAACTGAAAACATCTGGAAATTCTTTGTCAACTAAACAGACTGGAAGATGAACCCAAGTGGTCTGGGAAGGTATGCATCTACTACAGAGATGAAGAGCCCTAACAGAAAGGGCTGTTCTTAAACATGAAAAAGAATGACAACAATTACTTCCAGAGAAATCATGCAAATCAGCAATAAAGAATTCCCAAGACAGAGGATTCCTCTTTTATAGCAAAGAATCAGAAAATGGACTATGCCAAAAAAGTTTTTCAAGAATGCAGTTTAATGCATAAAATACAGCCACAAATTCCTTGTTGAAAGGAAAATTATGTCCTCATCCTATGCATAGAGCAATGAACTTCAAACAAAGAATCATGACTATCTCCTAAAGTGTAACTACTTACTGCTGGCACTTGTCATTTGAGCCTTTGGATTCATCCACGGCTTTTAGGAAAGCCAAAAATCAAGATAACCCATCCCTTTTCTACCACTTTCTCCATCAGAAAGATACTAATTCAAACCATCCTTCAGATGCCTAATTTGGGTGACATTCGTAACAGAAAAATGCAACTGAAGAATATTGAAGCAAGTAAGGAAAGTGGGTTATAGTAGTGAAAAGACTGCATTAGTCAGGTAATTATTTATCTTGTTTATCATCAAACCCCATATTTTGTAATGGGAAAACAGAATAGTGGTGGATCCAATAAATTGAACCTTATTATTGGATTCCTGGTCCAATATGTTTACGATCTCTCTTGCTTAGGTCACTTATGTTCTTTGCTATTATTTTTATTACACATTTTAACAATATTACTTCACCAAATGACTACATGAAATTCATCCACACGGCAGAAGGGCAGGTGAAGGCTGTCAATGACACGGAACTCATACACACACCAATGGGCAGGGGGCTGCTCTCAGTGGGGCTGAGGGGAGCAGCTCCCATTCAGTGTCATGAGCAGAGGGTTTCCACACTGGCTGTGAGCAGTCTCAATAGGGATGCAAAAAGACAACAAAGCCATGATAGCATGGGCCCAGAGTAGCCTTGATGGTTGATATCTAGCTCTGGACAGCTGAGGATATTTCCTTCAGACATTTCAGACACATGTTGAGATTGCACTATTCAGTATGGTACAGAGAAACCACGCAGCGTCCAAGTTTGTTCGGCATATGTAGATTCCCACTTGCTTTTGCCTCTCCAATGCTTTAGTACTCTGCAGAGTGCTCATGCTTTGTAAAGGAAGGACAGACTCCAATCTTCATCAGCAAGATTAGATGATGTCTTTGAATTGACAAAATCAGAAAATAAAATCAGACTAACAGACGAGCCAGACTAACAGTCAAAAAAAGTAAGATGAAACAGATTCCTGTCTGAATTTGGACTGAACAAAAAGTTTCAGAGTTTGGTGAAGGAATGCTTCCGGGCTGTTTTTTGCTGTTTTATGTTAGTCTCATGAAAAGGAAGGTGTCCCTCCTTCAAATTCTGTTTTAATAGTAATCTTGATTGTTGGTCTTTGTAGTAGTAACAATAGGAAAAATTGTAAATGTAAGGAGAATACTGACCAAAGACTAGAACCTGTCCTCCAAAAACCGGAACAGATGTATACGATAAGCAGTTAGTTAACAAGGATTCTTCTAGCAATTAATACATAGGAAGAGGAACACAGAAAAAAAAGAAAAGATGTTTTCATGAATTAAGTTGGAGAGTTCTGGGTAGGTAAGAAAGCAGATCTTATCAAAGCTGCTAAATTTTAATTCTCAAGTCAGGTCATCAGAATCTTTTTATTGCTAAATTATTTGCTGCTACGTTGATAGGGTATCACCAGAAACAACTGTCTGATACTGAAAATTCTACAACACTAATTTTATATAGACTTAAGTATTAGCATATAAGTTGCTGGATTCAGAAAAAAAATATCAAATTGGCACTCACAAAAGCTTTTAGTCTCTTGGAAACAAGAAAGCAAATTCTTTTTTGTTGTTTTCACTAATTCAAGCAAACCATACTGCTCACACTTGACCACTTATCTTTGAAGTCCTTCAGTTTTGGGAAGAAAGGCCTCCAAAGTGGCCTAAGTCAGCCTGCATCAAGGACCTCTGTTACAAATCAAGTGGTTAAAAACAGATGGCTGAGGAACTCAAAATCCTGAAAAATAAAGAGCAGCAAAGAGCAGTTAGCACTGCACAACTCATTAAGATTCTCATGATAAAGGAAGAAAACCGCAGATGACCCATAGACCGAGATGCTGACGAATGATCTGCCCGTGAACAGCAGGAACCATGGAGAAGCCTGCTGCTCACGCTCCCTACACAGAGAGCAAAGCACTGCACAGTGTGAGGCGGTGAGGTTTCGGCTGGTGAGAGTAGAAGAGCTAAGGAAAAAAGAAAGAAGTCACTGTTGGAAAGGTCCCAGTGGTAAACAAAGTAAATCAGAATGCTAACATTGCTGCTGCAATGCACAGTTTGCAGCAGGAGCAAACTTCTGAAGGGGAATGCAAAGGTGGCCCTCCCACTGGGCTCTCTAGCTGCACTATGGATTCAGCTAACTTTGTCACAAGCCACAAGGGGACATAGCCCACAAAGTCAGGAGCCCATGTCACACCAACTTCATAGCGAAAAGGAAATACAGAAGTTCAAAAAGTGAGGCTTGAATTTTTGACAGCGAAGTTCACAAAGAAGGCTTAGAGCTCTCCCATTTTTTCTGATGGTACATTATACCTCCTAACCAGAAACAAGAAAATCTCATCCCTAATCTTTGACTTTTCTTAAGTCAATTGTTTTTCCATTGTAAAGTTTTGAGTAATATTTCAGAAGACTTTGGCTGTGCTGTATTTATTTTGTTCTCTTGTCTGCAGCACAATCCCACAAGAACCCCAGCAGAAAAGAAAATTATTAATAAAGAACAGCAAGTCCTCTTCTATTTGTCCAGTAACAAGGACAAATAAGAGTAACTGAACAAACTTGGCATTCAAAGATAGTTACCAGCTTTGGATAAATACAAGCTCAGGAGATATCTTTAATATTTGATGCCTTAATGTTTAAGTGAAATGGACTGCACGGTCATCATGAAATCCACCCACTGTGATTTATTTCTTCAGCTACAGAAGTTTCCAAATACAAATAATTAAGGAATTCTCTCTTCCCAGATCAAACAGTCTTGGTTAGGGTAGAATCAGAACACAAAAGCTTCTGTCTCCATGTCTCCAGTCCCCTTGTCCCAACCTCTTGTCAACACAGCCTGTGCTACCTCACACTCATACTCTTCCTCTGTTGCTTCTAACTCTCCAGGAGTGCTCCTGTCCCCTGACCTAACACACTGCATGGCCACCAGGAGATGAGCAGGACCTTTGCAGGCCTGTTGCTCTCCTCCCTGCCCCAGTGAGATTCCTGCAGAGCATTGCTTGCCCACAGCAATTTTCCTACTAGGGAAAGTAGCAAAGGGGGGGCCAAATGACTTTGAAAGATAAAGGAATTTACAAAAGCAAACAAGAAAAATAAGGTCATGCTTAACTACTCGCTCTTGCCCAGTCCAGTGATGCCAGACCACTTGATTGTATTGGAGGTGTTACTGTTTGAATAACAAACTGAAGGACTAGAAATCAGATTCCACACATGCTGTGTTAAAATGGGCTCACAAGAACTGTAATGCTCATGCTGCTGCAAGACACTACAAGCATTTAGCAGTCCCATTTAAACTGACTGACAGATTTGGTACAGGTAGGAATGCTTTACTGTATGTTAAAGTTGCTGTGTGCTAATCATTGTTAGCTGTAATAGCATTGCTCCTTTCTTAGAGTTAGTACATCTTGGAGAGACAGTGCAGCTTACAACTCCTGCTCAGGAACTTAGGATTAACTCATACATAAGCTTACAATTTCAGTTACCTTCAAAATCAATGGAGACAAATGCACATAAGAATGCTGAGGCTTCCTCTGTCTGTAAACCTTCCTTAGTCTGACTTACAGGCGTACATTTATTGAAATTAACCAAGCAAGTATAAGCTAGAGCCTAGATAACTAAATGAAACTGAAGTAAATCACTCAAAAACACGCGTACTATCCGCCCCAAAAAGCAGCAGCCACTTTCTAACTCCCTCACAGCCACAGACACCTCCAGGCCGACAGCTGACAGACAGCGATGTTGCAACTAAAAGTGGAAGGGTTGACGGCAATGACGGCTCCTGGGAAGGACTCTTGGTCACACAGACCACTGCCAGTCCAGCTCTATCTTGGGCTGAAATTCGGCACGTCAAAGACCTCCCAGAATTCTTTTTAATAGAAATCAACACTACAACTGAAATGGCCTCCGTGTTTCAGACTTCAAGTAGTATACTTGCAAGAGAGAATTTTACAAGGCACTGACTACAACTATGGATCTTGTCCACATCCTTTTTTTTCTGTGCACCTATGACCCATATGGAACAGAAAGTACTTCTGTTCTCTACTCACAGCCTTATATCCATCAGGAGTGTGCGTGGAACAGCGTGACAGAGGTAGTGTTAAAAAGGAAACTGGTTAGGCATATTCTTGTCCTAGTTAGGCCAACAAAAAGATTTTTTTTCAAGGCAAAATTTTTATTCCTTTAACTCACATAAGTGAAAATAACCACCTAAAAAGATGACCAACTTCAACTGTCATGTCTTTTATATAGAAATCTTAGTGGAGCAAAGCAAAAGTGAATCAACAATACTGCCTTCATTTGATGAAATATTCATTTAAATGTCCTTTTTCAAGTAAATCTCATGATTCTGAACACGACATAGGTGTGAACATCACAACTAAAAATATTGTGGAGCAGATGTTGCAGAACACTCTTCAGAGAAGAGTGGCAAGAAGAGTGAACAGCTGTCAGAGGCAGACTGGAAGACTTCTGAGGCTCCTCACAGTCCTGTCCTGTATTTCAGTGACTCTAAGAAAAATTGACCTTTTCAGACCCCTTTGAGAACTTTTGTCTAAGAGTTAACAGACGTTACGCAAGTCAACTGTGTATTTTTAAAAATCTCATTTTGATTATGGAATCACTATTAATAGACTTAAAAAGCAGTTCTCTCTATAAATCTCCTGTCTCAACACAATTCAACCAGCTTGCATCCTGGCTTTATTCTCCTGAACAGCAGAACTACTGAAGACAGCACTGCCATCATTGTATTGTCATGGTCTGCCTTTCTGCCTTTCACGTCGACAATGTTAAGTGTTTAAATAATTATCTCAGAATATTTGTAAAAATGATAGCTAATAAACACGCATGTGAAGTGATCCAGGCATATCTTGAAATACTGACATTTTACTACATCTGCACGTAGTTTTTCCACTTAAGTGCAGAACAATTATATCCCAGTACAATTATATACTCAACTTGCTCAGTTCTTTGATTTGTTTTTTTCAATCACTAATTTAAGCTAATGAAGTATTTCTCCACTTTGCCGTTATTTTTTTGCTCTTAAATATTTACAATGGAAGCATAAAGACCTTGCTTCTAAACAAGATACTAAACAAGGTTGTTAATTAAAAAACTAATTTAAGAAAAGTGGATACAAAAATGTTCTACAGACATAAGCAGAGAAAAGTCTTTGTACAATTTTGTAACATACACAATCTTGTTTTGTAAGTCACAGTTATGCCCGTTAAAGACAAAACAAGCATCTATGTTTGGTCACTGAACACATAGAGAATTACAAGAGGTGTCAAGGACAACGTAAATTGTCTCAATGGATTTAATTTCTTAAAAAATGAGTAAAACTTACAGAAAATGATGAGCCATCCTTTGAAACTGCAACAGGGTAAATTCCATCCCCTAGATGCACAGAGAGCTCCCAGCTACTTCTCTTTGGTTTAGCAATAGGAATTCTAGAAAAGAAACAGACAGAAGAAGAATTTTTAACAGAGATTTCACGCTTTTCCCATTTTAACCAGAAGCACTTTCCTCACAGGATGGTCATGAAGGGTATAAAACATCGTTAATCTATAGACACAGTTGGGAGAGTATACTTTAAAAAAATACTGAATATGCTTTTCTGTCAAATGGTATATGAGGAGAAAACGCACTCTACATTCTTTCTGGACATGCCCTGGCACACTGGGTGCGATGATAGAGTTATGTGAAGCTCCTGGATACAGCCAGCACTTGCTACAGAATTAGTTCAAACAGGACAAAAAGCAGATGAGAAAGTGGGTTGGCAGAAGAATACCAACAGTGATAGCTGCAGCATTCTTTCTAAATGCAAAATATAATTGCTATTCCTTTCATCTCATTTTTAGTAAACCTTAATTAAAGTCCAATTAGACACAAAAGATTCAGCCAAACCAGTAATGCACATAATTTTATAATTAATATACATTTTACAGCATTTCATCCATAGAGTCCTTCAAGTAAACTGAGAAATAGCTGTCCCCCACAGCCCACACGCAGGTTTATACCTATTCCTGCAGCAGTCTGTGGCTGCAGCAGTTATCAGGTAACACAAGAACCATGAATCTTTTCATCTTGAGCTTAAAGAAGCACATCTGGTGACAAGGGAATTGGACCTGAAATGACATTCTTGCTAATTCAGAGTGACATAAGTAATTTACAATTATTGTATTTAAAAGGCATATCTGTAACTTGATTTGTTTCCTCTGTAGCTTCCCAAATCTCTTCAATTTTGTTGTAACAACTTGTATCCAAAGGTAGGCTGCAACCTTTCCTGGTAGTCATATATTAGCATGAGCAATCTCCACTAGTCTAAACGAGAAGGTATGGAGGTGGAGTTTAAACTCCATTAGAACAAAGGCATATTATTTCGGTATAGCTTTTTTTCCACACTGACTTTACACATGTTCAGATTCTCTGTAAGAAATGTACAGACACAATAAGCTCATCAGATTTGTATTTCCTCTTAAGGTATCGTTTCTGCTATAATGCTCATCTATCATAGACTGTAGTGATTACTACATTATTTCAGTGCAGTCTTTAGAGTCTCAAAACTTGGAAACACCTTCTTCTGGGTTGTGCCACATGCAGTCTGTTGAAGATCAGGGGCCCAGTGAACCACATCTCCCCCAGAGGAAGTGCTCAGCACGTCTGGAATCAACAGGGAGAAGCACCTGTGAGTCCTCCAGAGGCACAGGAGAAGCTTTCTGCTTAAGCCAAGGATAACATGCTGACTTGCTACGGATTTCCTTGCAATTCCTTTAAGAAGGTTGTTTTTTTGACACCTAAAATCTAGGCAAATACATATTGAGATACCTAATCAGGAAGAAGTTTCAAAAAAAATGCACTTTGCAAAGCGCCTGAAAAGGTGAAAATCAAAACATTTAATCTATTACCTAGACTAACAGACACATTTACCACTCTGGATCCAAGCCAAGCAGTCTTATACCACCTTTCACCAAACATCTTGGATCACCTCTAACCAACACTACCCACAAATTTAGTGATATTGAAAATAGCCCACTCCTATACTAATAATGCCAAGCATTGCCTTTTGCATCTAATTTACAGAGACAATTGTAAAACAACAAATCTGAGGAAAAGTCTATGGCTTGTTGGGTGCAATGACATTTCTCAGCACCTCATCTTAAAACTCCTTTATGTCACCAAAACATTTACATTGGCTGATAGGAAACACTACAGACACTGGAGTTCCTGAAGAAGAGGAACTGAGGAATTTCCTGGACAGGTAGCAGGCAGAGAGATGTTTTCATTGCACTTCCTGGCATCACAGCACCAGCAAGGAGGAATGTAGTGGATTTTTGGCACAACTCAGCTAAATTCTACATGATATTCTGTTGCAATAACGAGCATAATTTAGTGCTTTATAGCAACTTCATATTTCTTGTGTAAGAAGACCTCATCTCAAGCACAGTTTAGTAGGATCTGCCTCATTGGTGGCATGAGACTCCTTCTAACCCTGCTGGCATGGCCCTCCTTCATATTGCATTTGACTGGAAGTGACCTCATGAATCTGGCCGCTGGCCATCAAAGGAAAGACAGTCTTGTTCTCCAGCAGGGATTATTTTTGTTCGGTCCTGTCTTGCTGAGCTTTGTCAAGTGTATCTCCAAACAGGATGCATGCCTCTTGAAAGGCATGGCTATGATCACTGCTTTGACGGGGTTTCAAACTGCCCCACAGGCACATAATTCCCCTCTCAGCAGCACTGGTGGTCAGGAGGGCAAGGTCCAGAGCTGTATCTAATAGCAAAGTACACTGCAAGTTTTACGTCCCTCCTGGAATTGCTGGATACTCTTGTGCAGGGACATTTTTCAGCTTTGCTAATCAAATGCCTGGGACTTTGTAACTGTAATCTACAGTTACGTTGACTAAGATGGACACACACACTAGCTCCTAAGAATTCTGCTTTTTCTTCATTAAATTAAATTCCTTACAAACAAATTATTTTGTAGTATTTCAATAGGATTGGGGGGGTTGTTGGTTTGGTTTTGTTGGTAGGGTTTGGTTTTTTTTGCTTGTTTTTGTGCTGTTTATATATATATTTGTAAGCACAACAAAGTTCAAAAACAAGGATCAAAGTCAATCCAAGTTTCTTGAATATCAACAGGTTGAAAGCTGATCAAGTCTGCGAACTATTTTAGAAATGTTAAAGTTTCTATCAGGCTAAGAAAGGGAGCTTTGGTGTTTTGTTTATGTGTTTTTTATAATGTATGAGCAGTCCAAGTGCAGGGGAAAATAACCACTCTGTTCTTGGGCAAGGTTGCTTCCTTAGCTGAGCACTCTTCTAAGCCCTCCAGTCAGGACGTCTGAATATGTTTCCCACTAGTTGATCGAAAGCTCATGAATTTCTGGCTATTTTCAAAGATGTGCGACTTTAAAAATTCTACATACTGGGCTGAAATCTGAGATTTACAGAAAAAAAATGTTACTGGAAGACAAAATACTGTCATTTTTACCATCATAAAAGACGCAACATTTTTAAGGTGCTTTCACTTCAATCTCAGATTCAGAATCACAAGGTTCAACGCTCCCTTTCTTCTCTCAGTCCTAGCACATGAAACATCAAAGACATTCTGTGTGGAGATCAGTGGCTGCAGGAAGAAACACAAGTTCAGCGGCAAGAGGAGTGCTGGGTGAACAGGAAGCAGGGCCACAGAGAGATGTGTGCTGTTTTCCCTTGCCAGCACAATACACAAGGAGAGGGAGAGAGCAAAGGGAGAACACTGTGACTGCACTGACAGGATGAGGGAGAGAAGGGCATAACGAAATCTTTCCATACAGTCTTCTCTGACCTGCCTTTCAAGGGCAACCATGAGCAATAGGGGCATGGACTATGAGAGGGGTGGATGGCCTGGCTCTAAGTCCAAAAAGTGTTCCTCTAAACCATGTAAGTTATAAAAACATGTAAACGGTGTGAGAAGCAAAACAGCACTGTTTGCTTCCTTCGTTATTTATTTATTTTCAATTCTTGCCACTATTTATTCAACTGCAGATGATGTCACGGTCTCCTAATTTATTTCATACACAGCACAGTGTATTATGTTCCCTTTTACCCCCAACCGCCATGACAGAAAAAGAGAGATCCTTTACAATAATGCAGCAATTACAACTCCTGCTTTACAAATTTTCAGTGAGGGAAGCAGACAGCTACTAAAAATTTTAGATTGACACACACTTACTGTGCTCGTGGAAAACGGACACCAGTTAAACTATTATCTATTCTAGTCAAAAATAAATAACGAAAGAAAACAGACATTCACAAAAGCAAGGCAAGTAATAACTGCCCCAGTTTGTCCATTTTGATTGTCATCAACCAATCGGATAGAAGGAACTCAATAAAACTACAATTTTCTGCAGTCTGTGGCAAATAAACTCCTCTCTCCCGATTACTGTTGATGATGTAATGAGCTATGATAAATGTCACCAGCTCCTAAAGGGTCAGGAAATTGCCTATGGATTTTTTTTTTTAAACTTGCTATTCAAAATGTTAGTTCTAATGCAGGGGAAAACTTACAATTTTTTTTTTTTTTACTTCAGATATTTTTGCTGCATAATACTTCAGGTAAAGGCAGAGAAATCCCAAACTATCATAACAAACTCTCCAGTTATGAAAGATTATAAGCGCTTGAGGACCACATTATGTGACACTCTGTAAAGCTGCTTTTCAATTGTGCAATTACCTATTCAGCAGTTAAATAAAAGTGAAATATTGACTTAAAACAATGTTAATGGTCAAAGAATCATTAAGAAATCCTTCATCATAACTTTCACAGCAGGTGGCCTGTAAAATGATCAAGAATAATGTGCTGGATTCTGTAGCCACCAAGGTCAGTTTCTGCATACAAATCTTTGCAGGAGGAGAAAAAAAGACCTTCAGAAAGTGGGCCATTCATCTGAACCAAGTTCAGAGAATTTCCAGCACTGTGAAAAGATATGTTATGCAAGCACATAGATGTATTCAGTGGGGGTAGACTGAACCAGCTACATGGAGACTACAAAGGAGCCCTCCCATGGCTCATGAATAAGTCGAGGAAATGATCAGAAAAAAATGGAGAGATGTTTAGACAGATGGCCCACTTAAAATGCCTGGGACAAGGCATAAGCAATTTTAATGAAACTTTAGATCTACCATATAAATTGTTTCTTATTTTCTCCGTACTTCCCCCCAAAAAAACTCAAGAAAGGCAAATAGAAATTTAACAACTTAAACAGGAGTCTATTTTGTGACATAAAACAAGAAAAAAAGGAAGAAGATTGCATACTTTTGAGCATTATCAGTTTAATAAGTTCATATACAAAGAAATATCCTTCACAGAACCTTCAACTATCAGATGAATATAAAAGCAGGGAATGGATAGATTAAAAGAATTCTAAACAGAAGTGTACTGCCAAACAAAACAAAAATCCAAGCTTTACTATCTGAGTACTTTCAACACTTTCCAACATAAAAGTTCATCGCTGCACAGAGAAGATAAAAGCAGCACTTTCACAGGATTATTTTAAGAACCAAAAATTATGTGAAAGGAACCTAAGAATCTGGGAATATTTTATTCAGCAATTTGAAATATTTTCTGTATATATTCACACACATTTCTGCATATATTCAGATTGATTCATCTATACATAAAAAAAGGTTTCTCTTCTTTCTGCTTTATGTAGGCATTATGTACACATATATCCTTTCACCAAGAGTAGGAAAATATACCATCATTAGAGTAAATTATAGTTCTGCATGTGTCAAAGTAATAACCTCTACTAACCTGCGTGCCAGCTACCAGACAAAGCCTGAATTACTCAATAGTTATGTCAAAATGGTTATGTCAGAATGGTTCTATATTGCGTTTTCTTGTGTATTAAATTTAGATCAATAACAAATATGCATATTTATAGCCATGTGCTACATCAGAAAAGGGACCACTGGAAAAAAACAAAATTACATGGGAGGTAAACTATAAAATAGGAAGCACTGCTTTAAAAGAATGTTACGGAGTGAACTGTGCTTTCATTCAAAGCAATATACACCCGGATGCTTCCTTTTCCTTTAACAGAAGCCTTTTGGAGGATTGATACAAAGGCCTGTGATCCAATGTTCACTGAAAACCTCTAATGCCTTCACTAGTTAAGCAACAAAATGGTTAAACCTAGAGTCTGTAACTCCAGGGTGAATTTAGCTACCCGGATCCAAGTGTGTGGCTCAAGCACTTTTGCCAACTAACCCTGCAGACAACCTGAGCTCACCCTGGCTCCCCCTCTTTCTCTTTGAAGGTCTCTCAGCTGTTGGGTCCTGCTGGCCTGCTCTACAGCTCGCTCTTTGATAGCTGAGTAGGTGCCCAGGAACTAGAGGCTCCTCTGCCAAAGCTGTCTCCATAGCCTTAAGAAGAAGGTGCGCTCCAAGCATGCAGGCTAACAACAACAATTCTAAGCCTCCTGAAAAATCTTTTATATCTCTTAGCTTTAAATCTATCAGGAAAAAGAAACAGGATTTATGCTATTGCCGACCTTGCTGTAACAAATTCATGTTTGCAGCACATGCATCCAGAGAATGAAAGGTCTCTGTTATCAATCTGCCCCAGTCCATGAGGGTTCAAACATACCCCTCTTCTCCCACAAGAAAGAAGCCAGTGTACAAGTAGGCACTGGGGGAAATCACCACCTTGCCCTGCTCCTTCCTGGAAGGAACAAGGGAGTCATAGAATCATCTAGGCTGGAAAAGACCTTCCAGATCATCAAGTGCAACCATCAGCCTGACCTACCAAGTCCCGTCCCCAAACCATGTCCCTCAGTATCACATCCACATGTCTCTTAAATACCTCCACAGATGTGTGAGAGGGAAGTATGCCTTCCAAAGGGAAGCATCATGGGCAACACGGGCACGTATGATGAGAAAGGTGGATGGCCTGGCTCAGAGTTATAGAGGAGTTACTCAAATCTTGTGTTTACAAGTGCAGAGAGAAGACATTTATTTTCCATGTAATTTACAAGTCTGTGCTTCTGATTTGTTTTTTTCAAACTATCTTTCCTAAATCAGCAAAACTATTTACCCAGAAAAGAACTACTTGGAAGCAGGTGTTTTTAATCAGATCAGTCAACAACATTGACTCCTGCTGATAACTGTTATAAAGAAAAATCTAATAATCCACTAGTCATTAAAAAAAAAAAAAAAAAAAGGTTGGGGTAATTTCTCCTTCATTCAAGTATTTAATTTCACAACCACATTTCTCTCTCCAACAATTACTGTTGCACCTTTCATTCTTCCTAAGAGTGTGGCTAAAACTTGATATTTAGATTGAGGCTCAAAAATCCTTATTTAGTTGGCTCACTGAAAGAGTTATGCTGAGAAGTGCTCAGCACCTGCCAGCTCCTCTCAGCTAAAACCAATGAGGACACAGCACGGTGTGGCACTTTTGAAAAACCACTGCCAGTTCAGAGGACAGAATATTTATGTTAAAATCAAATTTAAAACTTCCACTTTGAAAAAATCTCAGTCTGACATTCCCATGCTATCTCTATCATGTTAAAAGTATCTCCTCCAACTACGAGTCATTTACAAGGTTAACCCCAAAAAAGCACATAAACCTCTCTTTCGTACCAGAGATGCACAGACTGTCATATCCACCACTGCAGCCAGCAACATCTGACAGAAATGCATTTCTTTAAGGAATAAATACTTTAAGACTAAATGCAGCAGAACTTGCCCAACTTACTACATCAAGAAGATTATGAGTGAGAGGGACTGCTCCAGTGAAGGGAAAGGGAAGACATCAGAATAAGGCCATCTCTGAATAAATCTGGCAACAACACCGGTGTTAAGAACATCAGCTTCTAAAAGGCCCATAGAGAACACTGTCAGCAAAGTAATGAAATATTATAAATTATATTAAGCTAACAAACAAAATTTGTCTTCAGGCCAAACTGAAAATACCTTCTGTAGAATACCACCTCCAAATACCTTCCTGAGAATGTTATTAAAAGCTATGGAAAGACTTCTGTCTTTCTCATATTTAGTGGTTTCATTTAGTTCATTCACAGAAGATTTACTGCAGTCCCCTTTTGATCTGTCAGTTTACTAAGACCAGATTATATTGCCAGAAACGTGGAATAGTTTTCTCTCTGTCACATTTTGTAGTACCTACAATTCGACTTAGTTTCCCTGGATGTCATCATTTAAAACAGAATGCTGGTAATCTTTTGTGCACCTTGGAAAACACAACACTTGTGGAAGGCTTCAACACTGTATCCAAGTACTGTTAAAGCTCACATATCACAGAGCTGATCTCCTCTTGCAAACTTCGTTGCAGCAGAGACAAAAGAGTGCATCTAACAGCTTAACCATGTCATGCCAGAGATGACTTCCACAATACAGCTGTAGTGATCATATTTGCTCTGTTGCGATTCCTTCTCCATGAGATTTAAATCAGGAAATGCGCAGGGGTACACATTCAGGATGGTACACGATTCCAGAAAAGGATGGTCAGATTTTCCTTTACTGGCTATCTTATATGCCATAATGTAAGAAACAGAAGCTGACCAAGAACTGTGATTGATTTGCAACAACGTGTTTTTCTAGACTTTGGCTATCTTTTCAAAGAGACGCACCTTTAGTGCATACACAAGAACGGGTGCTGGATGACAGGGAAACATCAGTGATGTGTCTACCAATTCACAGATAAATCTGACCAGAGCATTAGCCTAGAGGTGCTCAAGCCAGCTTCTGGCAGGCAATATGACAGCCACTTCCTCTCCTTGGCATGTAAAAAAAATGTGATGTGCTTCACAGATTCTAAGGCTTTGTTCTTTATTTCTTCTGCACTTGCTTCCTATTGAAGAAATTAATGCCACTAATTCTCTTAGGTTAGAAAGAAAAAACAGAAGATGAAAAAACTCCAAGAGTTAATTAAAAATTAAATTATATTATGTAGATAACATAAAACATGCATGTCTTCAACAAGTATTAATTCTTAACATCTAGACAATTACAGCACATTACAGAGCTCCAATGACCCACATTACCTTCAATAGATCTTCTACTGCACCATTAGCCTACCTCGACTTCATACTTCTGAGCTTTAGCCACCTGGTATTAACCATGTTTTACCTTTGTTATCAATGAAAAGAGAAAGGTGCCCCTCCACAGTGAGTCAGACCTCTGACAGGCTGAACTACCTTTAGGTGACACTCATCTGTATTTATTACACTACTTAGGCACTATGAATTTGTGTCACAAAAACCCAGGCTCTAGTTGTTTAACAAAATTTTATGCATTCGAAAGATAAATCTGTTTCACTCTATGATCCTTTTTATAGGACAGCTGCTATTGTTCACATTACGGCATCATCAGTAAAGAGAAGAAAGCCAACAAGAAAAATGATGTGTAGATTTCCTACTTAGCCAAAACTATATGTAACAGATGTGAATGAATTAATTTCAGAATAAATTATTAGCTAAATTAGGGTTATTGTTTTTGTAGGAGAAAAATAAGATCCAGGAAAAAAATACTGAAGTATTTGTAACAGTGGGTATCATACACTCAGTATTATCAAACGAAACTTTTGCCCACGATATGTCCCACTGATTAAGGTCAAAGCAGAGAAGCCAGCCCGTGGAGGTGGGAAGGAAACAAGAGGTGGTAGTATCACAACTGCACATCATGACTTAGATCCCCCTCTGCTTATTTTGGGGGAATCACAGCCAATACAGCATGGAAATACAAAACAAGCCATACTGGGAGGGCCAAATACTCATCTAGTTTAGTATTCAGTGATCAATAGCAGATAGTTAAACAAGGTAAAAGGAAAAGATTCTAGTCACAGTTCTCCAGTGTACTTACCCAGAAGTTCCATCTCTTTCCTTGCCTTTTGCAAAGACAACTAGCACTAATCTAGATACTTCAGTAATTTGCAAATCAAAGAAACAAATTTCCAAGATGCAAAACACATTTTTCACATAATTACACCGTTTTAAAAGACAGTACCGTTCCTCTTTTTGTAAGCTGATAGTGAAACCATAAATCTTTCTCCAAACATTCTTATTCTATAAGCAACCATGAGTAAACTCATCTGTGGTCAGATCGTTTCTTCTGACACAAGGAAAGCAGACACATTTCAAATAGAAAATGTAAGGTAAAATTGCTGCACAAACATGAAGTGGTATATATTTCCTAATCAGTTTGACCCAGTGCTTGTAACCATGCCCTCTGCTATCTCACAGAAATTTAGGCAGAAAACTACCAGTAATCAGTAAAGGAACAAACTACTGCAGCGGAAGACCCAAAATATTTTCAAACTGCACATTCAGAAGCAGTGACCGGAAGCTGAGGGCAGATACATTGGGAAGATGTTCAGAAACAGTCCTCACAACTTCAATTGCAGCCATTCCTTTGCGCTCTCCAGCTCCTGCTGAGGGAATCCATACACAGTGACAGCCATGTTCCCTCCAAGCCCGAAATCTCTGCGCCCATATCCAACATAATTTCTCTAAAATGCAAATGACCGCAGCCCCATCTGGGCTTCTGTCTCTGAGTTGAGCTGGTCATGCCTCTGATGAGTTGTGTTCCACCCTTTATAGGCATGGGAATTTCTCAGAGCCATCCAACTTCTTTAAGGGTGGAATAGCAGAAAGGTGATCAGCTTTCGCTACCCCTTCCTTCTGTGAAGGACACGTGAATGACTGAAAGCTGAGGGAGCTGAAGAGATGAGAGTTGTGGAACGGTGCCGCAGTGCCCAGTGTAAGGAGGCTGAGGCTTAAGTGGCTGTAAGTCTACCAGGATTTTGGAAATCACTGAAAGAGAGATTCACTCTGTTCACTCAGAAGGATTCACTTAAGATAGGCATGAAGAATTGGGAAAAGGAAGCCTGTAGCAGAGGCAGGCAATGCAATGTCCAAGATCAGCAAGTTAAAAAAATCACAGCTAACAGAAGAATAAGGTGAGCCTAACATTAGCAAACATCTTCAAACGATTGTGGTTTGCTCAAGGATTTGCTGCACTGGGGCGGGGGGGGGAAACAAGAGATTTAGAAAAGAAGTGCTGCCACTCCTTCAAGGCTATGAACGCAGAAGAGCTGTTGGTTTACAGCATCTCCCTCACTGAAGGACAGTAAAGGCTAGGTGCAGCCAGATGCAGATCTGGCTTTGAATTGCCATGTCTGGCACAAAAATGTACAGCAGAACCTGGAGAAAATCACTGTTTGACGAAGGTGCATCACACCACCACCCATGGCAGAGTGAGGAGCCTCAGAAACATGTACCACAACACTGGGTAAAGATGGAAGCTTGAAGCCTAGGAGAGAGAAAAATTAACAAATAACCCAGACTTTTAAAAGTTTTGTTGTATTTTTTTTTTAATTTGGGATTTGCTAGCCGAATAAATAGCTTGTATTATCACAATACAAGTGTAGCAAGACTAGTTTTTACTAAGCGCCAGAGAGAGACAGGATAAAGGCTTGTCATCTCCTTTCTAAGTCAATGGGTAAACATCCCTGGTTTCAAAAGAACCACGTTCTGCATTGCTCTTTCCTGCCCAGTCTTTCTCACACTGCAGGCTTTGAAGATGCACGTTAAAGGGAAGCCACAGCCAAAACAAACTCCAAGCACCACATCTCATTGCACAAAGGTAAACCACTGAAGAATGGTCTGTGAAATATGTTAAAGAATCATCAGTAATCACAAAAGGAAAAGTCATTTGGGCAGTCTCAACACAGATCTGGGGAAAAATACCCAGGCATCTGAATACTTAATATGAGCCAATATCAAGATATTTTTCATTTAAGGCACCATCCAAGTATCTGATCTGAAATATTCTGACATACCCAAGTGGCTTTACTGGTAGGAGTCACCAAAACATCAGATTATAAAGAGAACAAAATGGGTTACCTCAAAGGCAGGTAGCAGATCAGCAGGAGATTGTGAGTTGCGCAAGCCTCAGGCAAAAACAGCAAATCACAGCACAATTAGCAATACTACCTCTCCCATTACAATTAGACAAACCTATATTGCCACAAAGCAACAAATGGACCTGTGGTTCTACTTAAGAAAATACATATAAAGAAGTGAAGGGGAAAAAGTATCTCTTGGTAATGCACGTGTCAGGAAATGTCTTATCAAGAATGTGAAGAAAGAGCTCTCAAGATTTCTGGGGGAAAGGTGGGACTCATTTTCCTCCTGAAAATATTTCTTCAATATTATCATTTACACACACATACACACACTTAAAGTATGCAAAAATGACTCCACTCTCTAAAAGCTGAAAAGAAAGAAGCCTTAGCTCAAGCTTAAACACTTGCACTTAAATTTTACCCTTAAACAAGACTGAATCAACCATTACTGCACTGAAGGTCAGCTTCTATACTGGCATATCAAATTTCAAGCCAACAGTTCCTTTATTTAAAATATGTTAGATAAAAAGGTAATATGCTCTCTGTAAAAGCCCCCTTGAGGTTAGGAGAACCAATAAATTAACTGTTACCATATGTTTGGCTCCTTTTGGCAAAATTCAGTAAGAAAACACTGCCAAACCACTTTTGGCAGGTAATAATAATATTTGGTAGCTTATGGTACAACTTGGGAAAAAAGGAAACTCGACAGAAAACTTGGAAATTAATAGAAGGAACTGCATTGTACAACTAGTTGTGCGCTGTTGGAAGAAAAATTCTAACAAAGCCAACTTTATGGTCTCATCTCTAACAAGCAGCTGTCTCCTCAAAGACGACCTGTATCAAATGCAAACTCAAACAGTCCAGCTAATACAGTAATGCAAGTATTTTGCTTTTTAAAAAAGAGCCAGATACATACAACTTATTTTACAAGCAAGTTCTGTAAAATTAGTATTTCAAAGTGTTAAAATGCATATTATTAGTGTTTCCATTGTAACGAGCTTATTTCTTCATAAATGAGCAGAGTTTGACCTTATTTATAACACTGTGAGTTCTCACATTTCACTTGTTATAATTAAAAACAAGTTGTTCCCATCTTTTATGCCTACATGATTGAGAATAGAATGCAACAGATAAAAAGCCTTTAACACTATACCTCTAGTTATAATTGAAGACGTAAGATGTAAAATTCTGGGCATTTTAAGAACATCTATTAAAGATTTGTTTTATTTTCCAGCCAAATAGATGGAGGTGAGCCTAACTTGTCCTACTTTTATACCAAGACAAGCAGGACCTACTCTGTAAGGTCACAGTTAGATGACATCAACGCTTTCTCACATATGAAAACCTCTGTTTCATTTTATTTTTGTAATCGTCTACAATAAATATTCCACATTCATTATTATTCTCATTTCCAATAAAAACTGATATAGCCTGTTGTTCATGCCAGAAACATGAAATTTGTATTTCTTTTCACAATTGCATCATCCCAATAAATTCTAATTTTTATGCGATAAAGCTCTTGCTATTCAGTTTACAGTTCTATACACATGTCTGGCAAGCAGTCTTAAGCAGGCTGACAGGTATAGGCCAGACATTTCACTTCTTAAAGCCATGCTATTGCACGGTTAATCCTATATTTGCATTAATTTGATTACAAGCACTTGCAGGTAAGAGTAATCCTAAAGCATAGGAGTAAAGATCATACTATAACCTTCTGAAAGGTTTTTACAGAAGAAAAATATTTTTGCCATTCTACAGATGCTTGTCTCATTCATCCATGTGGGATTTTACTAACAATCTTTTCATTACTGTATTCCTCTTCAGCTTTTTTTATTTTTTATTTCAAATAAGGCAATTTCTGCAAAGACTTGACACTGAAATCAGAGACTTCATTACCCTGCAAAATACATCCACAGTTCAAAGTATTTAAGAGGGTTAAACAAAATGCAAACATTTAATGCAACATTAAGCATGTGAAATAAAAACTTGATTGCCTAAAGAAAGCATGCTATGCTGTTACCCTGGTGACAGGTTAAAAAAGGATTGTGAGCTGAATGGCTGTATGATATGAAATTAAAATGTTTCACATTGAACAATCCAAAATGAATTGGGAAAGGTTAGAGCAGAGGAGAGAGAAATCAATTCTCCAATGGCAATGGTGAATGGAAGTGAAGTCTGAATAGGATTTGCCAGTGGGGTGCAACAGCTGCCAAATATCCTGCAGCCAAAGAATTACAATAATACTGATGAAGTGTGCAAGAGCTTTTGGAATCATTGCAGGGAACAGAGAAATACTCCTACAATAATGAGGCCATTCTGTGTCCCATCCCACTTTTGCCGTTGAATCAAAGGAAAAAGAAACGGTTGAAAATTGTAATACTCAATAACAAAGGTATAAATGAATTATCTATCCCTTCAATCAATATCTTAGATTTAACTATAGCCTTTGTGAATCACGAACGAAGCAAGCATGCTAAAGAATAGACAAATCAAGACACATACATGTAAAAGTATGCAGACAATATTGAATAAGAGACTTTCTCTTCCCGTATTATTTTGTTGTTAACATTTCTTCAGCAACAGCATCCAGAGTAAGCTATACACGCTGCACAAACAAACAGCAGGACACAGTCAGTGCTCCAAGGAACTTAACAAGGTACGGTCCCGATGTTTGTGTTTATCTTTTTTATGCTAATAATCCTAGGAAAGAAACATAAATAGAACTTCTAATGTGCATGTAGTTACATGTGCATTTACTGAGCTTAACATGCATTTACCGAGCTTAGAGTCCTCCAAAGAGAAGAAAAGCTTTGCCCTAACATAAAAACCTCTAACACAATTTCACTTCTGCCCTTGGAAATTCCAAATAAAACATTCAGATGGAGAGAAAAAACTGTGCTTAAAATAGATGTAAAATGACCGGGCAACATGTGGTGATTAGCATGCAACTTAGTTCTACAGCTTCATGTGTATGCTTTTTACACACAGACAAATATTAAGGAATGAGCTTAGGAGGTGCAAGTCTGCATGAAAGGGAAGAATTGTTAAGCTCATAAAAGGGATCAAAGTAAAGGAAAGAGAAAGCGCTCTTGTGGTAAAGAGGGGATCTTGGAAAGAAGAAGTCACTAGCAAAGCATGGATGAGAAAAGGGCCAGATTCAGAACTCAAAACCACGAATACGGCAGCGCAATAGAAAACATTCACATGCACATGCCATGTACATTCAAGCTTCAACCTCAGAAGCTATGATGCTCCAACAGCAGCTGCTGTTTTCCACGCAGACATAAATAAAAGACAACAAACACGGGGACTTGGCCAGGTCCATTTACTCCAGTGAACGGCCTTCCCGCCAGCTATCACCTCAGCAAGCTGCGTGCCTGCTGCCTTGGGGACCTTCCCAAAAGTTGTTCAGTCAGGCCCAAACTTCATAATGATTACCTTCAAAATGATTTAATAACGATTATCCAATCTTAAGATCGAGCAAGCATGAACTCCTGAGTGCCTGAAACACCTTTTTCTCGACAATTGATATAGGGATAATAGGCTAAGAAAAGTTCCCATAACAGAATATTCTGTTTCTGGAATATATTTGTTCATGAATCGTACAGAACAATGGCTCTGCTTCCAAACTAGTATATAAATACCTTATATTACTTACACTCTCAACTCTGATACCTTTAATATAATCCAAAGAAAAAATATGATACCTACTTTCTGTAGAAATGGTCATAAACGCTCCATTTATGCTCAATTCCATTTCAACTTTTATATTTTACATAAAAGTTCATTTCCACTGGCTAAAAACACCTGTTTCATGTATTCCCATCTACTTGTTTGTCTCTAACACATGTAATCCTCTTTCTGCAATATGCAAGTGAACAATGTAGAAGGGTAAATAAAATCAGATGTTAAAGACAGACAGAATACTATTTTGGGCAGCTGGTTTAGCGGTGATTAAGCTAGACTACAAATATATAAATGTATATATATACTACATTATTATTGAGAGGTCAAAAGAACATTAACTAACACCTAAAGCGACAAGAGAAGGATGTCGCAGCCTGAAGATCCCATTACAAACAAGGATCACACATGCACAAAACAGATTCTTAGTACCTTGCTACTCTACAAAGAACGAAAAAATCCGCAGTGAAGTAATGGTCTGAAAGCTGCAGTAGTTACGTAAGTATATCGAGAGCTTGAAAGGCATAGTGGGAAACCATGAAAAGAATGCTTGACTTGTTGACCTGGGGACCAGACGAACAAGGATAAAGCAGTGTTATTTTCATGAGCTAAGGATGACTGCATAACTCCAAAGTGAGGAAAAAAAGAAAAGCCACAAGTGGGCTGGACTTAGTCATCCTTACCAAATGAAAACAAAGCCTTTTAGTTTTATATCACACTAGAGGGTATTTGCAGGGTAATGCAAAGTATAAATATTTAGCTGTACTTGCAATAACTGTTCATGTTATTACTGTGGTTCGGGGGGGTAGGTGGGAACACAGAGTAATTGCTACAATTCAAGGGTGCCTGCGACTGCGATGCAAGAATAAGAACTCTCTCTCTTTCCAAGTGGCCGGTTTGGATGACTCCAGTAAATTTTCCTGACATCATCTCCCTTCTTTTTAAAATTAATGTAACATAACCTTATTTCATGCCGCCCCAGCAGCGCAGGAGAGCCAAAAAGCTCTCCTATTGGGCAGCTGACCATTCTTCCATATGGGGAAACCCTAGGCTGGCAAAGAGCTGGCTCCGGCCCAGGCTCCAGCAGAATAATAGGTGTAGTCTATGTGAAAGCAAGCATGAGAGGTACTGGACTCCACTGCTCTCTGAACAGCTCATTAGCTGCTCCGGTCATACAACGGCAAGGCAAAGCAGGTATCTGAACCGTCATTATTACGTGCACCTGAGAATTTATGTCAATATGCCTGTACCAAATCAACCTAGACACAAACCCACAGTAGTTCGAGTGGGAAAAAAAGCTAAACATATCCATTTCTGTTCTTGCACTTCACTAATCATGTTACATCCAGCGCAATGACTTTTCAGAATCTTAAAACCCAAAAAAATTGAATTCAGCTATTCCAACAACCTGGCAAGAGCTAACTAGGTGATGCTTTTTTAAGAAAAAGACAAAGCACCGTTTCTGGATTAAAATAAAATTTTGACTGTGTTTTGCTGCAATTTCTCAATTGCAAATACACTTTCCTTTCTTGCAAAAGTATTATTTTATGCTTGGAAAATATCATCCCTTTTAGGTCTTAAAATACTTTACAAATGTTGATAAACAAATATTTATATGACTTGGTAAACTGAGGCCCAATCCAGCTGTGCCACAAGAGCAGTTAGGAATTCAACTCAAGCTTCCCCAGTCCCGGTCTCCGATACTAAACAGGAGACCAAGAAAAACCTTTGGATTTTTCCTAGCAATATAATACATTTTCCAATGTGTTCCTATCTTTTTGCATGTAGTATCAGGTAATATGTGCATGCAGCCTCACTGTTTTTTTCCAGGCCATAAATGATGAAAGGGTAAAACCCATTGAAAAATTAGGAAAATACACTTGGCTGCCAACACAAGCAACGCATAGGAAGTGCTGTAGGCAATTGGGTTTAGAAGTATAAACACCACATTAGTAGACCCATGAGATAGCATGATGTAGCCACACCTGGAGAGTCACTCTCCTATTCCCCTCCCAACCCTCTAACGAAAACAAGTGTGAAGCCAAAATGTGAAGATTCAACTGTACAACATCATTTTTGGTCTCAAAGGCTAACTACATCAAACAGACGTAAAATAAGCTGGATTCACTTCAGCCAAAATATGTTTCCACTTGAAACAAGATCAAGTTCTGTCTAGAAGACCATGGGATTTTACTAGATGCTGTAAATCTGTTCAGCAGCTGTGGGTGGCACCAGCTTCACAATAAACTGGACTATGGAACAAGTAGGAAAACTTCTAGGTAAAATAACTGAAAGCTGAACAATGAAACAATCATCAATCATTCATAGCTGTTTCCTGTAGGAAACACGTGCCTCTATTATCTGGATATCCCAGTGAAATATTCACATTAGTAGTATCTGGCTTACAAAATACCAAGCATTTTCATTAGCTAAATATCTTCCAAAAGCAAAACAAGACCAAATGCTCAACAACCCATTTCCCAAGAAAACTGGTTAAATAGTAACCAGTTATAAAAACTAAAAAAAAAAAAAAAAAAACACAGAAAATGCTCTAAATATCATATTACATAACAAAAGTAAATGCCTGTATTTCTGTAACTATGAGCACACACGGGTCTCCAGCAGCTGTTCTAAGCCAACAGTTGACAAATTAATCCTACAAGACCATTGGTAAGGCCAGGGGCACAAAGCAACGCAGACAGTGGAAACCTACCTGCGGGTGCTCCACCCAAATTATAATGCCATTCACTCTGACGCAGGAACAGCAAGCTGCTGCTTGGCTTGAGGCCTGCATTAACCTCAAAGCCACACAAAGTACTCCAACAAAGAAGCCTACTACAAAGGTCACATCTAATTGAAACCAGCAGAAGAAAGTTGGGTGTTGGATCTTAATGAGGGAAAAGCTCACCAATCATCAGAGTGCATTCTAGCAAGAACCTTACAGCTGCTGGTTCAAGCCACTCAGGGGACTGCAAAATACACACTTTCCAGTCACATCCCTGCAAATACCACTGACTGTACAAGAGAACCCCCATCACGAGGCTGCTGCCAGTCTGATCTGTGGAGCACAGCTAAGGCTCAGGGATGCACACCTCTGCATCCCTGGTAAGAGCCGTCCCCCGTTCCCCTCTCGCTATACAATCTTACTCTTTCAGCTCTTCCAGGATAATTTCACATCATCAGTCCTTAACCTGGTTCTGTCAGAATGATCTGAAGTAAACTATGATTAAACAGTTTCTAGGCTAATATGGGTCATTTAGGCAGAACCAGCACAGAAAGTAACTACACACAAAATCATGCCTGCATACCTGGGGCAGGAGGAGGGAGGAGGCAGAGACCACGCACAGGAGGAGGCTGGGACAATGATTCCTTAATCTGGCTCAGCTCCATTTCATCTGACTATAGTCTCGGCAGCCCTGCTAGTGAAAGGTGGAACTTCTGTGAAGACTGCCAAGTGTGGTTCTTTCTATCCATCTGACTAGAATAACAATCCTAAGCTTGGGCTGAATAAATCACGTGGAAAAGAGGGAACTCAAAATATCCCTGCAGTTGTGAAAAGAATGCATATTACACATATGGCTCCCAAAAGGGAAGAAAAAAAAATAAAAATTAAAAAAAAAAACAACCAAAAGATAATCATATAGCTAAAGTTCAGCAGAAAACTGTCTCTCTAGCAGCTGTGCCAAGTTCAGAAGAAATAACGCATGATTTCAAAATAGTACTTTTCAGTGTAATACTTCACACAAAAAATCCTCACTATTGCTTTCAGTACATATGAAAGAAAAAAAATATTGTCAACATAAGTAGTGCCAGAGTGGTGAAACTTTGAAGATGATCATCAACATGTTGGCATGGTTTTGCAAACTGTTAGGAGAATGCTATGGATCAGTTTGGGGATGTGCAGTCTGTCTAATACACTTACATCCTCCAACACGGATTGTAAATTCACACAGACTCCAAACATCCAATTCTGCCACAGTGAACTGCATCCACCATTGCAACTGGCCTTTTCGATTCGTTGCCAGTAAGACAGCTTCCTACTCTGCACATTTATTTACTACAACTTTTCAAACAGATTGCAGACACCAATAAAGATGTGCTTTCTGTGGCCACAGTCCTGTTCCCTACAAAGTATCCACGACAGGGCACACCTTCAAAAGCAAGTCAGATGCAGTTTGGGTACGTTAAGGACATGCCATGAGGAATTGATCCTTGATGGGGTGCAGTCATTTGTATGCTCCACAGTCCTCAGTCCCCTCTAGAGGGAGTCCACTCGCTGCTCCAAGGAGTGGAGAGTACTGGCCAGGCCACTGCACAATCCCTTGACCTCGCTCTGCTTTTGTTTCTTCGACTTCTACTCTGAAGGAGCTGCACAATCTGGGGGAAAGGGGATCATTACCATGTTTGTTTTCCTTCAGAAGTTACTTACAAGTAAGCCCTTTCACATCACTTTGTCCTTATTTGGCCTCAGACAGGAAGCTCTACTATCATTAGAACAAGTAGACCTAACAATATACGTGAATTGAAACAATGACCTATTCACTAATAACCACAGTCAGCCACCACTTTGAGAAGATTCTAAGGCTCAGCTTCTGAGGGATTCACTTCAGATCTGCATGCGACACAACAGGCAGAAAAGACCATCCTGAGAAAGCTGAGCTGAACATAAGCACCTGTCGTGGCAAGAGAAAGTGACATTCCATGTACTGAAAAGATTTGTTAGCTTCACTGTCTAAGATCTGAAAAATCAGATCTTAATCTAGTCTTACCAAGCAAAACTTTCATGTGGTCAGACTCTACTGCCTTCTCTGCCCATGCTGGAGGAACACATATGAGGGACTTATGTTAGAAGCAGCTACTAAAATAAGCTACTTTTTCTTCATAGCATTGTTTTCCTGGTGTGGCTGTGCCTGAATGCTCAATGCAATATTTTGTTTGCATATTTGACATTTTGGTTTAAGTAGTTGTATATGTCTTTTCTATTAAGGTACACAATCACCTAGAACTGAAAGAAGAAATATGCATTAGAAATAAAACATCAAAAGATTCTTCAAAAATTGGACTCCTTTTCTCTTCTTGTTAGCAAGTAAGATTATTTTACAGGCCAGAGAAAAAAAAATTCCAAGTCAGATCAGGGAATGCAACAGCAATTTGAGAATCACTATTTAAATCAGCAATTCCTGTCCTTATTTTAAGAATGAAGGAATCCATTACTTCTCTATAGCAGTACCAGACTGCTTAATTTCCTATGCTGGCCAGTAAAAACTACAGCCAAAGCTCCTCCTCACTTTTCCTCATTCATCTTTTAGCTGAGAACGGTGACCTTAAAGTGTCTGTTCATCTCCTTACACCATTTGCTATGGAGGATAGCACTTCTGGAAGAAAATAAAAAGGCGATCAAGTCTCCCCTATAGCTGCATAAGGCAAACAATGACCCAGCCCTCCATATGCTATATATTACAAAGCTGTTATGCTTGCTCTAAGTGTCTCTTCTTTTCTTCCTTTCTTTTCTTTTTTCTTTTTTTTAAACGCATATGGTACTGTTTATCTTTGTGGGTACAAATAAAAATAAAGACTTCTTGAAACCACATCTGATTTATTCCTGACCACTGCAAAATCAGTAATAGAATACACTGTCAAACCACTGGCATGGAATGTGAATAATGTCTATCCTGCATTCTGACTTCTGTCTCTCTCACACAGACATAGACACGGAACTACATTAAAGAATGTAACTTCAGAAACAGAGTCATGATGAAATCAGAATTTGCTATATGCAAGTGTTGGAAACACCAACTACTCAAGCAGACTCACAAATTACACAGAAGATCTCAAGGCATTGACAAAGGCTTCAGCTTACAGTGACAGGCCAGAGGACAACAAAAGCTAGAAGCATCGCAGAGGAAAAAAGCACACTGTTCTAAAAAAGCAAAGAAGTGATTACTATTTTGACAGATACTACTGCAATGGCTCACCAGTTAACAGTACTACATAGGTTACTAGCAGCTGCTATCCGAAAGAATGAGGAAGTAGGGGAACAGCAGCACCAAAAAACATAAAGCAAGGTGCTGATTATTCAAGCATTTACAAGTCAGAAAGTGTTTTCAGAGTCAGACCCTAAATTATTAAGGTTCTTCACCACGGTAGCAAATTACTCGAGTCCACAATATTTTAAAGCTCTGTAGTTGAATACTCATATTATCCCAAAGTGCTTAGATCACTTCAAACGGACACATGGGAAATTTGTGATGCTCAATTTGCGGTTAGTTACTAATGTAGCAACATTTTGCATTAATGAAACTCCTGATGTGCATTAATTACTGTAGTGGCTTGTAACACATTTTTGTGCCTATTAGCTTGCTAATATGTAGAATAAAAATAATCATGTATGACTTGTGTGAGTAGGGAAATGTAAGCCACAGCGCATTTGAATTTAGAAAAAAACAGACTGTATTAAGAAACCATGCAGTTTCTCACCAGCAGCTCTCTCGTGCATGGGAAGACACCATTAACAAAATGCATCTGCACATCTGAGTTCCTAGAAACAAACTTACCTTGGAGTCCCTAGAAATCGCTGTGATCTCAGTTGTTCAGCCACATACAAAGAAGCTGCTGTTGCTAGTAGTTCTCTTCTTTCAAGATCTGTCAACTTGTGTCCTAGTTTTCAAAAATCAGTTAAAAAAATATTAGATACCACAGACCAGCACAGATGCAGAAACAAAAAGGAACAACTACCACTGAAGACACTGCTCAGTCCTTACAGATTAAACGTACATTTTTTCCCCTGAATTAAAATGAGGCTCAGCATAGCAGCTGCTCTGAGTTTCAGAGTTTAAATTGCATGTTTTCATACAGATCAGCCCAACTGCTAACACCAGTATCTCTGTTGAAAACAATTTGACAACTAAAAGAAAAAAAAAAATGGAACGATGCTGGAGCATCTTGTTTTTGTTACTGAAATGTCACTGGCTGACATATTGTGCCTCATGCTGGTAAGGAATCCATTTGTACATTAGAACTTATTCAAAATATACAGCATTCTTTCTCAGTACCTTACTTTACCAAGACTACACATCTTCCAAATAAAGGGGATAATAACTCCATAAATAAATGTGGATGAATCTACTTGTCGGTCCTGTGTCCTTTAGCATCACTTGTTTAATCATTAGTTTGTGATTAATGAAGTCAAGTCATACTTGTTTTTTCGTAAGAAGAAAACAGCTCAAAGTAGCCTTCAACTGAAAGGTAGGCAAGCTGATAAAGGTTTGGACAAAAAGGTACAAACCAAGAAAACTGGAAGTAGGTTTTTTCCTATCCTGGTCTTGTTGCAGACAGTGACAGTCAAGCAGAAATTTAGTCATCCATTCAGCAGACTAAAAGACAGAGCACAGTGCCAGAACTCTGCCCTCCCCTGTGCAGTATAGATTTGGTATGAGAAGCTGGCAAATAGGTGGACAAGTCTGGTGTCACTGGAGAAGTAAAGCAGTCCAAACTGATGTGAGAGGAAGCAAAAGGGCAAGTAAAGTAGCCAGTCCATAAGACAGTGACAGAAAGTTAAAGCTGATATAAAAGAGGACAAGAAGTGAAATGATGAATTGTCATGGAGAATAAGCTGAAACTATTCTCAGGAGAGAGATTTTGCACAGATGAAAGCATGGGTGTTTCAAAAGCTAGAAAGAAAGATAATGTAATAATTCAAGCTATATATATGAAGACAAAGCTAAAAGATTTAGCTCAACTCAGTTACAACGGAGTTCAGAGTGTTTTATGCAGCTGCTGTCTGCCTCAGCACACCTTCATGTGTAGATATCACAGCAAAATGCCACCACCTGTGGAGCAAGTACAGACTTCGAATAAAAGGATGGGGAAAGAGGTGGGGAAGGGATTCAGAAGGCTCTATCTCACTAAACAACTCTTTGCTTCCAGTCATGCAGCACAGACACAGTTCCTGTCTCCACCTCCATGCTCCCATCACCTCAGCACTACTGCACATAATGTTGACTCACGTTCCCTGGTGATTAGAGAATTACAATTTTTATCAGTAGCATAAAAATAAGGCACAATCCTCAGGAAAACACAGAATGGAGACCTATGACAACAATCGGAATGGGCTTTACAGTAACAAGTGCAGGAGCACAGTTTCAAAACAGGATGTCTTCTGCAGAGGACTCATCATTTGACTGGGCACATTAATTATGGATATGTAAAGATGCTGCTTAGTGTTAACCTCAGTAATGCAATCAAGCCGAGATGACAGAAACACCCTCATTACTGTTCCAGCTAAGAGTACAAAAGAGTCATCACTGGCCAAAAAATGTGAATTCAGAAGTCAGTCTATTTATTTTTAATTTAGCCCATATTTACATATTCTGGCTAAAGATTAATGCAACTTCCTTTGCTCAGTGTTTATTATTTTCCATCTGCCTTGAACTGGAAACTGTCTTCACTAACATACACATGCAGAAATAAAAATTCTGAAAGGTTGAAGAACTGACTTAAGAAACAAACTTGATCTTTCTTTTGCTGGTTACTAGAAGAATTAGAGTGAAAGACAAAAACGCTACCATATATATATATATATATATATAAGCCTTACATACAAAGCAATAAGCACCCACTATCTGGCTCTGAGGTATGCCAGTTTTTCAATTTTCCAGTTGTTTGCACACAGTGAATAAGCTCTGAGACCATTTTTCCAAAAGGCTGTATATCCAAAATTGGTATTTTGTTTAAGTCTCAGCCCAACAAGAGCTCAGCTATATCAGGTAAAGATAAATCAGGAATATCTCCTAGAACCACTGCTTTTTGGTCATCCTGCCTAACACTCACAAAAAGCCTGTGTGACCAAAACTGCATGTTCCCACCTGCTCCAACAAACACTGGTAGTATCAACTCTTATACAGGAATAAGGTAAAACTAGAAAAATCCCAATGTGAACGTTTTACTTCATGACCTTTATCTCAGATGAAATCAATAACTGCTTTTGCACTTGTGCTGCAAAAACTATTTTCTTCATGCATCTTCAATAAAAATCAAACACCAAACAGTGAGCAAAAGTCAATAATTTGAAACAGGTTAACAACCAATCAAGAATTACACTCATTATCACTGATATTAAAAAAAAAAATGTTTATACACTTTCTCTGTTTGTAACTATCTGCATTAGTTGTTGCACATATTTGGCAAGCAGAAAGCCAGTCAGTAACGTGGTGTCCAATGTGAGCAAGCTGCATTTATTTTCCTAAGTCTGGGAGATAATACAAACTGTTAGTAACCACATACCAAAATTAGGTTTTGGTCTTTGGTAATAAAAATACAATCCTACCACAGAATGTCCTTAGCATAACTTTGGTTGCATACCTCAGAAGTTTGATTAAAGGTTGCTTCCCAAGGATGGCAATTTACCATTATTATACAAGTCTGTTGTCACTACTACCCTAGTTTTCTGAACAGCAGCCCCATTCTCCTTCTCTTTTGCTTTTGCTCCATTACTATGCTTAGAAGGATTTTAAACAGTTTTGAAATTAAACTTTCTATTACATTACTATATTTGGAAACGCATAACTGCTCCAGATAGTGGCACCTTTGTTTCACTTCAAGCACTATTTTACCTCAAAAGCCAAACCTCAGGACTCCATTTGGATGTCTTGAAGTATAAGTTAATATTCACCATCAATAAAGATGTAATAACACAGTCTTTCATGTTCACTATGCAGAAGATTGATCTGAAAAGTGACAAAGCTATTTCCGAGTCATTTTTTCCAAGTGCTGCCTTGATAGAAAGCGAAATGAGTAAGCAGCAAAGCCCCCCCAGCTTCCAAGATGGCAAGTTCTATCACTGCCCTCTCCTACCCTCCTTACTGCCTGCTGCAGACTCCTGGACTATGTGGAGCTTTTACCTCCACCAGAAAGCGTACAACAGCTCCCAAATCTCTCTGCTCAACCTGGGATACACTTCTGCATTCTCAGTATCACTGAGCTGAATTATAAAACAGGATTAATGGCAAGAAAACTAAGTCACAATTAAAGGAGTGGAAGCACTGTTCATATTACATAAAAGTAGACCGTCTGCATCTATTATTACTAAATAGCAGTACCCTAGTGACAAAGAAGACACGGAAAAAGTATTTCTCTCTCATTTCCCTGATGTTATGATTGCTTAAATCAATATTATCCCAGTATCCCCCAAGCTGAGTCAAAGCTTCATGCAATTACTTTACATAACCAACCTCAAATTAAATTACATAAAAGGTCATTTTTCCCATAACAGTCTCATTTGCATTTTGTCCTAGAAATGTGTTTCCTACTATCAATTACAGAAAAAAAAAAAAAAAAAACCACCACACAAACAAGCCCTGGTTATGTGCCCAGGCCTGTTACTTAATAGTTGAAAAGTGACTGTCCTCTGGTTGAGAAGAATAAAAACTAAAAGCAAAATGGTCAAGATAGAAAGTACAATGCATAATTCATATCCATGCCAATGTAGGCAATGCATACATTATATTCAGGTTATGTTTTGGCTTGAGGTTTTTCCAATGGATTTTGAAGTTACAGGTAACATGTATACCAAGTAGGCTGAGGCAGAAAACAAAGGTAGATGTTGTTAGAGATTCTCATTTCTTATGAAGTCCAGATGAGCTTTGTTCCACCCAAAAATGGTCACAGAAAAATACAGACAATATAATATGCATATGCAATCCCAAACTATTCAGAATAGAGAAGCATGTCTCTCACAGAGCTGGTTATCATTTTTAAGACAGACGCAGAGAAAGGAAACCTCTGCTATTTCAAAGTTCAAAGGTATTACTGACAAACTAAGACAAGTTCTTGACTTTATCTAGCATAGAGAAGAAAGTCAACTAATCTATCTGTTAAAACAATAGAATTGTTTCAACTCTTTCATAAAATTGAGACAATGATTTGGTTCTAATATGGAGAACATGAATGAAATTAAGAGCAACAATCCTCTTCCTTCTAACAGTAACACAGCTGAGAAGCAGCATTCTCCCATCCAACTAAAAACAATTTAAATCATACCTGAAGTTTCATTTCACCTAAAAGCTGCTTTGATGCATAACAGAATCATGGAATCAAGCTGGAAGGAATCTTGGGAGGTCTCTAGCACATGCAGTGTCCATCTGTCTTTCCAGCAAGCATCTCAACATCATAGACAGACCAGGTTGCTCAGAGTTTTGTGCAACCAAGTCTTGAAAATATCTCCAAGGATGGAGATTTCACAACCTCTCTGGGCAAGTCATGCCAATGCTTAATCATACTTAGAATACATTTTTGTTTCCTTATATCCAACAGGAACTTCCCATATTTTGATTTATGACCACTTGTCTCTCACTACTGCTGTGTACCTCACTGAAGAGCCTGGCCCCATCGTCTCAGGAACACCATAAGAAACACTAAGTACTGGAAGGTCACAATGAGGTCTCCCTAAAACCTTCTCCAGCCTGAACAAGCTCAGCTGCCTCAGCCTTTCTTCATAGGAGGGGTGCTCCAGCCCCTTGATCATCTTTGTGGACCTCCTCTGGACCCACTCCAGCAGCTCTGCCTCTTTTGTGTGCTGGGGGCCCCAGGGCTGGACACAGTACTCCCGGTGGGGCCTCATGAGGGCAGAGTAGAGAGGGACAATCACCTCCCTGTCCCTGCTGGCCACCCCTCTTTTGATGCAGCCCAGGATACTGTTGGCCTTCTGGGCTGCAAATGCACACTGCTGGCTCATGCTCAGCTTTTCATCCAGCAGAATCTCCAAGTCCTTCTCTGCAGGGCTGCTCTCCATTTCTGTATTAGAAATCAGTTAACAAAGGATTGTCTATCAGAAGTTCTGCTCTTCCTTTCCTACAAATGAGACAAACATGCAAGAAAATGGGAAAATAAAGGAAAATAAAGGTATTTTTCTTTTGTTCTGTGTTCTGGTATGGGTTTTGTGATAATCTCTTGGAAAACGCCCTACTTTCCATTTGCACAGGATGTCTCTTCCAAAGAGACTGACCAAGCGTTTGGGACATCATTTAACAACCAGGAAGAGCGGAACATTAAAAAATATCTTTATATTCAAAGTTATCCAGGAAAAGAGAGATTAATTGTGAATCAGAATGAACCACAAAGAATGGTCCCATGTATAGTGTAATGACCTAAGGATTCATGGGTTTAGTTTATTCTTTGTCAAAGACTCTCCTTGAATCTCTGTGAATATAGAGGCACTTTCTGACACCTATAAAATAGGGACAATAGATAGCATATTCCTTTTTCACTAGAAAGATTAGGAAGTAGAGAAGCGTTCCAGGCTGCTTGGAAGCTGTAAAGGCTCGTATGACAATACTCCAGTAGTATGGGCTACTCCTGCACGCTTCACGAATATTTTTATTCTCTGAGCAAAGTGCTTGGAGGCCACACTAAGACAGGCATATTTGTGTCACATCTAACCTAATCAGTGTTGTTGCACCCACTTTCAGATCTGCTCTCCTCCCAGAACATACATTTGTGCACCGAGCAATAACCCACGCCAGCTGACCTACTAGCCAGCCAGCATTCTAGACAGCAGCTGTCTTCCCACACTAATCATACCCTGAGCCATGCTAGCTTCAGCACAGCAACATTTTAAAACAATTTGAAATAAACAAAATATTTTTGTTAATGAGTGTTTATTTAAAGAATGGAAGAAAAAGAGTTAAACTCTGGTGATGAAAATTGCTAGGCATTCCAGTTCTAGATGTAATTTGAAGAGGATATCACAGGTTAATGGCAAAGTTGCCAAAATACTTGTAATAATTAATCTGCTCTTAACATTCAGAAAAAGTCTTCTAATAAAAGATTTATTATTGAAAGCAACACTGGAAAACAAAGAATCACTTTTTTACTTGTTTTAAGTAAAACAAAAGTCATAGGTTATAGTTGAGAAAGAATGCACTTAAGGAATGGGCCAGTCCTCAAGCAGTCAACAGAAAGAAAACAAGTGGCTTTCATTATTTACCATCAGTGTAGACCAGTAGTGACAGTTGTGTAGTTTAGAAATAAAACACACTGAATTGTGCTTAAGCATTAATATAGAACTCATCTTCATTGATTTTTTTATTTTTATTTTTATTGCATTTTTTCAGTTTTCCACATTTAAAACACTCCTGGTATACATTTCTATTGTGAATAGCAGCACAAACTTTTAGGTATTTCCAAATCCACTTTTATTATACTTTGTTCTAATTTTTCAGATTTTCCCATATCTTTTTTTAAAGCTACAACTTTTTATTTTCTTTTTTTCTATTTAATAAACAATATTACAATATGTGAAGCTACTTAATTTTCGAATTTCATGCTGGGCATGTATAAAGAGGTTGGTGAAGTGAGTAGAGGATTTGCATTGTACAAACTAATTTTCCTTTGTTGCTTGCTGAGCTTCAGCACATCATCTGCCAACCACTGTCACCTGCCTTCAACAGTTTCCATCGGAGTCTTTGCATTTGCAGAAATGTTTTTCCATAGGTACTTAAGAAACTACCTTCTAATTCAACTGACCGATAATTTTTCAAGCCAAAGGGGTATGATCCAGAGTGAATTATATAATTAAAAGGGCTCTCGATTACTGAAGAGAGGTTTGAATCAATATTAAGTATTCTTGACTTGAAATACAAACGCATTTTATTCATCATTAAGAAGGCTAATGTATATGACACGTGGATGGAGAGGACTGAGACGCTTCATATTGCATGAAGTCTAATCATTTCATGTAATTCATTAGCTCCTATTGTGAACTGTCACAATATCTCTTCTCATATTTTCTACTGTCTACAGGAAACATTTAAGAAACTGTCAATACAATATTACATTTTACCTTAAGACTGCAACACTAATCAGTCATTTGCATCAGTGTGTATGTGCACACAAGTACGTGCATACACAGTTCAGGTCATATGATCCCAAAACAAATTTCTTGGCGTCTTGCAATTTGTGGACCAACAAGTAATTAATTGATCATATACATTGGTTAACACTGCAACATAAAATATTAAAATAAGAATAAAAGAACAAGAGATGTGTTCCTTTCCAGAGCCAAAAATATAGCAAGGGGTTTCCACCTGTGTCAGTAAAACCCATCCTGTCTTCTTACAAGTGATTGAGGGACCCGAATAAGAGTAGAATGGTTTTTGCTTCCATTGTTCTCAGCTGTGTGTTGAGTGAGACTGCCTTTTCATAGCATAGCATAAAACTACTTAATAGCTTGCAACTTTTCCTTTCTCTTCACTTTTCCCCACTTCTAGGCTGTCACTTGCTTTGCACATCTGCTGAAGTTCATGAGAGTCTTCCATGAGCTATGTCAACCTGGCAACACTCAAAAGACTACCCTAAAGGCAGCAACAATAAAAATGCAGTGTTCTGGCAGTCTAGGAAACTGAATTCACTCAGGAAAAGGACTGAAAAGTCCCAGAACCATCAAAGAGATTGGATATGGGATTCCATATGAAAGTGCCAGGGAAAGGAAGGAAGACAGACCTGCTAATCAGCAGCAGCGAGCCCTCACAGCAGATCAGAGTACCCTCAAGTCTATGACGGATGAAAGCCAGCTCAGTTACCTGAGGATGAGTTAAGTATCTTAGCAAAGATGACAAAGAACATTTGAGCTTCAACCATCCTAAGCTTATTGCCACCCAAGGTGAGTAACTCCTACTCCTTTGGCTCAGTCAGGAGCCAAGAACAAGCTGGATGCATTAATCCTCCATGTGGGACTGTATCAAACAGAACTGCCAATTACGTGATGATATAAAGTACTTCTGTGGTTGAACACTCTTTGAACCAAACTCACACACTGAATCCTGGGGTAAGGAAAATCTGTTCTCCTCCGTACTGAGATTGCAATTTTGCAAGGTGAAAGTCATTTCCAGTGACTGTCAGTAAGGAAGAGCTTCTTCCTCACGAATGTCAGCTGACATGTGAGGCCTGTAGCTGGACTGAGTCTCTGACCACACAAGTCAAGAAAGTATCTAGCGCAGATTGGCTGAGAGAGAAGATAACCTTTGAAATTTTGATCATTGTGAAAGCAAACCAATCTGTTGATCTACATTTCTGTAGCAGCTACTGCTATACAATTTTGCAACTTGTTGTTTGGGATGTTGTAAAGAAGCATTAGCATTTGTGTTTATGTTAACCTAATTTATGAGTTTATAATAATTTCAGGTGATGCCCATTACTGTGTGTAATGAGCATTAAGACCAGCTTACTGGAACACTCTGACAAAATGCCTATATACTCCACACAATGCTGCACAAAATGGTGTGAAAAGGTGCTTCTAAAGATGCTGAACAGACCCACTGGAGAAGCAATAGTGGTGGGTAACAAGAAATCTCATCTCCAGGTAACAGTAGGAGCGCTGTCTGTAATGAAGCACAACAGCATGGTAGAGTTGACCTGATGTTTACTTTACATATTTCATATCACCTACAAATTGTTTTGCTCGACTCTGGTTGTATTACATTTACTATTTTGTCACTACAAATATATATTTTGCCTAGTTGAAAGTAAAGAAAGTAACTGTTTCAATCACATTATGCGTTATTAAAAAAACTGCGTGTATTCACAGATGCATTAAAAAAAAAAATCTAAGGACTGATTCGGGGAACGTAACAGCCTATAAATATAAAAGGAAGGAACAAACCTTTAAATCCATCAGGATAGACTTCAGGAAGAAATTTAGTGCTGATGTCTCCTTGAACGAAGCGTGGATGGATGATCACTTCTCTCAGTAAAGAGATATTGTGAGTCACACCTGAAAGCAAAACACCAGTACAAAATCAGGTAAACATACCCATGGAATTACAGTAGAGAAGAACTTTTTTTGTGCTCTTATTTAAAAAGAATATGTTTACAACTTAGAGCCTATAGTACTGATGTAATCAAAGCAGATTTCCCAGTTTTCTCCACTCCTGCTTCAAGATACCCTCCTTAAACACTCAGCTGATTAAGAAGTAAACCTTCAACGTTTTCACCTCACCAAGCCAATTCAAACACCTAGTTAAATCGATGACAGCATGCACAACCAAGAGACTTTTGGTCATCTCACTGAACTGACAGATGTGTCATGACCATACATATCAGCCCAGTTCCAATGAATCCTAGTCCATTTTGTTATCTTATATACTCACACTGCTGTGGAAGATGTATGCCACGCCATACTCCAACGACAGTAATGAAAGATGGTAAACAGTTCTATAGTTAATATGTATATGATTCATAGCATTTTCGTAACTTCTAAGTAATAAGAGATTCCTGTGGAACTTATAAAACAGATCTATTGGTTACTCTCAAGTGCAACTTGAGCTATTTGCATTTTTTTCCTATTTAAACAGAGATACCACCAATGCAAAGACCCTAGCAGTACAGTGGCTGTGAATTGCTGGGGCAACAGAAGGAGATTTTTACACTTCTTTTCCCTTTGTGTTTTTCCAGTTTAGAAGTATGAATAACATTCTTGTTATTTTATGTGCAGATCAGTTCAAACTGTTTTAAAGCTTTTTTCCCCCTACAGTCTGCTGCCGGTGTGAATTTTCAAGCTCTCTGTGTGGCCATTACTGAAACCACTTTCAACACATGGAATCAGCCTCATTGAATCATGAAGTCATAGCTTTAAAGACTAGTTCATTTGTCATTAAGCACATTATACAATCAGTTCAATGATGACAAGATGAAAATTTGACCATTTGATTAAAAGAGGATTGGCCTCCTTGCTGCTTATGGCCTAGACAGTCATTTATGAACCTTGATTTCATAAACACAGAATGAAACTCATTTTGCATCTCCACTAAAAAAAAATAAATTATGCCCAATGAGTATAACTTGGAACAAATCAAGTTTTTCTTTGGCTGATACAAAACAGAACTAGGAACATGGGAAAATATTGATCTCTCCCCCTAAATTTTCCTATTTGCATAGTAAATTGAAATATCACAGAGATTTTCATCTATTAAGTACAGCCTTGGGACTATAATTAGAAGACAAAAGAGGAGCTCCCTGACTTTGACTGAAAGCAGGATTTAAACACACTACAATGTGTAACCAGATCATCTCATGTTTTTCTTTCCTAAGCCACTATAAGATCCCTGGTGAGATGATGGCTGATGACAGATGAGAGAGAGCTTGATGTCTCAACTGACTGCCCCAAAAGACGTGAAATCTAAAAAAAAAAAAAACCCATAAGTATCTTAATTACTTTCAAACCATGTGCACCAGAAAAATCAGAGGTTTCTGAAATGTTTAACACTCTAATATTGCCTTATTAAGTTCAACACCAGGCAAACCTAGGTGTTTGGGAAGCAATATAATGTGTTCCATATATGTAAATTAAGATTTTAACATGCATCAGTTTCCCTTTAAAGTATTATGAAAGGCTATCTTTATTGATCCTCGTGATCATTATGTGAGCAATGACAGCATGGCTGATCTACTTCTCAAATCTGAGTTGCTACCTTTAGTGATGTTCCTAACCGTATGTTCAAAAAACAATAATTAATAACAATAATAATGCACCAGAGTAATCCTTCAGAAGTCTAGAAGTTTTAGATTTACAATTGAGCGTGACCTCTGTCAAAGTTCATAAGGTCTCCATCTGTGTGTGAGTAACTGCTAGGCTACAGAAATATGGACCCCTACAGCAGCTTGCTCCTGACTACCTGCTGCTTCCAAAACACTGGCCAGACATTAGCCCCACTCTCTCACAGGATCAAACAGAGGCTAACAGGCAGTGCTTATTTCATGCAAAGTTGCACACTAAACTGAAGTATATTATATTTATGTTGCAGTGGTTTTCAGTGGATTTTTCTTTTTCTTGACCAGGTCTGCTGTCTGCCAAGAACAAAATCACATTTGTTAACCTGACAAGCCATGACATTTCCAACAAACAAAATCCTAAACCATATCCATTTATTTCCCCTCCAGAAAACAAAATTTCACTTCAGCATCATTGTTTTCCACTGTTAAGACTGATATAGAACTGCGGTTGTAGCTATGTTCTTATTTTCTCTGAGTCAAAACATAATAAAAAATAATAATCAATGTTCCTTGTATCATTTTTTTTTCTTTCACTCAGCTGTATTCATACCATATTACATCAGCAGAAGCTCAATTTAAGATGTACTTCATGGATTTCAATTTTGACACACTATTTTCCAAAACACTTTTGTAAAAGAGAGAGGACCAACATTTAACTTCTGGAGATGCACTGAAATAAGAAACGTATATATTTTGAAGTCTTATATATAACATATATGTAATCCTGAGGTTCAATCAATTTTCTGGTGAAACCCTAGTTACTGCCTAATGAAGATGAGTATACTAAATAATCACATCTTTCAAGAGGGCTGATTAGAAAACATTGTTTTGAAGAAATTCGCATTAAAAAAAATAAAATATTTGGAAGAAATTGCTCCATATACTGCCTGTCTCTTTTATCTTGCCTCTCCTTGTATATTCTCTAGACCACATCTACCTTAAAATCTTAAAGTCTTGATAAATATACCTCATTTTTATTAACTTACAAACTGCTCCCTAGATCCTATCCTATTTTCAAATATATATATATATAAATATATCAAAAAAAACCCAAAAAGATGAAAAAGACAATAAAATTTTATAAAAAAAAAAATTCTAGCAGGTTTATGAATAGGATATCATTTTTACTCACTAAAAATCTGAACAAACCTGGAATGCTAGGCACAAAACCATAAGCCATGTCTTCAGTATAAATATTTACTGACACTAAACATATTCAGTGTTGATTAGCCTTTTTACAGCATTAAGCTTCTGTCATCTTGACATTTGCAAACACAAATCTGCGTTTATCCATGTAAACTTAATTGGAGTCCTGCACGCCTCTCAGTAGATAAGCAATTGAATACACTTAACTAACTGATAATTTCAAATTGTGCTGAGTAAAATAGAAAGAACTTCATCTGCAACACTTTCTGATTGCAAAATCAATGCACAAAGTACTGTACTGGATGTTTCTCTTAATAAAACAGCAAAGCTACATTTTTAAATGCTGAATAAGAATAAATGGTATGAGGTTTAGAAGGCATCCCGGTCAATTTCTTTAACCAAAAAATAATATAGTATTAACCAAGCTCTGTGCTGTGTTGTGAAAAACTTAAGTTAGTCTCCACTTAAAACATTATCAGAAATTTGCACAGACTACAAAAACACACTTTCATCACAGACTCTTCAAAGTTCGTGATTACTATGCAGCTAGCCTCCATGTTGCAATTGCAAAAGTTGTCATAATATTCCTTAAACCCTTCAACTTTCAACTGTTTAATTGTCTTTCAAAGCTTATGTTTTGATTCACTTCAGAGCAGGCTGTGTATACAAAATCTAAAATCAAGAAGATAGGCATCTGTACTTCTTTTAATTTTTTTTTTAATTTTAATTATAACATACAAACATCTATATAGAATTCTCACATAGGATCAGTATACCACTGACCCTTGGAATTGAAAATATACTTCAAGTAAAATATTAATTCTTCCCAGTATTAAAGTCCTGAACTCAAAAAACTCATAGGCAAGAATAAAGGGGTAAAAGAGAAAAAAAAAAAAAAATACACCATAATATCCTTCCATAAAAATCATTAGTTCAAACTGAACCTAAATTTTTTACTGCAGGGTCTTCTGAAAATCTTAGTAAGATTAAGCAGTCCATTACTTATGGTGTTAGTAGGAATGTATGAATCAGTAGAACTGGAAGGCTTTGTGAAGATAAGCAGAAGGAAGAGGATAGCCACCCTGCCATCGCCCTCTCCCCAGTCACCCTTTCACTCGACAGAAGAGGAATCGATCGCCAGGACAGTATTATATTTAAGAGGCTTAGCTGGCAGTAACAGTACTAACTAGAAGTAACAATTCTTGTCTTTTGACGTCTCCTCAATATGGCACACTGATTTTCTTGCAACTTTTCACTTCCACAGATCATCAGATAAAAATAAAAAAAATAAACCACTTTATTTCTCCTCTCCTCCGTCAATAATATTACCCTCCTCTTTCAGCTGATCAGTGTCTGTACTTGGGTTGTCCCTCCCTCTTTCTCTCCCACAGAGCAGCAGCCAACAAACCTTCCTGAACTACATGCCAGAAAGCTCTACTGAGGAGCTGCCATTCCCTCTCCTTTCCCTCCAACTGGCTTAAGAGAAAAGGGACAGGAGAACTAGGAGGAGAATCTTCCTTCACGCCAGCATCTGTACTCTGAACTGATGTTGCCAATGGTCACTTCAAACACTCGGGAACCGCTATCCGTCAGTTGTGTTCCCTTCTCCAGTTTCAGTTTCCACAGTGGCCCACCTGGGAGCCAGCTGATCTCTGCTGCAAAGGGTCAGAGAACACAGAGGGTCTTGCAGAACTTGTTGCCTCTGCTACGCAAAGGGGAAGATCTACAGTTTCACTGCAGAGCTTCTTGCAGCACTTTTGTAAAGCACACGCAGATAAATGAGGCCTCCTTCCTTTTATAAGAACAAGCACTCTGCAGGAAAAATGGTTTACTCACAAAGATTTTTTCACAATACCAGTGAGCTTGCTGGCATATCTGCATGGGATTAGAACATAAAACAGTACACAACTTATATCGCTGCCATTGAGAAGCACCTTTTCAGTTGATATATAAAAGACATTCAGTAATTTTTGATAATCAGTTGTTTGGATTTAATTAAAGTTTATTGTGAAAAGCACTGTACCTGAAAAATACTTTTTTTGAAACGTATGATAAAATACTGAAGTGTCTATTTTTTTTTTCTCTTTTTTTGGAAAGCCCTATCCCACAACACTAAGTACAGTTTGGGGTATTTTAACTCCCAATTAGTATGTTTACAGCTGGAAAAAATCAACAGTTTCTGCTGTCGCTGTTCTTTCAGGTCTCAGTTCATATCACAGAGTTCACTTCATATTCCCATTCCCCTCAAACATTCACCAGTTATTTACCACTTCTCAGTTTTATATGCTTGCTTTTTTAGTCCATGCTGGAAGACACCCACGGTTTGTGGCTCCTTATTTCTACTACTCCTTTCTGCATCTGCTTCTTACTCTTTCCTTGGAAGCTTTTTCCTTCTCTGTTTTTTCCCAAGCACTCCGCCCTCAGCAAGCAAGACCTCAACAGAAAAAGGCTGACTTTTCACAAAGACTGCCAACTTCATGTTGCTGCTTTATACTTGAATCAGCAGGGACGACAAAAAGGAAAGACGGGTCTAAGCAAAGATGACAGAAACTTTTGCACACAATGACAAAAACCCAATCAGACCTTCAGTGAGCGGATGATCAGTTCTACCTGCTGCATAAATATATTCCTTTTCATATTTGAATAAAAAACACTCCTCAAATGTAAACCCAAAACTTCATACTGGGTTTTGCTTATATACTCCTTTAAATGAACAGATTATAAAGCATCATAAACTATTATATGACAAACATATGCTAAAATCTTAGAGAAAGTGAAAAAAAGGAAAACCACATGTTTACATATACAGTAGACACATTGAGAGGTATTATTCTAATATCCTATTTCTGTTTTCTGAATTAGAAAGAAAAAAAAACAAATTTCTGATGAAAGGTGACAAAAAGAAAAGCATGATGAACTACTAATACTGTCACAAGCCCACAGGTAATTAATTATTCACATTTCAGGCTGATGAGCAACACTGGTGCTATGCTTGACCAACTTATTTAATATTTCTGTGTTCAGAAATTTTCTAGTAACCACTGGATAAAACTAAAAGTGAGACAAACACGAGTTAGAACTTGAACACTAGAATCATCCCTGAACCATACTGGAAGACACAAATAGCAATTTTATGTAGATCTTTCCTCTTTCAGAAATCTCAGTTCAGATTTTGAATTCTGATCAGTTCTCAATAGAAGAGTAGGTTTCTATCAGAATTATTTATATGGTAAAGGACATCAGGAGAACATTTAATCTAACGCACTCAAGTGTTATTTCAGACTTTCATCTGATCCCAGAAGTAACAATACAGATATTACAAAGGAAGATGCAGATTGCTTCCCTATGATCACACTGAATATATCATGAGTTGCTCATAGTGGTAGCATCTACCAATTAGATTTGTTCCCTGCAAGTAAAATTGAGCTAAAAGCAATGGGGTAACTCTTGGATATCCTGAAGTCACAGTGGTGGAAATTGACTGTGTACTTACATAGCCAGTACACAAGGAGCAGCGTGAAGTGCAAGGACTTACCCTGCTATCAGCATGCCTCAACCCATCCTGGATGAGTCACCTCCAGGAGGGTCACTGTGCTGTTTCCATCCCTGGATTCTCTATTGGGACCGCCAGGAATGACATTATATGTTGGCATTTGTTTCAAGAGGACATTTGTCTTCTAGGAACTCAATAAAGATCACTGATTTCACATGGGTCAGCAAGCAGCCATCAAAATATTACTGACTAGAAGTCCTTACCAACTTTTGCCTGCCTTGAACTAGTGACACAGAAGTGATGGGAAGGACTCCATCTTCCATTAGCATTCCCTAAGCTCTCCATTAGATGGTCCTCGACCTGTTACCCAGTCACCCCATCCCATCCCCACCATATGTGAGCAAGAAAACATTTTTGTTTACGGAAATGTTGCAATTCTTGGGAAATTAAAACTAAATTCTCACTGTGTATTATTTGTGCAATTCACACTGGCTTTAGCTGGTAATCTTAGCTAAAATTTTTTGCAACTTTTAAAAGACTTCTTACTTAGAGTGGAAAATATCTCTAAAATACAAAGCAAACAAAAGCTGCTTCAAAAGAGATGAGGTTTTTTCCCAAATATGGAAGACGAAGCTCACCACTCAGAAAAACTATGTAGATCTCTGAATAGTTATATATGGGCTCAACACTCAAATGTAAAACCAACTAACTTCAAAACTACGTAAATAAAAATCTGTATCTTAACTACTAATAGCAACTACTCATATGGACTTCATGTGAGACACTCACGGAAGAGCAATATAGTTTAATATTGTTTTATATAACAATTTAAAGCAAAAACACATTTGCTTGCAAAAAAGCATTAAACTGTTTTTACTGTTAGGTGGGTTTTTTGTCAATTTAAAAAGAGTATATTGTTTCGTCTTCATCAGTTGTTAAGCTTACTTGATTAGAGAGAACACCTCTGCACAACTAAAGTTCTGTATTTGTATGATCCGTCCTATCTGTAATGCTCTGAAATGCAGACAAGTACAAAAGAATTATTCACACTAGAAAATAGATACTTTAATATCCAAATATGCTGCTTACAAATAAATCCTGAGAAGAAATTATCTGCTGCATAAAACTACAGGAAAATCCTGTTGGTTTTCAAATGGAAATCACTGCTCATCACAATAAAAAATGCATCCTGAAAATTCATCCACTTTTGAAACCTATGGCAAACTAAAAATTGTCCTCTGTAACACAATAAAAATGCATTCCTGCCCGTAGTTAATTTATTACCTCTTTCTGCGTTTTTAATAGATTAAGAGTTTTTTCACTGGTATAAATACTAGTGAGAGATCAGGTATGAGCATTTAAATGCATATATGCATATTAGTAAAAGACTGAAAAAAAAAACAACGCAAATTAATAGTGTTCAGATGTAAGATGTCATACTCTTTCCAGATATTTATGTATCTGTAGAACTGTCCACACACATCTATGTAAAATACCTAAGAACAAACCATTAAGTTCCATCCCGTATTACAGTACACAATAAAAGACCATGTTCCGCACACAATTCCAGTATTGACATTAAATACAATTCTTCTAGCATCATTTGTTACTAATACAACTGAGCTTGAATCAAGAGCCTGTATCCATTAAAAGAAAAAAAAAAAAAACGCTACCCTACCTCATTCTAGCTGTATTCTTTCATATAAATTTACTCAGCTGATATACAGCAGGGGTCTACATCAGCACATCGTACTGCAATAGCTTAAAGGCTCAAGTTCCATCAGTATAAATTCATTTTAGAGTCTAGTACTAGCCATGGTATAGAGATGCTCATTTTCCCCTAGACAGATAAATCAGTTGAGTCTAACATGGCATCTGTAGTATTCCTCAGACAGCATTACAGCCATACCAAGTTTTAAAGAAACTCTAATATGCTTGTCTACTCCATGAGCTAGGCTCTCCTGCTCCTCCTCCAGCTGCATGGGGAAGGAATTAAGTGTGTTCCAAGTTGTCCTCCCATCTCTAATCATGGAACAACATATCCAGCAATTAAAAAAAAAAAAAAAAAAAGGAAAAAAAAACAACAGAAGCAGCAAACTCTCTGACAGCTGCCTTCCCTTCGATCCTGGTTCTTCTAAGTACATTGACTGGTGATGAAAAAAAAAACAAAACACTCCTTCAGACACTACATCTAAGGGATGAAATGAAGATTTTTGCCACATGGCGCAGCCCTCCTCTAATCATCCCCAGGATAAGAAGGAAGAAATCCAATTTTTCCCCCTCTCTTGAGTTTTCTTTTTTTTTTTTTTTTTTTCCCCATAAGACGCAGAGGAAGATGTAAAGATTTCTCCCACACAAACCACAACTTTCCTTTTTAAAACTTCAAATGAGCTGAACCGGTCATGGTCGGCTCACCCCTGCTGTTTGGGAAAGCTGAAAGAACGTCTCCTGCTTCTGGGCAGTCAGTGAGCAAGAGCTGGAACACATTTTACTTATCAGTCTACATCTCTGTTTACCCAAACACAAGCAACTACATTGAAAATAAGTCATATATACATACACAGTCAAATACAGAACTGTGATATTATTTTGACTGTAGTCAATGTATTAAACTGCTATAAAACAGCAACTGCTTTAAATTTCTTACAGTGCAGTGGTCATTTTTTCCCCCACTATCTAAACTCATCTACATGAATTATGTACCATCATCTTGTGAAATCTCTTTAAGGAAACAATTTAAATATTTATCTCTAGATATTTATTTCATAAAGCAAAAGCAATGGTGAAAAAATTAAGTCTCCTTACAACTGATCTATCTTCTCAGCTTAATTAACACAGGCTTTTCCTGTTTTCATTTGCACTTAAGAAGTGGGAACTTTACTCAATTTGCTAATTACTATATTTTCAAGCTGTTTCCTTGAAATAGATCACACTAGGAACCCAAATTTCTGTAGTTACCTCGAATGACATAATTGTCCAAAGCCTCTTCCATTCTCTTCAATGCTTCAGCTCTATTAGAGCCATAGGTAATCAGCTTAAAAACAAAAGGTATGTAAGTTACCTACAAATAGCATAATGTTTGTCTCCAGAATCTACAGAGCATTTAAAGCGAACACAGTTTGTACAACTTCTGCAGTCCCAAAAACATTTCTCAAGGTTTCTTAATCCATTCTATGGAAAAAGGCCAACCACTTTCAGTTCATACAAATCTCAGCATCTAAACAGGTTCTCTCCTATTTAGGTATATAGAAAATCAGAGCAGAGGTTGAGTATCTAATTGATTCTCCTGCCTTCTGAATGCCCTGACCAACTTGTAAGATGTGTGAACTTTTTGATGATTAAACTCATACTAAAAAGCCATAGCTTAACTTTACCAGCACATTACAACACATTAACAATATCAACTAATACTGAGAGACACTTTCAATTATTTCTTTCACTGCTTCTTTTTGGAAGCCAGAACTACTGAAATAATAGTTCTAGCCAGGTTACACAGGAAGATAGACTGACAGCACCCAAATCTGAACACACTGGTTTCTGTTTAAAATCCTTTTAACAATCAGAAACTGCAAGATAAACAATTATTGTGTCAAAAGATAAACAAAATTTTGCTTACTAGTAACACTAAACTTCCTCTATTCCACATTTTCCTTCACTTCTTTCATACTCCCTCAAGGCACATTATGCCCAGCATCTTTAAAATACTGATTTACCAATGCTTTAGTATATGGTCCTTCATTGACCCATGTATTAAATTAGCATTTCATACCTTTAGGACATTAAAAAATAATCAACTCACTTTTGAGATCATAGGATCATAATAAATGCTAATATCACTTCCTTGTTGTATGCCACTGTCAACGCGCACCTTCAGAAAATAAAAAGCAAAAATAATTTTACATTGCAAAAAATATCTCAATATACAATAAAACATATCTGACAGGATTAAAACATGACGCTCATGTTGCTTATCACATATATTTTTTCCCTTGCAGAACTGGGATAACAACTTGTTTTCAGTGAAGTTGAAAAGGGCGAAGGGAGATTTTTCTCCACCAGGAAAAACATTTGTAAGTTATTCTCTCCTTTAAAAAGAAACACGAATGTAATCGTCAGCTGATAGTCAAAATTCTCTTTTGTCCTCCTTAGAATGCACAGTAAACACATTACATTTGATCTAACAATTTAGGTTGTGTTACACACTCTAAACTTCAGCTTTCAACGTATCCAATTCTGATTTAATCACTGTAATAAACCAGTCGTAATTATTCTTCTGACTGACACCTCGCATGAAGGATGCCCCTTATAATCACACCCTTTCTGCATATATATAATCACATCCCACACATTCCACGATAGCCCATCTGAAGGCTCCAGTGGGAATACAACGAAGGAGCATTCAGCAGGAACTTTGGAGCTCTGCTTATCAGCTCCATAGGAATTCTGATCCTGTGGTTTTCATGTCTGTAACACTTTCCTTCTCTGCCTCACCCTCTCAACTGCAAACCATTGTTTTTTCTGCTGCTGCCGTTCCCCTGAGGCGTTAATGTTTACACAGCTTTTTCCATGGCTTTGCTTTGTAAGGACACAGCCCCAATTAAATCTCTGATTCTGCAATATTCATGGAAAAAAATAACACAAGTTCAAAAATCTCTTTTGAAGAGGCCGATTGCTGTTAACCAGCCAACAAGTTACTCAGTATAACGGTGATTCTTGTTTTCATCTCTCAGTTTGATTTCATCACTGAAGCAATGAGGTTAGCCATATAAAACTTTTCAAATGAGCAATTTCTGGGGAAGAAACATTTATTAGATTGCTGCTTCTGAGCCCTGGAATCTGAAATATTTTTAAAACACTAATCAAAATAACTCAAGAGTGATAAATGCATTCTGGGGATCACAGGGACGGAGGACTCTAATCAAAGCTGTTGAAACAGCAGGGCTCTGATATACTGCATTGTAAAGGGGATGGGGAAGAGGGTCCTGGAATCTCACTTAAATCTTCACCTGTGGGAAGGAACCTTGGCAATAAACAGCAGCTCATCTGTCTGCAGTAAGGCAGAAAAAGGTCAACACAACGGCTGTTAGGCCTTTAATATTTTAATTTAGGCAATTATCAAGGGACCACATGTAGAACCTCTTGTCTACAGAATCCACATGAGGGCATGATGATGACTTTATTATCCAAATGACATAAAAGATACCCTCACAGGTGTACTCATGTTTTTCAGTAAAAATACGCTGATCAGATTTTATGAGGTTTTATTAAAAAATATATTTATGAATTTGTATGTTTGTACTTTTATATTTGTATTTACATATTTATTGTGTATTTGTGTTCGTTTACACTGTACATTTATTTACTCATAAAGGTGGTAGCATTTCTGCAGCTTTTTTATTGCATCTTATCCAAACGTGTTTTATTTACATGTAACTAGGCTCCCCACAACCCATACCAGGTATGTAATGCTATCTACAGATGAGAAGGTAGCTCAGACACATCACAATTGCAGAAAAAATATGCAGCTTAATTCTCATCTGTCCTTGTAACTGTTACACCGTCCACCCTCTAAGGATGCTTCCTATACATAAAGTCAATGAGTACATTCTCACGTTCAAACAAAAAGAAGCAATTTATTTCCTCAGTCTGCGATCTACTACAAATCCCTCCCTTATGGCATTTTTTGGAGTACACAATACCCACATATATAAGACATGAAGCTACGACATACACTCTCCACACATAAACGAATTATACTGTGACTTTTGTCTCCAAAGCAACACTTAAAAAGTGTTGATGAGTGCTTCACATATGCTTACACGCGCACATAAGCTTTTATACATGTACGTCATATTCTGAGAAAGAAAAAAAACTATGAAAAGAGCATCATTCACACTCATAGTAAAGCAGGTTAGCCAGACTTTGAAATCAACGTAAGGCTTCTGATGCTAATGACTACGTGGCTCCACCCGCTCTGTTTCTGTTCATATACAACATACGTACCCCTCTACAATTTACCCCTTTTTTTTTTTTTTAAGTACAATATCCCGAAAAAGGAAAAATTACAGAGGGAACTTAAAATTCTCCAAAAACTACTGCAGAATTTCCAAAAAAAAAAAAAAATCTGGAGTCTTCTACGGAAGTTTAATTTTCATAGAATAAACTCAGGGTGAATAAAACAGTTGGTAGCAGAAAAGAAATACATTTACCCTCTTCAGTTCTCCCTGCGGTGGTTAAATTTTCAGAGCCCAGTAACAGTACATGATCTTATAGACTATACGGCATGACAGAATTTAATGAATATTGGATGAAAAAGAAACCATAATTCAACACATATTTACTATTAAAGTGCTTAAGTAGATAGATAATAGCATTTACTTCTGCTTAACGTATTTCTTTTCTTTCATTCAGTATTTAAAATACCAAAGAAAAGCGACAGTTCAAAATCTTATTGTGCCTTACAGCTCATTGGTATTACAACCCCAAACACTTTTATTGCTGTTGTACCACCATTATGTGTTGTTATGCTGTGACAACGGTCAACTGAAAGGAAACAAAAAGAAAAAACAAATGCGAAGTGGGGAGGAAAGCATAACCTACATGCCAGTCCTGCAATGAACTATCAGTGCAACAAATTCCACTCGCCCAAAGATACAGAGTTCTAGTTTTTCCCAGTTCTTTACCATACGAGAGCCTAGGAGGTTTTATGTTTCTGTTGAGAGTGACAAAAGAACAGACTGCTGATCACACTGGCAAAGGGCAATGCTGAAGCTCTTCAGATATGGCAGCACGTTTTCCATGTTGGGCAAGAGCATTAAATATGCTTGCTCACAACTACAATGACATGGGGTTTTGTGGTTACCTATCTTAAGGTTCATTATCAATGATGGAAAAAAAAAATTATACTCCCTAGTACCATGGGAATACAAGTCTAGTATTATTTACNACCAGACACTGTGAGAGAAGTAACTTCTGTTAGAAACTAAGACAACAGATAAGAAAAAACCCTCACACATCCATCTGTGCATGCCAGTTCTCCCAGCTTGAGCAACTGACAAATACATGCACACAGTCCATCACACCTAACTTTAAAAACAGAAGAAATGAATTGAAAGTGCATTTGGCAATGCACTACTCTCGAGCTGAACTTCCCGTAACACATTACAAGCCTGAGCTGATTTCTAAATCCAACTTGTTGACAACTCAAAAATCTAAAATGTAGAAAACAAACGCTGTGGCACAATGGGCCTGTGAAGAACTTTTTTTGATCAACTTAATTTTGTTCTTAGCAGCATGACATTCTCAGGAGAGAAATTAGTTCAACAGAGGCAGGAAATATGTATTAAGATACCAAACCATGAGTGTCTAAATAAAAATAGCTGTTCTATTTTTAATAATAAAGAAGTGAACAGAAAGAACAGCCCAGACACTCTGTATGAGCTCCTCAAGCCACTGCTTTGAAGTCTCCAGTGTAATTAAAATTTCTTTCTTCAGTACCACGATGGACCACGTGAAGCGATCAGGCAGCTCCCACCCTTCATTTTCAATTCACCTCTCCCCCTAAGCACAACTCCCAGCCCACCCTGTCTACCTGACAAGTGACAGCCCAATCTGATTAAATGCTTGCAAGGGAGGGGACTCGTGGGCCTCCATGACAGGCCAAAAGTGATCACCATGGAGATACATAATTACAGCTGTCAACGCGTCTACTGTCCTGCTGGCATCAATTTGATTGCTCCCAGCAATAATGATAGACAAAGCTTAGTGTGCACTCTCCTGCACCCAATCACTTTATCTGTTCCGTGGTCCATTTAGCTGACATGCAACATTCGCGCAAGCAAATAACAGCAGTAAGCAGAACATTTAAGGCATTTTAATTGTTTTTTCTTTGTATGGATGGCTCACAAGCGCAAATGTTATTACATAAAACTCCTGCTGCAGCATTAATTGAAGAAAGATTTGGTGGGACAAAGACTGTAGGGGGTATAGTTTGTCCATTATCACTTGTACTTTCAACAGGTCTCACGTTTGGAAAATTGCAAATTGCAAAAACTTACAAGGGCAAAATGTTTGACATCCTGTTAGCTATTACAACATGGTGAAAACTTCTAACAACCACTGGAGTATTCATTATAAATTCTTATTTAATACACTCTCTGTTTCATCAAAAAAAAAAGTTTAGATACATCCAATGATACCTTTTCCCCTCATCTCCTCTTTAAGATCACATAATGCCTTTTTGATCTTTACAATTTTTTTCTGCTTCCAGGCTTTGAACACAGCATGAAGCCTCAAAGACCAGCAAGGGTCAGGTCCCTTCGGAAAATACATGGGCAAAAACAATTTAAGAAGTGAAATAAATCATATATCCAATAACATCTCCACATTTAAGATTTCTCCTGTAATCTTCCACTATTTTCCGTGCAAGCAATCAGACTGAATAATCATATTTACAGATGGTACAGCCTTGTAATTCCACTGACAGTATCATCTATATGTGCACTTGTGACTTAGACTCCCTTGATTTTACAGAAGGGCAGCGTCCTTGTTCTTTTCATGTAGCAGAAAACATTGTTCATTAAACAGTCATTCTGTATAGTTAGCCTGCATCCTGAGAAGCGTAATAATCACTGCAGCAAATTTTTTCTTGAAAGTCTACAAAGCTAAACAGAAAGCACTAGCAATTTCTCACTGGTATCTTCAGTTCTCAGCAGTCAAAGAGTTGACTCAATATTTGACTGTGATTTCTAATCGCCCTGCTATTTTCACTTGAGAAGTGTTTGAAAAACTTAAGCTGTAAGTTACAGAACGTAATAAAATATTTCAACATTCATTGGTTTCTTGTTAAACCCAATTTGAGTACATCTTAAAGACAGCTTGGAACCATACACTTTTAAACACTTATTCAGGTAGCACAAATAAGTATTGCCATGATCTCCACCCCCAAAATGCAAGAAAAAGGCCCTGATTTACACAGCTACTGAGTACTTACAGTCCTTGTCTATAAAAATGAGACCCTTAACACTCAGTACCTATGAAAATCAGAACCAAGTTACTTACACATGGCACATGCAGTGGTTCCTGATACTGAGACAGTTTACCAATGGATGGCAGGCCAAAAGATTTGTAGGGGTCCTGAAATAAAATTCAACATGAGAAAGCATTAAGCTTTTACAGATGTGGAGAAAATAATATTAAATAGCTTGAAGTCTAACAGAAACCACTGCTGGAATAACGTTCCCCTCCGTGGAATTACTTGTGTTGAACTACATTTCTTCGAGCTACCCCTGTGACTCCAAATAAAGAAGTGGAAGCACATAAATTCTCTTGCACTGCAGTCAAAATAGCAGACAAAAAAGTGCTCTGCACATAGCTACAGTGCACCACAAAAACATACAAAGACCACATTATCATCTACTGCATTGTACCTTGAAAGAAGGCTGGGAAAGTATTCAGAGAAGGCGTGGAGTTTAGAAGAAAGTTTAAGGAAAAATTCCAAAGATAAAAAGGGCAGTTAGGAATTCAATTATCGTAAGAAATCAAACTGACCATTATGCCTTTGGAAATCTCCTGCATAACGCAACACCAATATAAATTTAGTAAGACAGCAAATAAACATATGGCCTGTAAGAACAACCAATCTCATGTACTAGGACCCATTACTTAGATTCCCTTACAATAATAAATGAGCTGAACAGAAAGAAAGCCCAAGCATCAGTTACTACAGGGCAAAGCCTATTCATACTCAGAAGAGTTTCCATGCCAATCACATGACAAATATTTGGTCTTTATCAAAATCTTTACATCATTTTGAATCAGGAGAGAAGATGAAGATTACGGGTATGTCACGAAGGAAAAAAATAAAAAAAATAAAAAAAAAATAAAAAGCCCAGGGCCACAAATCAGCAATAGATAAGTGAGGAAAAAGAATATCTCAAGAGGTTTGGTTGATTTTTTGCAAAGTACAGTTCCCCAAAAGTTCTTAAAACAAAATGAAGGAAGCCGAGTGTCATTTTTTAAAGGAGCAAATCTTGATCTTCATGTATCAAAAATGACAGCGAAAAGATACTACTATGAAATGTCCTAAACATACTTGAAAATGTGTTTCATATTTTAGTAAGCTTTTTGATGATGAAGGGAACAGTCAGACATACACTTCGAAAGTTTTTCCTACAAAGAACTGTAGTTTAATCATACATAACTTGCTTCTCCAACAATCTATTAAAATGTTACAGTACAACAACAGAAATTCTTTAAGCCACTGAATTATTTCAGTGGTCTTTATAGGTCAAAAGCTTCAAGTTTCAAGCTAGGTAATCTGGAACCACTAGTTAACTGTACTAAATAAAACAAATATTGCATTATTAAATGCAAACAGAATACATAGCAAACATCTTTCAAAACAAACCTTAGCTATCTTTTACCATTTTTTATTTTGATTTTTGGAAAAAAGGAATGTCAAAATCCATACCATATTTTGAATTAAGAAATAACAACTCTACAAAGGCTCATTAACCATTTGTCTTGCATACTCTAAATCACAACTTTCATATGACAATCCTTGACTTCACCTTGGCATCCGTCCCCACCTGGTTATTACCACTCGGCAATTCCACCACCTACCCTCCTCCCCATTACCACTCATTTACCTCAGCATAAACTCGACATTCAACCGCCCAGCCGTTGATGGGAATATCAGCTTGTTTGTGCCTGAGAGGGTAACCCTTAGCAACACGGATCATTTCTTGGACCAAGTCCAGGCCGGTAATGCATTCTGTGACGGGATGTTCAACCTGCAAGGTCAAGAACTGTCAGTCAGTAGGTAACAAAAACAACCAAAGAAATCCCTCTCAATAAATACACACATAAACAAGAAATTGGACCACGCAAAGAACACATTTCCATCTTGGTCTTCAACTCCCCCCCCAAAAAATGTATATTTGACAGGCCCTCTGCAACCTTCTTTGCAAGGAAGCACCCCAAAATAAAAAAATTAGCAGACTACAATAACTAGGAGCAGCACACAAAAGGAGAACATCTGAGAGGGCTTTTTTTTAATTATTTATTTTACAAATGCAAAGCACCTGGTGATGATAAGCTAGTTTCTCTTTGCTTAGAAGCTTTTTGTGTTCGATTTTGCTTTGAAAAGACAAGCACTTTAGCCTCAAATACATTTTAGCTGAGAATCTCAAAGAAGCTAATAATCAACCCATTCTGCTACACTTAGCACGGCACGTCCAGGAGCCGCTTACAATTTGCCATAGAACTCGCCTACCCTAAATCTCACCCATTCGCCTGCTTTCACTAACCTGTCCTGACAAGCAACCAGATTAGCGTAATCTTACATCAGCGCAGTGTAGCAGAAATGAGCAGATGGATCCTTCAATTTTTTTCCCCCTCCAGACTTATCTGTTTAGTGCTTAGCATGCACAATAGCTGGGCTGGACCAGCAGAGTCACTCTGCTCTCTCAGCAAATTGCTGCTAACGGCTTGGGATGATGCTGCCATGGGAATACCCGTCGCTTGCGCTAACCCAGGCTTGTGCGTACAAGCATGCACACATGTGCGCGCACATGCACACAGACACCTTCTTTTAAACGTGAATGGATAGGAATGAATACACTTACTAACTTGAAAAAAAACTCCAACTAGTCACTGTATAGTAAAAAAACAGAAAGCAAATCAAAGCAGCCACAGACTGCAGAGCATCCTGTATAAAGTAGCGCACACCTTATAAGCATGTTCTTCACATTAAGGCTTTCCACACAAAAATTACGAACAACCATTTTTGTTATAAAATGGTATTCCAAGAGCCTTAAGAAAATGGACTTCACAACGGTTTCTCTATCATGCCGTGTCACACTGCATACATTTTGTGACACAGAAAAAGGTCAGTGAACAAACCACGTGTCTTTCTTCCTCCAAGTACACCAGTAAAGGGAAAATACTCAGTCATTATAATAATCTTGTGACTTATCAGAACAAGTAGGTGCTTTGGTCTTTAAGAAAAAAGCTTTGTAAAAATAAACAGATGGCATCCATAATTAGCCCTGTGTGTGCTGTGAGTTTGTTTAGAGTTTCAACAACATTTTAAGACGTTTTGACATAATTTTAATGACAAATCATCACTGAAACAAGCACCTATTCTTTGAAGGATAAAAGTGACACTGAGATGGGAATCTGATTATACAGTTTGAGGATGCACCTTCGGGATTCAATCTTGATTCTACCTAACGCATGATACTCTCCAGCTCGTCGAGCTTAATAACAGTATTTGGAGAACCTATGAAACGTCTCAGCGCCTACCCTGCAGTGTTAAATTGAAGCAATTCAATTTCTATTAAAACTCTCCAAGTTTAACTTAGAGTTTTAATAGAAAGTTACTTATCACACATGAATTATTTGAACAACAGAACTTACTCTCTCATCTCAGAAATTAAGTTTTAAAAAATTGCCTTTGAGTTTACAGCACCTCTGGAATTCTAATGTCAAAAATAATTAAAATACAATGCTTCTTTTTTACAAAGACATCTATTTGCATTATTTAGCTATACTGTCATTTTTCTTGGATTACAATTGGCACTCCAGAATCAATAGCTTCATTGTTGTTTTCAGCTTTATTGTTGATGATCAAAATAGGACGGAATGTCTCTGGAAAGAAAAATATTTTTGTTGTTTGGTTCTTACGACTCACAAACATTTATTTAATCCATTCTTCAATACAGATCTTTGACTCAGTCAATATTTTCTTCTGTTTCTTCAAAATACTCCCTTTGTGTCCACACAGAAAACAGCATTCAGAATATATCACGAGTAAAATTTTTTGAGGTCCTTTTGAGGGTGGAGAAAAGTTGTTTTGCTTTCTTTTAGGATTATGCTTCAACTACTGCTGTTTAGGGATAACGCAGACGGAACCAATCATATCACTGATTCTGGGGTACAAAATACATTTAAAATGCATTCAAGTATACATTAAGACCACCAGATTACCCAAATGGAATAGAAAAGAATTTTAACCTTGAAATGCTAGTTGGCTTTTTTGTAACTTTCACCTTTCACTGAGGTGGCTCAGCTCAAATTGCACTTGCTTTAGCATCTGCAGTTTTATTTCAGCAGTATTACAGAATACTCTTCAGCTTATAGTACAAAAGGACATCAACAAAGCAGTAATGCCATACCCTGGTTCAACAAGCACCCTGCAAGGTCTGGAGGTGCAAGAATCCACCCACAGAGAGATACTTGCAGAATCTGAAATCAAAGCTCCAATGTTATACAAGACGAAGAAGGATGGGGGTAGAATAACTAAAGAAATTAGACCCCTCTTCTCCCAAAACATAAAACACAGACTTCATCACTCCCTGTTTAGGAAAGCTCTAGAATAACCATTGCAGTTATTTAGCCAAGGTAACTGTTGTATCTGTTTTTGAATCACTATCAAAAGTCAGGCTTTAAATGCTTTCCTCTTTCACTTTTCAGCCTCCTACTTCAGTTGTCATTCTTGTTTTGCTTGCTTGTTCTATTTTCTCACGTTAATTTTATTCTATGCCTATTCTCCAAGAACAGCCTTTACTTGCCATTTTACAGATGCTAAATCAAGGGTTAATTTTTCAAAGAGATGAATGCAAGTATGCTCCCAAACTGAGCTGAATCACACTCAATTGATCAATTCCTTCAGCTTTGGGTCATGTTCAGATTCCATAGTTAGCTGCACCAAGGTCTTGCCAGTGCAACCTCAGTCATTAAGGTAAGAGCCAATGGCGTTACGGCTGTATGATAGAGGATAAATTCACACATTATCTCTGTCCTTATCACAAAGGGCAAAAACAGACATGTCTGCAGCAAGCAATCTACAGGTCATAGCTATATCAAGGCAGCTGTCCCTATTAGCAACAGAACAAGGAGAAAAATCAATCAGTGATAACTCTCAGTGCAATCAGCTTCCACAACTATCACCGTCACTACCAATTCTTTTACATATACCAAGTCCAGTCACAAACAATTATAACAAGAAGGTGCCATCTCAGTTTACTTAAGTACAGTATGTACCTTCTAAAAAAGTCTCCTACTCCCACCTTTCCTGCGATATACATACATCCACTTCTCTGAAGAACATCACCTTTTGTTCCTGCTTCTAAATCCATACAGCCATAACTGTTATGGCAACCAACATTCATAGGGAGTAAAGGAAAAGTGTTTCCCTTCCTACTGGACCTTGTCTTCTTCAGACACCACATAGCAATCCCCCTTCCCTATGAGCATTACAATTGTTTTTGTTTCCCTAATCTCTTCCAGTTTGTACAGCATGAGGCACTGGCAGCACTGGTGATAACGTCTGTGAGAAAATAACCACAAAATCCCAGTTTATTGATGTTGAAGTCAGTGCAAAAAAGCTAGGGGAACCTGTCAACACGGCAGTCCAACTCAGCATCATCCCCCAGAACAGTACAGGGGACCGCTAATTCTCAACCTATTCTGTTGGTGACTGGCAACAGTCTTGAAGCTTTACCAGGCTGGAGTTCATCCACAATTACAAAAACAGTCATGCAATGTTTACAAACAAACAGTTTGTGCTAAGAGGTAAATTTGCAGTGGCTGCTCCCCTTATATCCAGGGGAATACTTTCAGAATACAATTTTTCTCATGACCAGTAAGGTACTCAGGTCTAATAGCAAACACTTAAGGGTATTCTCACAGGTTGCACTCTTGCCCCTGTATGCCTAAGGCATCAACTTACTCACACATCAGTTGGAGCATTCAAACAGACCACAGAGGCCAAGAAAACCTAAGTTTCAGTAGACTTAAGTCTACAGCCCACACCATCCCTACTACTGTAAGCCTCTGGATGGTATCATATGCTCCTTTACATTCAAATAAATAATCTAAAAGCTAACTTTCAACATTCAACAGAGTTTCCAGGAAACATGATTCACCTGAAATCTCAGGGGCTTTTCCTCTAGTCCAAAACCAGTATCAATTAACCCAAACCCAGCGCCTTACAGATGCTCCTTAGCCCCTGTTATTTCAGTGAGCCTGTTTGCTATTTTGGAAAAGTGAGCAGCAACAGAGGTGGACACATGTTCTGCTATTCAGGCATGTCAGCTTTCTGACTACTACCAACAAAAGCAGTCTGGGGTCACATCATCCTTCTGCAAAATAGTTCCTCTGCAGCAGTTCACAACAGCACACGCATATAGGATTTTCAGGCACATGTTAAAAAAAACAGCTTTTAAGAAAGGTTGCGTGAGAGAAGACAATGTTTAGCTTGATGAAAACACTGAATGGAAGGCACATAGAAATGCCTAAGAGAAGAACTCCTATGTTTCCATTTTCTATACAGTATATCATACGTTTTGCTTTTTACATTCTGATTTATTACTTTTTGATTGAAGAAACAAGTACAACCAGAACTACAGAATTTTCCACCAACTGAGACACTCAGGTAGACTTCTTTTATTGTTTTCTGAGTTTTGTCACAGAAATAAAAACTAACGCACAGACATTTTGTACCAATTTTTTATGACAGTATAAATTGAAAAAAAAAAATCCTCTTCCTCCAGAAAACTATCTTCCAGTAATCATACAATCACTTCTGGCAACTTTTGTTTTGCAAGCACTTGTTTCTTTACTGTACTGGACAAATGCAGGTAAGAAATAACTTGTATGAATACTGAGTCTGTCTTTGCTGTGTTTTAAACAACACACACTTTATATCAACAGGTTGTTTAGCTTGCAATTTCAACATCACTTTCTCAAGAACTCTTGAGATTCACTATTTCTACACAATTCCTTTCCACTTCATGCTCCATCTAAGAAAACAAAGACACTTGCTCCTAACAAAACTGTCTTATACTTTCTTTATTAGAGATGCTACGACTGCTTTGACTATACTTAGCTATAGCATTGAAGGCCTCTCAGAGCACTTAATTCAAGATGGGTCTTGTCACAATGCAGCCATTCTTGCATTTTCTTTACATCAAATTCACCAAAGGAAAGAAACTAATGTACCATTTGAAGAGTGCTCTTTTTTCCCCTCTACTTATTAAAAAAAAAATGGAGTCTCCTTTTTCTCTACTTTTTTAATAGTATTCTATGATAGTTACGTGGTAGTGTTGTCTCTAAGATATCACTCCATGCCCTGGCAGCACTGTTAATGGCATCTTTCAGATTCAATGACTTAGACAAACAATGTCGTTCTCTTCTGTCAACAACAATTAGCAATGCTTTTCTGTAGTTCTTTTGGAAAGCCTGAAAAGCAGACAACCAGTAGCTACATAATGGAAGTTGCATTTGGAGGCAAGAATGTGGCAAAAATCTGGTTAACTGTTGTCGGCTGACCCTCTTGTGTGAAGAAGTGTTGTTTGGCAGCAAAATCACCTTTTCTTTCGGTTCTAAAAATCGCCATGAACAGCTGGTATAAACTGTGTGCAGAATGGATTCTGGTGGGCTTAGGGGATTGGTAATGGGATAAGAGACCTTTCACCTTTAGGTCAGTAGTTCAAATTCAGCCCAGGTTAGTAGCAATTGAAAGTCTTTACCATCTGACACTGTTCGTTAGCCTATTTAAAATGACTGAAGCAAAGTGTCACAGTAAAACAAGATTCCAGTATTAAGAAATATGAAGAGTCTCAGCAAACAGCAGAAACAGCCACTTGAGACTCTACTTTGAAATCCTTCCATTCAGACGTTGTAGAAATCTACTCCTCTAACTACTGACAGCCCCTTTCACTGCTCCCATCCTCCTTCCCACCTATCACAATTCATCCTCCAGACAGTTACGCATGCGAGGACAAAAAACCATCTCCCGCCATCCCATGGGTCTGCCACGGATACTAAAGCCACCACCTCTCCGTGGTTTTCTCTGGCAATCCGGACTGAGCTCATCACTTTGCCATTTACATTTTGCTGCTCCTGTTCATACAGTGCAGCTGCAAGGTTTGCCAGCCCTTCTCTCCTTCAGGAACAAACATGTAGCAGGTGCTGCCTAATGATGTACAACAGAATACAGATACCGTTAGGAGACTGATAGAAGCAAGAGTTAAGATCACTAGAGCTCCTAACAGCCACCAACAGGGTATCTACATATTTCTAGGTATTTCCCAATCATGCTTTTTACACTTTCATAAGTGCACAAACGGATGAAGAGGAAGGTAGAAAGGGACAGAATTGTTCTATGTAAAAATTCTTCTTCAGTTTTTTAAAACAGGCACTGACAGCTCTGCACAAAGACAAAACTCTGGAATACCACATTTTCCAGGGGTCACTCAAGTCTGATGAAAGTGCTAGAATTTATTAACAAAAATCCTAACGTGGTGATAATTTATGGGTGTGTGGAAATTTATTTACTTTATGCCTTGGAATGAAGTTACTTCAAAAGAACTTTTACATAAAATAGCTAAATACTTGGCAACGAGCTGTAAAATAAGAACACACACTTGTTTTCAACAAACCTCTTAGAAACACATAGAGTATTCTACAAAACTAGCTTTTACTCCCTAAAAAGTCATGACAAAAGTATTCAAACTGTCACAGGAGATGAAAACACATTGCTATTCAAACTACAGTATTTCTCAACTACACAGAATCGTAGAGATTGTACACAGTCTATACCACTGATCTTTTCAATCAGATTACTCTAAGCAATTTCGGTTGTGTTTTGAGGAGGAAGGAAGTGCTCACTTGTTATTTAAATCACACAACGCATGAAGGAGGCAGAAGGATGGGAGCAGGTCGGAGAAACAGACGTACAACGCGTATTTAGAGTAACTGTCCTCCTCATACCAGCCATCATACTTGTCTTAGCTCTTCTCAAGCCAACGAGAGATGCTTCTCATTTCAAGGCATTACCAGTAACTGTTTCCAGAATATCTGATACTTTCCCTTTGCTGTCACCAACTGATTCACATTTAAGAAGCATAGGCACACCGTATCTTAGCAGATATTCTTTTTCCCTTTTTTTTTTTTTTTTTAAACAGACTGAAGACTCCTCATGTTAAGTCAAAGAAGGAAAACATTTCTGTTCTGCTTTTCACTGGAAGATAAAACTTTTCTTGTGAAAGTAGCGTTTCTGAAGGCAGTATGCTATAGGGATTTTGACACAATTTGGAAGTTAGAGGTCAGTAACTTTCAATTTATTTCAAAGCTCTTGTTTGGCTACTTTGCATTATGACTGCCTTTTATTAGATGATGACAACTAGGTAACATAAAGCACACCACAGCATGAGCAGCTATAAAGAATCAGATATTCAACATCTGGTCTGCCTCAACAATTTAAGTGGTAGCTACAGGAAAACCATTTCAAAAGTGCACTAAATGACAACATACAGGAAGTTCTCTTGTAGCTGGTTGGGCAGACGGATCTACATTTTCTTGTGAAAAGGGAAAAGAATGAGTTTTGCTATTCAATTATTCAATCTTGTACCTCATCAGCTAGGTTCTGAAAGATGGCAGAAAAGCAGGTAACAAAAAGTACATTGCCAATAGCAGAGAAAAAAATCATTCTAGCTGAATGATTAAAACATCTGTAACAGATTTATGTAACATACAAGAGACAATGGAGCTGATTCACCAACTTTTTTCACTTTCCAACCTCATACTGCAGCAACACTTAACACAAAAATGACATAAAATATAAACTTCCTGCACGGTGCTCTTTAAACTTTACTTGAAGGACTATATGGTAAAAAAGATATATTCCCAAAGAGTTCTCCAAAAAGATAGACAAACAATAATACAATTCTCTTTTACTGCAAAGTAGCTTTAAAAACACACTGGAAGACCCCTGACATATACCAAAGGGAGGGAGGGGAGAAAACAGCAAGCTTTGTCAAGTGTTGGACATGGTTTAGTTAGCTTTATGCAAGTTTATTCTGAAGTCTCTAGATAAATAAAAAGATCACAGTGATCTGATTAGAGATTGCACAAACATCAAAACAGACACAGAAAACTGCATAACTGACACATTCTGGTAATGCTGACAGACAGCTGTGTCTCTAATGCACACTGACAAAGACCTTAGGAAGATGATTTATGGACAAGATGTTTATCATTTAAGGAAGTCCTTCCAACTGTTGAGTACTGAGCAAAAAAAGGGCAAGCCTGTTAGTCATTGTTCACAGTCCTGAGATGCAAAAGGAAAAGACTAAAGCAATATAAGGACATCTGGAGATACTCCTGGTTCTGAAGTTAAATCTGGACAACAAGCTTCAATAATGTTTCTATGTTTGGCTCTTAATAGAAGGGAGATGTTAGTTGCATAAATGTTAGCTGAACAGAAAGTAAAGCTTGAGACCTGGGAGAAGTGACAGATCAATTGGGTAAGTCTGAGGAAGAATCAGAGAAAATTACTACTCTCCAGCCTCAAGCTGAAATGCTAATTAGAGACAATACAGAGTCAGGATAGAGGAATTAGGGAATATCTACACAAGTACTGTAATTTAAGATTAGTAAATTTCTTTAAGAGTTGGAAAGAATGAGTCTGCTATTACAGGGAACTGTCAAACTGCTTAGGCTGTATTTCAAAAGAAGTCTTTAAAGTCCTGAAAGATGGAATCATGAAAGCTTTCTTACTGTGTATGTGGAGATCTCTACAATTAAGGAAGTTTGCAGCTTGGGACTTCGAAAGTTCTTACCACTACACATTAAGGCAGGCAGTGTAGAGACACCACAAAACAGCTAAGACAGCATCTTAGAAAACAAACTGAAAAGAAAATCAATTCTAAGGATAATTCATTGCTATTTCCATTTAGGAATTGATGGCCAATGATATATTAGAGCAAGGAAATGGTTTTGGACTTCTGGTGATTTACACAGAAAACCAAATATGAATTTTCTTCTCTTTACACAAGAGTGTGGTGTCTGCAAATTCTTCCCTCAAAAACTGCTAGCTTGAGAAAAGCATAAATATGTTTAAATAGAGAAATTCTTCATAGTCTTTTAATGAACTATACAGAGCAATTAACCATTGCTTTTTCTAACTGAATCCAAGGTAGACAAGACTGTACCTAGAACACAAACTCCTAGCAAAAGTGTAAGTAAACTACAACTGTTATGAGTAGTTCCAAAAACACTGCTGTCCTGCAAGGCAAGGCAAATTTTACCAGCAGTATTCCCTTGGTACAGGCTGCTTTTAACAGCCTCACTCCTTGGAGCTCCAATCCTCTCTCATTTCTTTACTCAAAACATAAATTTACCCAGCCATTATACAAATTTATTTGCACATGTCACAATTTCAAGCATCTTTTTATGCTCTACCACTACCTACATGTACAAGCAGCAGGCAGGACAAAGCCCTAATGAAGTGTAGCTAAAACAGAAAAAAAAGCTAATCACTGTATTGCTTGATTCCAAATTTCAGTCTTTCTGGCATAATTTAACAAAGTGAGAAGAGGATAAAGATGATACATAGTATTTGCTTTCTTGCAAGTTGGACTTTCTTCCTGTTTCTGAGAGTGACACTGAGACTTCAAGTCCTGTACCTGCTTTTTCCGATTATGGCCAGAAACATGTTATCACAGTCAAGTAAGAGGTAGAAGAGCAGTTGTCCATGAAACAGTTTGTCCATTCATTTGCAGTGCACATTGTAACATCTACTACTGACTCTATGAGTTGTTTCAAAAATACTACCCTGTGTCAGCACGTTTTTTACAAAGTTGCATTCCATTCACAATTTCAATCACATGCAGATAGTCACTGTTTTTATTTCTGATATACACACAGTTTTAATCACCGTCCTAGTGATTCGGAGCAAGTGATCATCAAAATACAAAAAAACAGAAAAGAAACTTGAGGGACCAGTGGGGAAAAGCATCAGAGCACAGTGTCTAGTCACTGACTGTGTGCTCACAGTGGCACTTAACAGTGACCTCTTGAAAGGTCTTTAGGTCAAGTGTAACAAAGAGCAAAAAAACCTCTGAATGCTTACTTGAGAGCTCTGCAAGGGCTCAGGGCTACAAAGTCTTGTATACACAGGCTTACTTAAGTGAGTAGATCTTTTAAGTTCAGTTGGAAGCGCTCACATCCGTCAAGCTAGTTATGTGTAAGTCTTTGCAGGAACAGACCCCTAAGTATGGAAGGAGGTTATGTTCTGTTTTTTTAAATAACACTTTTCTGAATCTGAAGAGCTGTTTTTCTTACCTGAAGTCTAGTATTCATTTCCAAGAAGTAGAAATTCTTACTGGAGTCCACAAGGAATTCTACTGTTCCAGCAGAGGAATATTTTACTGCTTTGGCAAGAGCTACTGCTTGTTCTCCCATCGCTCTTCGAGTTTCAGGGTCTAGAAAAGTGCTACAACACAAAAACAAAGCCTTTCTTCAGTTAAAAATATATATATATATTTCATTTTCTGCTTATATTACCAGTATCATTATCTAAGTTATGAAAATATGTCAAAACTGTCAAATGTATGCCTTTGCATTTATATTGCTCCTAAACAGATAGACTGAATACTTCACAATTAACCACTAATGTACAGGAAATTAACGATAAATAACAGTACTCTCTAAAATATAAAATAACAGAAAAGAACTTTTTTAGAACACCAAGACATATAAAAATTCAAGTTAAATGAAAGCAAGTACATACAAATCCATGTCAATTTAGAAGGCATATCTATTTTTAAAAAAAACTGTAGCTAAAAAACAAAAAGCCATGATGAAGCTGTTAAGGAAAGTAACTTTGCAATAAAGAAATTCTGGAAGTTCATGAGGTATTTATTCAAGCCTCCTATAAAAGTATAATGAAGAAAAATTGTCTATTCATAATACTTAGCAAAAATACAATCAACAATGCCATGACAAACCTTCACATTCTGTATTTCCTCTCTCAGCTTTACTTGTAAGCTGGAGACTAGTTACACGTTTGTTAATTGCAATTCATTCCTCTCCACAAAGCATGGACACCACTCAGGGGCATACAAAGAACAGCTCAGCTACACCTTGGGATCCACTGGGATCCCAACCCTTCTCATTCTAGGAGGGCAATACACCACTTTCACTGGTTGAACACACTGAAAGACTGGAGAAGATTCACATTCTGCTTGTTCCTCTCCTCTATATTGCAAATTTGGATTTATAACATACGCAGTTTATAACCTATGCAGGTTGTTAATTTATAGCTATGGAAATGTCTGTGGCTTTCCATCAAAGCTGTGGAACAGGCTGCCCTTCACCCTGATACATTGACCTTCAAGAAAAGACAGCATGTAGCCATCTGTTTTACACGAGCTTATGAACACACTTACTATATTTCTGTGGCGACTTATATTAGGCATGTAACAGCTATAATTTACAAAACACTTCTGCAAGGGAACAGGAAGTCACTTCTACCTTAACTCTAAGTTACTGTTTAAAACGAAAAGGCCACTGTATCAAGTGTTATGTACTTCCTGAGGCGTCGTTCAAAAGATGGTCCTGATTCCATAAAGGAATCAGTGAAGTGGCTCCACCGACAGCAGGGAAGTTCCACCTGGTGCCCAGGACTGTACTCAGACAGAAGTCTGGATCTGGATTTATCCCTGGCTTTTTTTTTTTTTTTTTTAATTAAAACTGAAAATCACACGACAGCTAGAAACTTCTGCCATAACATGACACAAAACAGCAAGGAAATACCTAGGCAAACTGAAAGACAATGGAATCCTTCACTCCATGGGAAAAGGGCTACTTAGCACCCCAGTCCATTTAGTGCCACAGGGATGGATTCTGATGAACAGCAAGGCAGGCAGTTTCAGAATGTTAAAGTCTTTCTTGGCAACAACTGGGTCAACAGGAAAAGATCTCAGATCACAGGAAAGCTATCAGCAGATCCTGTGCCAGATCAGAGAAAAGAACAAAGAAAGAAGAAGATGCGGAAAACTTCATATCATATCTATCAAAAATAGGTGCAGGTAACATAAAAGAGTTTCACAGTATTTCTTACTTTGATTCAATAAGAAGATAATATATTACACAAAGTCATTAACTTATAATTCAACTTTTATGCAGGGTTTTGATCATGAAAGGTCAATGACTGGCTTATGAAGAACAGAATCATTTCAATATTGGCTCCGTATTCTATTTCTAGAATGACCCTTATTACTTCTGATATGGATGAAAGACAGTTACTCCCCTTTATTACAGTGGTGTCTCCCTATGTTTGTTAAATGTATGTCAGAGATTTCTCTGTTCACCTCCTGCTGCAGCCAAAGAATGGAAGAGAGGTGTCACACTGCTAAACTTGAACTCTGCCATGTGGTTAAGCTTTATGCTCTAAAATGACTGGAATATCCCTGCAATCAGCTAGGTTAATTAACTGAAGTTTTCCTATTCCCCTCTGCTGCTTTTCCTTTCACATACATCATTTCTTCATTCTTTGACCACTCACCTTACACAAATGAAATAAATCTTCTCCAATCTAATTACCATCACTTGAAAATACAGCATTTTAAGCCTAACTTCAACTGTTTTTCTCACACATACACCTGTTATTCTTCCAATCAAATAGTTCTTATGGCAGCACGAAGGCTGCAAAATAAAAAGGATTCACAAGATAAAAGCACCAGGAAGAACAAATAAGATCAGACCTGACATTTCACTTATAAAGGCCTTCTTCAAGCTATTGTAAAGTTGATCAAAGTCAATCCAATTGTTTTGTTCTATTGTTTCTACATCCAGAGAGGTGACCACGTGGGCAATATGTTACCTCTCTACCTCAAGTTCATCAAGTTTATAAGCTTCTCAAAATATCTTCACCATCTTCACTCAGATAAAGTCAAGTCACTGCTCAGCTTCTATTTAACATTTACCTTCCTCTGAAGATATCGCTATGCTGGCAGAGAATAGTATCTGCATTTTCTAAACTTCAAGGTCAGCTTACCTGGTCTTAGGAACTAGTTGGGCATGCTGTTCGTTTAAAGTAATTACTTATCAACAACAACCTTTCTTCTTTGAGATATCTATGTGTGCTACCACACTGCAAGCACAAATAAGCTATTGTATTTGAGAACACAGTTTTGCCCCCACATCTAAATTCTGCACAGTTACAAACAGAACAGGCTCATAGTTTCTCTTAGCCCAGAACCCTTCAAGAATTTCCAGAGTGACAGGAAATGTGGTTCTGGCACACATGCACACTGCACAACTCTGAAGAGAACTTGTACATACAGCACAGAGCAACAAAATACTTTTCCATTAAGTTCTTGTCAGTTTTGTTCTAAATTGTTGGTGACCACACATAGGACCTTGGCAGGTAATCTGGAATATGGTCCTAAAGTACTTATTTAGGCTTATACTTAGATGTTACTTAGAGAGCTTTGCGCTTGAAGAAAGTGAAAGAAGTTGCTGTCTGTGCATCTTCCAGGAACAGAAACATTTCTGAGAGAAGCTAACAACTGCGCATGCCAAGAAGGTCACAAAAAGAGTTCAACTGTTTTGCTTGCATTACAGTGCAGGCTCTTACTGGTAAAGTAGCTTCCTTTTAAAATCTCCTCTCTTAGATCTTTCTGTCACAGGCAGAAATAATAAAAAACATATTTCTCCTTTGAACTGAAATTGAAAGAACATCTTTCAATTTAAAAAGACATTGTAAAATTAATGTATAAGAGAGATAAGTCCACCACAACTCTGAACACCCATGGCTAGTAAGAAAAGAAAAAAGTACACTAAGAAAATTATTTCCTATCTGAGATGAAACTTATGGAAATTTTGGGAAACAGCTGAGTGTGTGTCATAAGAATAACCTTACTCTGAAGGTCTCAGGTGATAAGATTCAAATCAAGGGACATGGTATCACCAAAAATCTCTGAAGAAAAGTAGACGTAATCAACGATAATATGTAGGCAGCTAGCAAGTTCTAAGACACAGGTATCCAACCTTTTGGCTTGCCTGGGCCACACTGAGTTAAAAAAAAAAAAAAGGCAACAAAAACAAAACTAGTAGGATATTTGACCTTGTTTTTGTGAAACTAATGCATCAATGTCTGGTTTGACGCAAGTGGCTGCAATTCTAGTGAGTTCTCAAGGTGTTCCTCAGAGATTTTTGAGCCAATTTTACTCTTTCTGTGCTTCATCCTTGAAAATGGTTGTTCACAAACGTACATACTGCCAAAAAGTGATGATATCAATAAGGCAAGAATGTGAATCAAGAGATATGTTTCTCTGGTAAGATAGGGCTTAAAAAAGTCTAGCAAACAGACATGATCAAATTTTTCTTTGAGTCGAATGTCTGATTGCAATTCTGTACACTCCATTTGAAAAGTTGCAGGTAATGTATTTATGTCAGCTGAAAACGGAATAGCAAATATACCAAAAAATTGATGACTTTTTCACAGGACTGCGTTTAGCCAACGTATCAAAACGCATAAAATTATTTGCCATAACTTGAGCTTGACATAATTTGTTTCATTTCAAATGCTGTTATAGTTTGAAACACAGAATCATGGAATCGTTTGAGTTGGAAGGGACCTTTAAACATCATCTAGTCCAACTCCCTTGCAATGAACAGCTACACCTACAGCTAGATCACATCGCCCAAAGCCTTGTCCAGCCTGACCTTAAATGTCTCCAGGCACAGGGGTTCCACCACATCTTTGGGTAATCTGTTCCAGTGATTCACTACCCTTACTGTAAAAAATTTCTTCCTGATATCCAGTCTAAATCTCGCCTCTTTTAGTTTTAAACCACTTCCCCTCTTCCTATCACCACAGACTCTTAGTACTAAAGAGTCTGTCCCCTCCTTCCTTGTACTCGCTCTTTAGGTACTGAAAGGCNTAGCTCATGTCCAGCTTGCTATCCCTCCAGTACCCCCAAATCCTTTTTGGCAGGGCTGTGCTTTACCCATTCATCCCTCAGCTTGTATTGATAGAGCGGGTTGCCACAACCCAGGTGCAAGACCTTGCATTCGCATTTGTTGAACCTCATGTGGTTCTCCTGGGCCCACTGCTCGAGCCTGTCTAGGTCTTTCTGGATGGCATCCCATCCTTCAGCCATCTAGACCACACCACACAGCTTGGTGTCATCTGCAAACTTGCTGAAGGTGCACACGATCTCACTGTTGACGTCATTGATGAAGTGATTGAAGAGCACNCCTTTTTGGCAGGGCTGTGCTTTACCCATTCATCCCTCAGCTTGTATTGATAGAGCGGGTTGCCACAACCCAGGTGCAAGACCTTGCATTCGCATTTGTTGAACCTCATGTGGTTCTCCTGGGCCCACTGCTCGAGCCTGTCTAGGTCTTTCTGGATGGCATCCCATCCTTCAGCCATCTAGACCACACCACACAGCTTGGTGTCATCTGCAAACTTGCTGAAGGTGCACACGATCTCACTGTTGACGTCATTGATGAAGTGATTGAAGAGCACCGGTCCCAGCATTGACTCCTGAGAGACACCACTATCCTGGGTACGATCTCACAGACAGTTTCTTGTCCCCCGCACAGTCCACCCATCAAATCCATACCTTCCCAATTTGGAGAGAAGGATGTTGTGGGGGACCGTGTCAAAGGCCTAACTGAAGTCCAGACAGGTTACATCAGTGGTTCTTCCCTTGTCCACTGATGCAGTTACACCATCATAGAAGGCCACGAGGTTGGTCAGGCAGGACTTGCCCTTGGTGAAGCCATGCTGGTTGTCTTCTGGCACCTCCCTCTCTTCCACGTGCCTTAGCACACCTTCCAAGAGGATCTGCTCCATGATCTTCCCCAGCACAGAGGTGAGGCTGACAGGTCAGTAGCTCCCCATATCATCTTTTCTACCCTTCTTAAAAACGGGTGTGATATTGTCTCTTTTTCAGTCACCAGGGACTTCACCTGATCACCATGACTTTTCAAATATCATCGAGAGTGGCTTGGCAACTATATCAGCCAATTCCCTCAGGACTCTGGGATGCAGAGCACAGGTAAGTTGATTTTTACCTTGAAGATGTATGTTTAACTCATTTAAATGAGCAGTGAAATCCACCAGAAATACTAAATCTGTGAGCTATTTTTCATCTTCAAGTTCTGCCACAAATTATCCTTTTGATTCCATAAATGACTTGGTTTCATTTCACAAATCATAAAATCTTTTCAGCATTTTACCCTGACTTAGCCACCTTACTTCAGAAAAGGAAATGACATCCCCATAATCAGCAGCCATACTTTTAAGGAACTCCTGGAACTGGCAGAAACACTAACAAATACACATCACAAAACTAATTAAAATTATATTGCAAAAACAGAAAACACAGTTAAAGCCTAGCTTTAGGCATCAGGTAGTACAGATAACCAAGTGCCTCTGAACACCTGGACATTCCTTCACCCTAGTGGTAAGGCAAAAGGAAATGCATTAAAGAGTTTTTAACAGGTCCTGAAATGGCTAGAAAGGATACCTGCTCTCACCAAATTGAAGGTTAAGAACAATCTTTTGACTACCAGTTATTCAATAGGAAGTCAACTAAGATTCTTGAATATTTACATTCCTCGAATTGATTTACTTTAAATTGATTGCAAGGAATCAATGGATTTTCTGATGTTTCAGAAGAGTCCCTTCTTAATTACCCCACGACATGGAAAAACATAACAGCCTAGCATTTTATCTTGCCAAAGCACACTGTCTCATAGCAACCATCTCTGAAAAGGCACAGAGTTTGGAAGAGCAGGAACAAAAACTGTACCAAGGAACAACAGACAAATTTGCTCATCTGTTTAAATTTTAACCTATGAAGTGAAAAGCCAAGGAGGCCTGAAGTTAGAGGTGAAGATAAAATTACTATAAGTCACCAGAGGTTTTGTCCAGCTCCCAAAGCATGCCAAGAAGCCTATGTCCTGCACTAACAAAAAACTGTCAACGCTCAGACAATCTTACTACCCTTGCTTGCTGGAACAGACAGAGTAGGACAACCGAACGTGGTAAAAGGGAATAAGCAAGGTTTGTTAGTTTCCTACTTTAGACTGGAGGACTGATCCACCATGACAACGAGGACTCCCTTAAATACTGTAAGCTCACCAGGGTGTGAACTAAAGAGCTTTCTCTCCTCAAAAGAGGAGTGGTTTTGTTTTGTTTCATTTTAAAACAAGACACAACTTCCCTAGGAAAACCAGAGATTCAAACACAAGGTGATCCCATTAGGATATGCTTAACAGCTGCAGACTTAACTTTGTTTAGCAAAATCGTAGAGATAATTTTCAAATCCAAATGGCTCCCAACAATCTGTCTCTTAAACTCAGATAAGTACATCAAAAAAAGCCACCATAGGCAGAAAGTGAATCAAAAGACATTTGAGAAGAGGCCGGAGACCAAAACCCTCAGATGTACAAAACACAAATGAATGTTTTAGCCTACAATAGCCCTATCTCCTCAGCTTTATGCCAAATCAATCAATCAATCATTCAATCTATCAAGGGCTTCAACCTAGCTCAGAGCTCTTAATGGCAGCTATCACATAAAACAGGAGGGGGAAAAAGATCTAGCAAAGGCAGCAATTCTTCCTCCACCCAGTTGTACAAGAAAAGGCGGTCAAGTCATCCATCAGTGAGGTGAGTCGCACCATCACTGCTACCAGGAAGGATTCCGCAGTCAATTGCAAGCAGCTGTAAGGCAGATAAGCCTTCCAAAGCTGTCAGTAAAGGGCTGGCAAGGTCTAAAACATTCAACAGCAAGGAGAAAGAAGAATTTTCATGTCCAATTTTGGAAGCTGTTGGCTTGCCCACACTTCTCTACGGTTATAGGAAGTGATACGAAAACTTACTGGCAACTCCAACAAAGGAGCCCAAGAAAGTTAAAATATTTCTGATGAAAGAAACACTCTAGTTAGTCACAGTTGGCTGGTAAGAGAAAGACATATCACTCCCTTTAATTCACTGCAGGCATGGAGCACGAGCAGGCAGTAGTAGCAGGCAGCAATTTACATGTACTGCTGAAGCAAAAAACTCTCAAGTGCTTAGGTATATATACCCACACAGATATTATACTGGGACACGAATCCTTCACATTGCATAAACAAAAACATGGATTCCTAGGCGTAATGCTTCCGAGAAATCCACAAGAGCTACAGGAAGCAACAAGGTACTTAAGCATTTATTACTGGATTTGCATCCTTGAATTTTTTTTAAATTTAAAATCTAGGTCATAAACAGTGCCAGGCCTGCAATTGTGGTCCAACATTAACTTGTATGCTGCCTATAAATAACCATCAATTGAATCACATGCTTTTCTTCATATCCTAAATTGTTGCATTGCATAGTTCTGTCCTGTAAAACAACGTCAAACCCACTCCAACTGGTGAATCCATAATGCAGGGAATTCCCGCAAGCAGTCGTCTATCTATGCCCAGTTTTCTGAAATCAGAACTTCCTCCTGCCCTCTTTTCTGCACATATTCTCTGGTGAATGCCACACAACAGAGAACACAGACCATACCATGCACAGCATCAGTGTATTTCAGCTCCACTTGAAGTCCATGGGATTAAGATCATTTAGGACTTTTGAATTATTGGACACCTACATCCCCAGCTCACTACCACGAGTGGTATCAAAAGTGGTGCAGAGTATTTAGAACTTAATATTCAATTAAAAATATATTTAAAAAAAAAAAAGCACCTCCATTATCTGGTCCCCTGACAATTACTATCGCAGTCAAATATCCTATCTACTACTACTAAAGACATTTATACCATAATTTATTTGACACTCAAATCTAAAAGCTGAATGGCTAAGGAAAGCATCTCAGATGCGTTAAAAAGTCATCTCATACACTCCATATATTTGATTGGTAAAATCCATATCTATTTTATATAAGATCATGAAAAAATATTTTCAATAAATCATCATTTTTCTTGCTACGGAAAGACATAATGAAGCAAGATCAAGCTAGCCTCTTAAGTTCATTAAAATTGCATTACACTCAAATGACTGTAACGTACTAAAACATACCGACTATTTTCTTTGCATCTTTTAAAACAGAATAAACTTTGCTTGGAGTTGTACAATTAATGAGATCAGCTTTCCGAAAGTCTTTTCATTAACGATGTGGCTGCAGGGAGTCCAGTACACATACCTTGGTGCTTCCTCCACAACTTTTTGATTTCTTCTTTGAATGGAGCACTCTCTTTCATTCAACCACAAGGCATTGCCGTGTTTATCTGCCAACACCTGAAACAATAACATGCTGCTATTACCCAACAGATGAATGAATACAGTCTTTTGACAATATCCTGCTAAAATATAGCATTCAATTACAGTTTTTTTCTAATCTAGAAATAAATATTGGGGGGAAGAAGGGAAATGCTAGTATAGAAAATTAATTGTACACAAAATACTACTTGAATGCTACTTCAAATTCTAAATAGGATTACTTTTAAACCATTCTATATACATTAAAGAGCATTCATGTCTTGTGAGAAGCTCCCAAAGACGTTCAGAATTGAAAGAAGTCAGAAATCAAAAGACTGAAACAAGATAAAAGCTACATTTTCAAGCCTCTAAAATTGTACTGCATAATGAAATACTCAGAAGCATGTTGTTAAGTATTACTTTTTGTCAACAACGGAGAGTAAAATCTTGAAGCACGTCAAATTTAGCTCTTGAATTACAGACAAAAGATTTTAGAAAAAACAGCTAATGGGTTTTTTTAGTAGGCTGAGCATCCTGTCTTTAACAAGTAAGAAAAAACTCTTCAGAAACTCTGAAATCTTTTGTCAGAGACAAAAATTTGCTACTTCCCCAACAGTTTCAATGGAAATTAAAGCAGTAGTTTTGAGGACTTTCTCAAAAATGAAGTCAATTACAGTTCTTGGCTGCAGCTTCAGACCATGAAAAAGTTAAACATAGAGTCAAGCATCTAGATCCAACTAACTAAATTATATGTTAGAAAAAAACACAAGTTCAGAATAGCAGAACTCTCAACTGATTTTGCAAATCCATGCTGGAAGGAAAGTAAGAAAAGGAACTCTATCACTATATGAATTCTTCTGTACGATGCAGCCATTTCAAATAGCAGGAGACTGGATTTGAGGATTCAAGTAGATTTCTTCCAAACTTGAGATGTTATACTCTATGCACTCATTCTTGGAACAATTTCTTTCCTTGCAGACCACACCTGCTCCCTTCTTCCTTATAAAGTTTTCACTCTAATCCATTTTCTTCCATCTATCTTCCTGCTCTGATCTGCTGGAACCTGTGCCAATACTCATGCTTCATTCTTTGCCATTGCAGTTCTACACTGAAAACAGACAAGATAAAAAAAAAAAAACAGAAACAATCTTCCTCAAACTGCGTGAACTCAACCATATCTACTTACATTTGTGACAAAGAATCTGTATTATTCATTATTCCTGTTAGCACCACAGAGCAAGTATGGCACTAAGCAAGATGAACTCCTGCATCTATGACACCAATGTTTCCTGATGCATGAATAATCTCAGTAGATGTGACTGAAAATGAGGCCCTGATCTTATGAAGGTAACTCATGCACTGTGCAACATCAGACCCAGAGAGCTCTGCCCTCTGTAGGATCCAACTTCTCTTTTCCTCAGGAATTTTGTTGAGTTCCTGTAAGAACTTTCTAGAGGAAAAATCTCTACAAGAATGATAAGAAAGAGCTCTGCAGGAAGACACTGTAAGAATGACACCTAAACTACAGCTTGTCCCAAACCCCTCTGGAAGGTTTAGCAGCAGACAGCACCAGCGTACTCCAGCCAGCTGCTAGATTCTGTAACAGCCTCCTACACAAAGCAAAAAAAATCCAACAGCATCTAAAGCAACTTCTTTCTCTAGTCCTAAATCATCCAGTCGAGAACGAAACACTGTTGAATTTTACAGAAACTCATTTGTGAGACTAAAAGATTATTTTTTGTTTGTTTGTTTGTTGAATGTGCAAATTGAATGATTCCCTGTGAGCACTTCTGCTTCATTACAAAGACTACAACTTTCCACAGAACTCAACCTCACCAAAGCAGACAAACTAGACAAGTCCTGGAACACTGCAATTAAATAAAGTGATGTGCTTCTTCTCTCTCTCCTTCCCTCTACCATCCCCTACCTCCCCCAAGGGAATAACAAAATATTTTTCAAGCCAACTGGTAATTTCCACTCATTTCAGGACATTTCTTGTATCCTTCTTAATTTCTGAAACTCGTATCTTAAAATAAATATTATCCCATTACTCCAGTGGGTTCACTGTTTATATTACCAGAAACAAAAGATAGTTATTTCATAAAACAATTATATTTCAGAAGACATTTACAGAATGTTGAAATCACGATCTCTGAAAGGAAGTGAAACTCCAGAAAACATCTCTTTAAAAATGTATGCCACACGTAAGGCATTTTGCTGAACATCTCAATATTCCTATAAGAGAATGTCCTTCTTTGTGGAATTGTTATGACAGCAGTGTATCTTAGGTACACATTAAAATAATTAAATACAATGTATCACAACTTATTCTATATGATTCAGTTAAATTTTATTTCCAGTCATAGGTCTGCTGTTTAGCCAAGCAATGGTTAGACATTCCAACTACTCTTACTTCGAGCTCAGATCCTTTATGTCAGATATTTCAGGAGAACAAGACTTCAAATCAGTTCAAGCATAAAGTCTATTTGGGCTCTTTTTTCCTGTTAATTGTTTTAGTCTTTTCTAATGTTTTACAAAGTGATTGTTTTATAGCTAGACGCAGGAAACCCCTTATTTAACAATTTTAAGTACCAACGCTTTGGAGCTATATGAGAATGTTAAAAAAAAGTTATGTTTAAAAGTTACTGCTAACTTAATAAATATTTGGCATCTGGTCTCAAGTTGTTTGTATATTTAGTAGTTTGAAAATGAACCAAGGTCAGTGTCCTAAATCTGATTAAAACATGAAGTTAAAATGATACACTATGACATTGTTACAAGGTACCAAAGTGTTTGTGTAAGGAAAACAGCACTTGTATCCTTCTTATAAACAAAACCATAAATTCTTAATGGCAGAGCTATATTGTTCAACCTAGGTGAAATCATAGGGTTGTTCTTAACTACAGCGCTCTTAATTTTGAAGTAGCCTTCTTTTATACCTAAAGGAATCAAGATGGAATGCTAAATTTGGCCCCAGCTGATTAAAGTATAGAGGAGCCAAGTCTTATCTAACTTTAGTCATCAAAGAGTCTGTAGGAAACTGTTGAAGGTCTCTCTCTAAACAATGCAGAAAAAGGGGCACCTTCAGAAAGTGATGTATCTCTAATTTTCTAGGGCAGTGGGACTGAATCTCAGGAAGTGCATAACTCTTTCCACTGACCAGAGAAGCAGCTTAGACAACTAGATTAGAACAAAGGGCTAACTTCAAGAAGACTAAAAGAACCCCAAGCCAAAGCATAGACTTCAGAACATCCAAGACAGTACTTGAGTGAATGAACACACTTGTTTCAGTTCAACAGAATTTCAAACAATGCCTTGAAGCTTGATCTTAAAAACATACAAGAACCAAATTTATTTCAGTCATTAAATTCATTCCAAATTTGTTTTCAATCTCCCTGAAGACATTTCTCTTCCACTTCAGCTTGTAGCCTAACTTGATTTTACACACCATACAGCATTTTTAACCCAAATCTATAAGGATGGAGAGAAATAGAATAATAAGAAAAATGTTAAGCATGACAGTGCTTGAACTCCTACACCCTCTGTTGCGCTCAAGTACTGGAATCAGGATCCCGAGTTCAAACTTCAGCCCTCAGCACAGATGTCTACAATCTTTTTTTCTTTTTTTTTTTTTTCAATGAATTGACTATGGTTCATTGTCTTCCTGCTAAAGAAAGGCTAGAGAATAAAAACAGGAAGGCTGCATTGTGTATGATAGCCGTGCAGTTTGAGCAATGGTCCAAGACACAGGAAAACATAAGACTCTGGGCCTTTTTTAGCCAAGTGTTTGAAACAATATTCCCTAATGCTTAATCAAGCCCACGAAGTACCAGGTTAAGGGTGGAAGGATACTACAGTCTCCTAAACTATATGTTAGTTACTTAAAGACATATCTTTGTTCTCCTTCTAAAACAAAATGTAGTACAAAGAAAAACTGTGGAAATAATCACTGAACTTGTCTTTCTAAAAAAAAAGTTAGGGCTACTCAAGGAAATTACCACTGAAAACACCATACTCAAGGTTTCTATCAGAACAGATGTGATGCAATTTAGAGAGCTCTGCTAAATGAGGAATTTGGTTGCAATACATAGGCACTCTACACAGCCACAGTCTTCCCTCTTGCTTGCAATGTCCCCTTCATGAGCTTTGACTGGTTTAGCAGTTCGAACCTTATTAACTAAATAACAATAATAATACAAACCTGGATTTCTATGTGACGAGGGTTATCAATGAACTTTTCTATCAGTAAACGATCATCACCAAAACTTGAAGCAGCTTCTTGAGATGAAAATCTAAAACCTTCCCTTAAATAACCAAAACAAAAAGAACAATCTCTGCTTAATAAATTAAGTTCTGAAGCATACAAGGAGAAGGAACATTTATTCATTCAAGTTATCTCCCAGTTTTCGGTCAATCAGCATGCATCCAAAAAACAAGTTTTAGCATTTGCATTTGATTCTTTAACAAATGTTTTTCTTCTTTTTCTGTCTTCAATTACACAGACAACAAAACTACAAAGTGCAGAGAATTTCAAAGCGTTTAAAAAGTCTGGATGTTTACAACAACTATTTTTAAGAAATTTTTTTTGGTGGCATTTTCTTCTGCAGAATACAGAAATACAACATGAAAATCAATAGTTATGAAGTTCTCATTATACAGAAGTAGAGGTGAAAGTCACCACTGTTTAAGGCGGTTAAGCTCCCTTAACACTCAAGAATTACAGAGGTTAGTTGTACACTAATTAGGTGAAGTAATTGCAGATGCAATATTGCAAACCTTGCAAATTCAATGACTGAACGCATGACCTGAAGATGGGCAGAGCACACAAGGACAGGCACACCGAATGAGGCTTGTTGAACCTGGACAAGAACGAGGCTTAGGGGACCTAACAGCAGTCTCCTAGTACTTAGAGGAGTTTACTAAAACAAAGGAGCCAGGCTCTTTACTGAAGTACACAAGAGAAAAGAGACAGTGCTCACAAACTGAAATGGGGAGCTTCCAACTGGAGTTAATGAGGAAAAAAAAAATAAAGATAAGAAAAATGGCTGGAAAGAACTGATCAATGAGGCAGGTTCTTTGGAGAGACTGTGAAATCTCATTCCTTAGAGGTTTGCAAGACTCAACTAGACAAACCTCTAAGCAACATGCTTCAAATTCAGTGCTGACCCAGTTCTTAGCAAGAAGTTGGATGAGAATTTCTCTACGTCCCTTCAAACATGAGTGATTCTATAAGAGGAAGAACAGGATGTCTTTAAAGGCTCCCCTCTCTCCCTACAGTACATTTATTCACGCTGAAGTACAAGCTATTCAAAAGTATTTATTGATCTTGCCACAAGCTTTCTTGTGGTTGTCTGAAGTGAAATGGCCCATGTCAACTTTTTGCATCCAGCTCCAAGATCAGCACTACTGCCTTAATTAAAACAACCACTCTCTTTGGAGGCAGATAGATGCTAATAAAAGCTTACAGTTATTATGCAATTTTTCAGCTTCCAATATCAGGAAATAGTGGAAGAAAATAGTCTTCTCTTGTTGAGGCCAGAATTAGAAAGGACACTGTTAAAAACAGATGATTTATAATTATGAGTACAATAGAATCCTTCTAAAAATATGACTGGTAAGTTAAGCAACCAATAAATACTCAAGTGTTGTCTGAGTTTGCACAAAATAAATGAAAATCAATCCATTGCTTCAGCTTCACTCCAAATTTAACAAAAAAAACGAAAAGGATCAAATCATAGCATCTTACATACGTGGTTATATATGCAGTTGGTACGAAAACCTACACTTAAAAAAGTTTTTAGGGATCACTGTTCTTCACTCATCCCATCTCACTCTTTCCCCTTACCTGAACACTTCTGAAATGCAGGCCTGTCCTGGACAGACCAAGGAGACCAAATCCATACACTCCCACTTTTGCAGAGCAGTCTGATAGGCCAAACGCTCTGATTTGGGAGGGTAATGAAACTGAAAATTTTACAAGGCCTTGTAATAGAGAATGCTGTTCAATTTTTTTAAACCATTGTATACGCAAGATTTCAATATCCAGAAAAGGTTATAGAAGTTGAGACAAATGGGGGTGGATAGCACAAGGCTCCAAATTTCTCAAAAGGGAATTGTTAGAAGATAATTGAGTGCAAATTTCAGAAATCTGATTTCTATCTGTACATTTATGGAGTTTAATATATGGACAAGTACTTCCTGTATGATGACCTCTGATCCCGGAACTGTAAGTTCAGGTAAGAACCTTTGTGTGCAACAGCCCATCATAATCTCACCCCAAAACTTTAAATCTGTTCTTAGGAGAGGATAGGGCCCTCAAGTGAAATCCCTTGCAAAGTTTGCAGCAGACCACTTGAAACCATGATGCCCAGAGACTTGGTTATAAGCATGTTACAAGTATACTGAAAGCAAGAGAGTGCCTTCAGTTTCCCCAAAATCAAGGAAGGAATGATACAGAAAATTTCCAGACTTGCAGTCTTCTACCCCTGCTGTACCCCATACTGAACTTCATGTGCCCTATATGGGAGCAAGGATCAGTAACGTCACCAGTGGGCTTATGAGCTTAGTACAGCCTTCAGATTATTGCACAGTCGCCCTCTTTCGTGTGAATACCAACAATGTTGCAACAAGAAGCCTGGGGCCAAAAGATTTCAGGGCCCTGGGAAGATGGGTGAAGAATTAGAGAGCACAGGTAGCTTTTTCTTCAACCCTCTCAGTAGTGGGGACAGACATGGAAAGAAACAGGCAAGCCTAGGTCATCAGTGCCTGGCTCCAAGACTGGAGGTTTCATCAGAATTTTGAGTTTTATAATCACAGAAGTCTTTGAGACAAGAGGTCTGCTGGAGCCTGACAGGACACCTGTCTTGATGGGGGAAACATTTCTTGGCTCATAACCCAGCAAGATTGACTGAGAAACATTTAAACTAAGATCAGTTTGGGGACGGCGGGAGAGGTTGAGCAGGAAAAGAACATATATGACCTCTGGAAGCAAGGTCAGGCTCCATAGGGAGATTACAGAGCTGCAGTTCACATCTACAGGGAGAAAACAAGAAACGACAAAACCCAGCCTGAGTTGATGCTGGCCACTGTAGTGTCAGACAACAAAAAATATGCTTTAAACACATTCACAGAAAGAGCAGATTTAAGAAAAACATTGGACTGATACTTGGAGCAAATGTTCATCTAACAAGTAAGGATGAGGAAAAGGCAGAGGTGTTTAATGCCTTTTTCACCTTAGTTTTTAATATTAATAATGGATCTTGGGCTGCTCATGAGGACCATGACTAGGGAAGCAGTGACTTTCCACTTGTGGTCACTGAAATTATAAGGGACCTGTTGTATCAGATGAAAGCGCGTAAGTCCACGGGACCTGACGGAATCCACACAAGAGCAGTGACAGAGTTAGCAGATGTTGTAGCTGGATCTCTCTCAACGATTTACCAAAGGTCTTGGGAGTGGGGGGAGGTCCCTGCTGACTGGAAGGTAGACACTGTTATATTGATCTACAAGAAGGGCACCCAGGAAATAACAGACCTATCAGTTCAACCTTAGATCCTGGAAAAGTCATGGAGAAGATAATCCTGAAAGATACTGAAAGGCGTTTAAAGAACAAAGCTTTTACTGAACATAATCCACATGGGTTCCTCAATGGAAAGTCCTGTCTTCGTAATTTCACCGCCTACTGAGTCACTCAGAGGATGGAGTGGACATAATCTTTCTGGATTTTGGTAACACCTTTGACACCATCCTTACAACATCCTTCTGGACAAATTGTTCAACTGTGAGATGAACATGTTCCTGCTACAGTGGGTGATGAGCTGGCTAAACAATAGGGCTCAGAGTGTCACAGTGAACAGGGCTACAACTGAATGGTGGCTAGTCACCAGTGGTGCTTCCCAGGACCCAGTCCTAGGGCCAGTCCCACTCAGCATTTTTATCAGTGATCTAGATGCAGAAGTGGAATGCAACCTTAGCAAGTTTACTGACAATACTAAACTGGGACATGCTGTTGACATTCCAGAGGGATGAGAGGCCTTGCAGAACGATCAAGATACCTTGGAGAACTGGACAATCATCAATGGCAAAAAGTTCAACAGAAGTAAATGCCAGGCATGCCTGGGACAGAGCAAAGCTGGACATGGGTACAAACTGGGAGATGAGTGGCTGGGGAGCAGCTCTGCATAAAGGGATCTAGGGGTGCTGGTCAACTGCAGGCTCAATATGAACCAGCAGCGTGCCTTGACAAGAAAGTGGGTAAACCAAAATTTGGGATGCATTAAATACAGCACAGCTAGCCAGTCAAAAGAGGTGATCTTTCCATAACATTTAGCATTGCTGTGGCCTCACCTTGAATATTCTGTGCTCTTCTGGGCTCCACAATATAAAAGAATCCAGAGGAGGCCAACAAAGGTGGTAATAGGGCAGGAAGGAATGTCTGATGAGGGGTAGGTGAGGACACTTGGGTTGCCCAGTCTGGAGAAAAGGTGGCTCAGAGGCAACCTCACTTCTCTCTGCAATGTTCTGAGAAGAGGAAGTGCAGAGGGAGGTGCCAGGCTCTTCTCTCTGCTAACTGATGACAGGACATGTGGGAACAGCACAAAGCTGTGCCAGCGGATGTTCAGGCAGGGCATGAGGAAAAATTTCTTTACTGTTAGGGTGGTCAAACCCCGGCACAGGCTTCCTAGAGAGGTTGTTGATGTCCTATACTTGTCAGTGTTCAAGAGGCATTTGGGCAATGCCTTCAATAAGGTGCTTTAACTTTTGGCTAGCCCTGAAGTTGCTTGACTTGATGATCGTTGTAGGTCCCTTCCAACTGAATTATTCTATTTTGTATCTGGAAGGTACTTTCAGACAGGGACCTCTAGGACATAAGTATACCTTTTTGCATACCAGAACAAAGATGACTAGCTCTCACAATACACGAGTACTTTTAGATAAACACAGTAGCAGAACTTTAGGCATTAGTTTCTCAAGCTATAAAGAACATACAAACCTTAATTTGATGTAAACTGTTCTTCAGAAATCAGCATTTCATTCTCAATGTAATTTCAACTGGGTTATTTTAACTTCAGATCTGGGTTAGTGGCTTGCACCGCACACAAAATCCCACACCAGCACTTGACCCAAAATTAGGGGAAAATAGGCAACGTAATTGAGATTTCTCCATATCTCAAGAAATACAATGGCAGCCATACCCAAAGAGAGAGAGGTGAACATGGCAGCCTTCCACAACCACATGCTCTTGAAGAGCTATTCCAAGAAAAAAGTTACAACAGAAGTAAAACAGTATGCTATCATTTTCATTTAGAAATACCAGCTGAATGCAACAGAAATCTTAGATATAACAGGAGTATCATAATACCGGGAGTAATCCAACAATTTTCATTATCTGGGCTATTTAAGAGATGTGAAAGATGAAGCAGAAGTAAGTTACCACAGTGAATAATTCTGTAACAGCAGGAATTAGATCAATCAGATAGGTCTTTTCCATTTCCAGTGGCTATATCCATGTCACATCACATTGTACGTTCTTTAAGCCTTCTCTTAATTTTTGCTAGTTAAAATGAGGAAAATTTGCAGCTACTCTGAAAATCCAAAAGTATGTCTTAAGTAAAATGAGTTTATATTAGGCTTTTTTTTTTTTTTTTTTTTTCCCCCCAAATACCATTTGGAATCCATCTCATGACAATGCCAAAGCCATTTTGCACATCAAAATACTACCAACAGTTCTTCGCAGTCATCTTACATGTAGGAACTCTGAAATACTGGCTTCTCAGAGTCTGTCAGCAGCTGAAAATCAGGCTTCTGGGGCAGTTTTTTTTTGTTTTTTGAGATTATATGGATTTCGATTCAGCAAGAAAACGTGATGTCAACAACTTTTCATATATTACAACTATCAGATAACATTGTTCTGCCACTAATAAGTTGAATCACCTTCAAAACACACAGTCAGATGATCCTCTTCAGTCACAGAAAAAGGAAAAACCTTAATTCTATAAAGCAATTAGTGAACATATACAATGAATCATTTACAACCTCATATTTATTTCTCCAAGATAGACTGTAAGAGAAATCCAGATGTTCTATTTCACACTTACACGTGAAGCCTTTCTCTATCTTCAGTTCTCCTAATCAACATTCTATGACAAGTATTTTGTCACATACATTTTGCCTTCAACGCTGCTTACCCGTAACTATTAAAGCAAGCATTTCTACTTGATATAGGATCAGTAACTACTACTGATCTGAGACTCAGTGTAGGTGTTTTCTCATAGCGTTTTTTAATACCATACTATAAAATTACACCGTAAAAACAAGGGTAATGTAACTATCAAGGAGACTAGGAGGACACTACTGGCAAATACTGAGAAACTGAAGAGTATTTCAAAGGCTTTCCACAAAAAAAGGCAAGCATCACTAAATTAATGTTAAATGTACAAAAAAAGTTGGTTTCTGTTTATATAATCAATTCTGTTAGGTGACTTTCTGGTCAAAACAGTAGCCATAACTTTCCTTCAAAATAAACAAATAATCGTGATCTTGAGATAGAGTTTCCACTTTTTAAGCTTTTAGTTTAATTAAACTCCTTTTGACAATTTCTGTGTTAAATGAGAAAATAATGTCTTTCTTTTAAGTCAAACAGATACACTTGCTGCCTGAATGAGATCAAGGCAGCAAGTTTGGATTCTAAAGCAATTGCAACAAAGCATCTTTGTAAAAAAGCAAGTTATTCTAGATCTTCATTCTAACGTGCAAGAACTTATTTTCCTATTCAGATTTGGATATAAATGGGATAAGGATAGAAAGGTATACAATGTTTTCTGTTTTCTTTAAAACTAAAATTCGACCACTCACTATTCATCTTAATCTCAGAGAGACAGAGACAGAGACAGAGACAGAGACAGAGACAGAGACAGAGAGAGAGAGAGAGAGAGAGAGAGAGAGAGAGAAAATTATGCAAGAGAAATCTTACAGGTGACTTAACAATAAAACCAATGAAAACTCAAGTTACATTCCAAGCTTATTCCAGCACGTGTGCTGCTCCCTTCCTCATGTAAAAAGGAAAACATTTAGAAAGTTACCAACTTTTTGATTAAATAGGTTTTTTATTACACATCTTTGAAAAATCCCACGAGTTTTTTGGAATTGCGGCACAAGGGGTTGGAACCAGGGTCTTCATTGTCAGAGTATCAGAGGAAAATAGAGAGTAAAACATCTCCAATCAATAACAAAGGATCTTGAAGGGTTCAGGATTCAGATAAACATTAGAAGATAGGAAAGTGTGTTTAAACAAATATTCCATTTCAAACAGTCAAAAGCACAACAGTTTGCAGATGCAAATATTTAAAACACAGAAGTATGCTATTAGAGCACATTCTGGAAACACTGTTTCCACACATGAGTAATCAGTCTCATCAACTTTAACAGAGCTAATGGCTTGCATTAATGTTTGAGAAGCAGGGCCAATAAACATTCAACCTGATACACAGACAATTAATACATCAGCATTCTGGAAAGCATACAGCAAAATATTATTTACAGTGCAAATTTACAGACTGTCATTGGACTAAAAAGGCAGTTGCATTTCTTATTTACTGAAAATGATGGACTGTGTTTCAAGGTTTAGGCAAAAATTAATTTTAAATGTACATATGCAAAGTACCAAAACGTAACACTCACTCCACCAAAGGGAGAAAAACAACTACTATCCAATTTCTGTTTAACATTTCATATCTGCTCGACTGTCAGCTCACAGTGGCTTAATGGGACTTCAGTAACTGCAGCATTCATCAAGGCAAGGTTTTGGACAGCATCTCACCTGGTCTCTTCATCATCCCAAGCGATTCGCATGCCTTTCCCACCACCACCTGCTGAGGCCTTGATCATGACAGGGTAGCCTAACAGCGGGGAACAATTAGACAGAAGTTCAAACTTTGATCAGTTGGTCATAGAAACATGACAACTGACCACATGTCCAATAATGCCAGTAGACAATAACTTCGTTTATTAAAATGCTTTTTGTTTGGAGCGAGGGGAAAGGTTTTTCTTTCCAAGACTTAGCTGTCAGTGCAATCATTTCTAAAGGCAAGAAAAGGTTGTCTTCCCTGTTTTATTTATATCCAAAAAAAAAAAAAAATACCTACACCACTGAATTAATTATTCCCAAATAACAAAATGTTCTATGAATAAAAGCACTTGACCTTTTTAAGCTCACATTCTTTAGAAAGAAAATGCAGTTTCTTTGCTACAGCACAAATAATCTATCATCATAAAAACAATTATTAGCAAGAATAAGCAAATTTTCATAAACTATCAGTCAAGAGGTTCAGTAAACAAGCTTGTACCTAATTCAACACTATTGGTGCAGTCCAGTTTAAATAACAGAGCAACCCCAAAGAGCTGCGCTGCTCAGATATTACGCAATAAGCATCAGAAACATCATAAAAACTGTGTAATGATGATCTAAAAAGAAAGCATTTTTCCCAACCTGACAAGTAACAAAAAAAGTGAGCAGTATAAATCAAACTGTGCATAACCAGTAATATTTCACTTTCAGAACAAGACACTTTCATAGGTATGAGTTAGGATCTTAGTTTTCTGAAAACTAAAAGTAGTACCAAAGTATATAGTTTAAAAGCATATTTAGTAATGGTTATGTATCTTGTAGTGCAGTATGCTTTGAATTCAAAACAACTTCCTAAAACAATTTCTCATTCATACTAGTAAGCTTCACCTTTCTTGCACATGTGTGTATGGGACCTAGAAAGTTAAGGATGTGCTTAGGAAGTTTTTGACATTTCTATGATAGCTGAAATATTCCTCATACTTCTGGTCCCCAGAACCATTAAAGAAAATTGTACCATTAAGCTAACAGACCAGCTATTGTTTTCTGACAAGAAAAGCCAGTCGATCCTTGCAAATTGAAGATACATCCCTAAAAAAGGCTTTGATCTGGGGACAGAAAGAAGATTTAAATATGGTTCCCTAACGTAAATGGTCAAATCTGCTGTCATATGCATAACTAATGTTTACAGCTTTTCTGAAATGTAGATCTACTTGTACCCTGTCAAGTGACAGTGATAAATTCCCCCCATCTCTTCTGCAAAGTCATTCAAAGGAAAGGGGTTCAGAAGACGTTTAAAAACAAGATCTGGAAAAATCTTTTGCTTGAAAAAAATAAGCAGACACAAACAAAAAGGGACATGATAGAAGCATAGGAAACAAACGGAGCAGTGTTAACTGGTAGGCAGGAAAGCAGCAACAGTAGAGAACAATGAATTAACAAAAACAGCCAAAAAGATCAGTAAAGTAATTGCCCACATAATACATAATCAGACTGCGGAACCCCATGCTACAGAGTGTTCATGTAGCTGAAAGCTGTAGAAAGGTAATAGATAAGCATATGAAAGCACAAACCTCAAGATCGCATAGGCAGAGATAACCAAAATTCTATAGAGCTTCATGCTTTAGAGTCTAAAGTAATCTTTCCTTACTAGCTTCATAGTTAAGACCAAACAGAGCCATTCCAGGAAGCTTGCTAGAGGCTGATGCATGGATTGCATGCATGAACAGTGAAGTCCAACTCAATTTCATGAAATTGTTCTTACATATTATGAATACGTTCCTACATATTATCTACGTAAGAACAATTTATCTACACTCTATGTTGCTTTTCTAGACTCTTGGCAACCAGCAGGCTCCCAGACAACTCACAGGCCATCTTGAAATAAAGCAAAAAGCATAGCCCATATGATTTTCAAGCAAGAAGTGAGATTTTTAAGTGAGTTAAAGCTACTAAACTTGCAGCATCTATGGCAATGCTATCACTAGTTGGAGATTCTCTCCAGCAATTCTGAAATAAGCATTGTTTTAAGCATTATTATGGCAAACTCATTATGGCAATTTCTATCACATAATTTATCTTATCCAGGGTTACAAGCGCTTGAAAAAAATCATAATCATCAATTATGCTAAAAATGTTGGTTTAATAATATTAGTCTCTCGAATGGCCTGCTGATTTTAATTCTACAAGTAGAGTCTAGTTCTAATTTACTGCTTTTCCATTTCAACAGCAAAATAGGTGTGCTGCCAATGTACTTTGTTGAATGTACATTACATATATTACAGAATGTAGAAGTTTATATATCACAACTCGCTTGGTTAAATTATTAGACAGGACACACCAGTCACTGGCATTACTCACTAAGTTTAGGAACTTTTCTTTTCCCATCACCACCTTATATATGTTGATTACATGTTGATCAAACTCAAATGCAAGGCAATTAAAGATTGCAGAGAGCTATGGTATAGTTAAAAAATAAAATAAAATAAAAACATTTAAAAAAAGATAAAAATCAAAGCAAGGTTTGGTTTTGAAAAGATAAATGTAGCTTTTTACACCAAGAAGGAAAAACTCTTTGCAAGACTTCTGCAAGTTGAGAGGATGATCAGCCAGCCTCCTGCACATAAGCGGACTTAAATTTAGCAAGACATAGCTGTTCTTTGGTGGATACCCAAGATTGATCCTGTCCTAGGCCAAAGAAGGCCTCAGAGAATTTAAGCTTTGCTTAAATTTAAGCTTATTGGGTACATGACGTCAAGATCAGGATGCGTTGCTCATCATTCTCCTGACCACTTCTGCACTATTCAGCAGTAATCAAAATTGCTGAAAGCTGTTCCCATGGATTGGCTGGATTAATTGTGGGAAGGGAGAGGCATGCAAACAATTTTTAATAACATTTATAAGGATCCACAAAAACAACAACAAAGCAGGTACTTTTTGAGTATGTGTTAAATATTCAACCTTTCCTTCAAATTAGACATCAATTTACATGAGATTAAAATTGCATAGACCCTCATTTAGCTTACACTGCCTGCACTTCATAGTTGCTCAATTCATTCAGACAGCAAACAGAAAAGTAAAACTTTCCAAAGTTTCACTGATGCTTCAGAGAACAAGAAGCTGGCAGTTCATAACGTGTAACTTATAAACAGACTCAGAAGCAGCATGGGAAAAGAGCCAGTGTGATTAAGCACTACAGAAGAGGTCACAAGAACATCCCACACAGACAAACACAAGCGTGACTTTACAAAGGAGCCCATACAGCAATTTGTGCCTGAGCCTCTTCCAGTACCTGACTTAGGCTAGTATCTTTGTAACCTTCACACCTGACAGCTTGGGAGAGCACATCTCAAATGAGGGGTGAAAGGTATGTTTTCTTCTCCTGCACTTACAAGATTCTTATCAGTAAACAAGATTCACTGAAACAGTTAAAGGCAGTCTGTCGACCCTGATGTCAGACTCCACCTGCTACTGGATCTTTGGCCAGAACATAGCAGGGAATAGCAGGAAAAACTAATGGTAGTATGAGAAGATTACACAATGTTTTACAGTTTTAAGTATTGACCCACAATGACTTTTTTCAATAATTATTTTAAGCACTCTTAGAATACTTAGGCTTTACATACATGATTTTAAAAATAATCTGAAAGTATTTGATTATGTATTAAGTACCTTGTCATATACACAGGACATTATATACCCAGAGACTTACAGAGGGAGGTTAAATTTTATCTGAAATTACAAATCATTGGCTTGTCTTCTGACCTGGGGTCACAATTAGACAGAAGCCTAACAAAACTGATCAGTCAGGCAAAACACGAGTGGAAACAAGCTAGAAAGGACAATTTTCTTTCACTGTGTAGCTACTACTTATTGATACAACAGTTTTAGAATTTGTCATCTAAACAAAATACACTACCTATCTGTCTGTAACCAACTTTGATATCTGCAGATTTAAGGCTGCCTTGATATAGTGATACCCCTGCCAAAGTGCTGCTTGATATCAGAAACAGGAACCAGTCAATAGAACACTAGAAGAAGGTAGAAGACAATTAAGCAAGAATTAAATTTTAAAAGGTATATAAGAAGCCACTGGATGCCTCCCTACTTAAAACAATCAAAGCCATTTAAGAACATTGGAGGAAAATCTAAAAAAAAAAAAAAAAAAAAAGCAAACCGATCACTGAAATGAAACTGAACCACTATACGCACCTTTTTTAATCACTAAATCCAGCTTTATTTGCCAATTCTCCTCCTAATAGCTTGATTGATAACCTCTTCCTTTTGTTTCTGCTTGCATGACAGTGATCAGTAATCGCCTGATTTCCCGAAAGGGACAACGGCTGACCCACAGAAATGCTGACTTTAGTTGTGTCAGCCTACCAGTCAGTTAGGCCTACACTGCCCAGTTTCAGTGTAGTTAACCAGAGCAGGATAAGAATGCCAGCTTACAAGCAAATCAGAAAAGCGTTAAGTGGTGAAGAATCATCTGCAGCAGTGCAAGTCCCAGTTTCTATTTGGCATTAAGGCACGGGCACAGCTTTTGGCACAGGTGAGATATATTTGAAGTGGGTTCTTGGAATTACACAACTGATGAACTTAAATAGCTTCTTCTGGCTACTCTCTCTAAAAAGAGCATGCAAAATATAAAAATAAAGAAAAATCTCTGAATGCATTAAATTCTCCTTCTAGAAAGCATTTAAGAATGTGTAATTTCAAGCATATGGTTAAATATTTTCAATAACATCAAGCTTTATCAAATAAAAGCCAAAACTCATTAAACACATATTACACTTAACCTTCATCAAAACAAGTCCCAGACAGTTTGCTGGTTGCTCTTTTCATCATTAAGATATCCAGAAGCTCAACAGTGACTTTATTCTGGGAAGCACAGAAGAAAGGCTGGTGATCTGGATGATATTCAAGTTAATTGCACTGCACACAGTGAGGAAGAATGAGGATCATAACATCACTGGTGTCAGCCTCCATATCAGGAGAAATGTACCATGCTTAGCTTCTGTAAAAAGAATACCATGTCCAACTGCAGATGCACTTTGAAATAATTCCTTTAGAAAGCTGATTACTGCATATGACCTGCATTCCACAAATCATGACTGCACTTGTTCTGCAAAGTCAAGTTTGTAAAGCTAAAATGCGATGATTTAAGAGACGGGGCGTTAATACCTAGATTCTTCCAGCTCTATAAGCAACATGGAACTTAAAAACTATTAAAACATTATTTGTTCTATGGGGATTACTTATTACACATACAATTTAGTCAGCCATGTCTGCTGAGGCACACAAATCCCACCATAGCTAATTTAAGAACTTACCAATTTCCCTTGCAATTCTGACAGCTTCATCTGCATCCTGTAAAAGCAGGAAATGAGACCCAACGTTAATCCCATCAGCCATTGCACTATGTCCTGAGGGCAGTCATATATTGCACTACTGTCTCCTCTGATTCATTTAATGTTTGATTTTACAACCTTCTGACCCTTTTCAGCCAGAGGAATGTAAAATTAATACCATAAGTGGAATGTAAATTCTACCTCATCATTAGTACGCTGAGAAACTCAAAGCAATGAGGAATCAGCTGACAGGAAACACAACCAGGATTGCAAAATGATTTTCTGCAGTTGTAGGAATTTAATGCTAGAATTTAGAAGTTTACAATCAATAATGGACCATAAATAGATCGTTAAAGTTTGTCCACTGCCAGCTTGTTTCTGTCCTCTCAGGTATTTGTCATGTTTTCCTGGTTGTTGTCAGTAGGGGGAGTTGATTCTCTATTGTTTGGGTATGATTCAGGTTCAGAAAAAATCCCGAGTTCCTCGAAAACTTGTCTACTGAAGAAACACAAGCACTTCACTTTTGTAAGGGTTTGTTTGCTTGTTTGTTCTCTCATTCTAAGGAGAACTGAAACGTATAATTTTAAACTCTGAGATGAGAAGATTCGCATAATAGTTTCCATTTAAAAGTCTGCAGATTACTAGCGCATGACAACTAGAACAATTCTCGTTGGCGTCACCTCCAGCTTCAGCAGACTCCTACCACTACAGCCTGGTACAGACAATATGACACAGGAAAACATACAAGGAAATCCAGAAAATAAAAACAAAGTACTTTAAATTCTTGCTTTCGAAGCATTCAAATCTCTTCTCCCCCACAGCAGTCAATTCTGTTTTCTCCTACTTGTAACAATACATTTCCATGACATGATACTAGAAAGGCAAAGGGGTTAAATTACAGTGGCACGGGTTAAGTTTGAAAACTCCATTCAAATTTGCTAGTATTTATACTATTCTGTGACATACACTAAAAAAAATTGTATGGGAGGCAGTAACGTCTGGAAACCACCAGCTGCTAAGTGCGTCTGAAACTATGGGGGCTGACTTATGAACATTAAAATGAAACCTGATATTTTTAAAGCTTTCAAGGCAATCCATTTTAAAAGCACCCAGGTCAGAACTTTAAAAAAAAAAAAAAATACATAAGCAATGTTCATACCTGGTTCATTTATGTCCGATAATAAAACAAAATCCTCTTTAAAAGTCTTCAGTACCTAGTAACAGCCCCATGAAGAATAAGGGGGCTGGCAGGGGAAGTTGTCAGAAAATTTAATTTCCTTTCATTAGCTAGTCTGCTCCACAAATCGGTGCTTGTTAAGTTCAAAGCAGTCCTGAAAGCAACATCAGTTTTAAGTCTTTTTACTCCAGTCACATCTGTTAATGAGATTTTTCCAAATAACAATTGTTTTTAAGTCAAGAGATAAATCTAGCAAAAAATCCCCCCCACCTCCAAAAAGAAAAAAAATAAAATAAAATAATCAGGGTTTACTGTTTTATTACACCTTGCTGCTTTCCATGACCCTGCACCCTCCAAATTTTAGCTTAAAGGGATAAAATGCATGAAAAGGGTCATTTAAGAATGTTAGTGGTTTCCACACATTGAGTTTGAAGGTTCTTTGTTCCTGCCTGTGACAGTTATGCGAGAATACTTCCCCTTAATAGCCTCTCTGTCAGGAAGTGTTAAACCTGCCAAATGCAGACAATTAGAGCCTCTTGAACAAAATGCAGGAAGAGTGATGACTGATGAAGAGCCACGATTATAGTCAAGAAGGAAACTTTTACATTTCTTTTCTCTTGCAAATTCAGTCATATATTTGCAAAATAGAATTAAGAGGGGGGAAGCAAACAGGGTAATTTTTTTTCACTTAGTTACCTGCAAACAAGTGGCTAACTGACACAGTGCGGTCCACAAGAAGGCAAGCTGCAAATAGGGGAGCTTTTCACAGCCACTTTTTTTTTTTTTTTTTAAAATACATGCATACAACAACTTAAAGCAAAAAAGCATCATCATCATATCCGAATTATTAATTGTCTCAGTTCTCGCTTGGAAGAAACCGAAGACATCTGCCAGGCACAGTTATTTATTTATACTATTCAAACATCTGTTTCTTTTTACAGTTCTGATGTATTAGAACCCAAACTCTAAGATACAAGAAAAAAATAATGCATATTCAAATTCTTTAGCCTTCAAAGAGTATTCCTGAGATAGAAAACAAAAATATGCCGTGCTTTAAAGAGAAAAACAGTTTGAAAAAATCATAAACAACCAACACATTGAAATCTCCAGTAACACTCTTTTGATCATTTTTCATAAGAAAGTAAAATTTAGTGTCGTGCATTTCACTTGCAGATTGCATAAATATAGCAGCACTTGGAGTACTATTAAAAGTTAAGACAGTTATTTTAGATTTTTGGTGCAAAGACGTTATGATAGATATACATTTTCCATTGCAAAAAAAAAAAAAAAAAAACTGAATGACATGAGAACACCCAAGTCCATATATGCAAAACATACAAAACCACACTGCACACTGGTACTAAGAGCTTTTTGAACCACTTTTTTAATATATATATATATATATAAACCCTCATTGATTTATTGCTATTTCCTCCAAAAACACGTTAAGTACATTACCATTTTCCCCAAATAACCTTGGGATTGTAAAGAAATACATAATTTTAGCACAATCTTTTATTGTACAAATAAAAATGTTCAAGTACTGGTTTATTAAAAACTTGAGCTATAAAACAATGTCACAGTGGTTTTCACAAATGACTGATTTCATTAACATAAAATACATAAAACACTCAGCTTTAATCACTTAGCATAAGAATTTCTAACCTCTTAATTTCATGCACATGCCTCTCTGCCATGTACCAGCAGGTGGANATGTCCAAGCAGGGGAAAAAAAAAAAAAAAAAAAAAAAAAAACCAAAGCTGTTCTAATGTAGAAGACTGTCAGGATGAAGATGTTTAAGAGATTTCCAGAGCTATAAAATATTGCATTAATTATGAAGAACTACATAATATTTTTATTGCTGAGGGTGTTGGGCCTGGAGAGTCTCCAAGTCATAACTAGTCTCCAACAATCTCTTCAGCAATCCAGTGGACATCATCCACTGTTGGCCAATGTCAACACCCCAAAAACAATACAGCCAAAATAGGTACCTGAAACTTAAAGACAGTAAATTAATAGCCTTGATGAAAAGCTTAAACATGTCTACTGACATCAATTACATAATCACAATGAAACCCAGTAGTCATCCAATTAATCGTCTGGGTTTACATCCAGCTATGTTCTACCAGTCATAAAACCAAGCTAGCTATTATCTGTATCAGACAGACCTCTTCCTTCTCTTTGTCAATTTTTCACCACGGCATCTCCACATACTCATTACTCAAGTCTCCATTTTCTTCTTGCCACATATTCCTCTTAACTTGTTTACATCTTGGCTCTAACTTTAGTATAGTCATTGGTTATGCAGATTAAGACCAATTATTTTGATCAAGACTCTTGACCCACTCAAATTTTAGAAAATACATTGCAGTTAGAAGCCTTGAATTGAAAACTAACTTTCAATGTGTTTGTTGACTTTCAAACTGATAGCATCATACTCAGTTTCCTTACACGTATGCACTGGATAACCCTTGCCTCAGCCAAATGAGGAACTGAACCAGTGACAAAAAAAAAATTACTTTGTCAAACTACCCCTCTCTACTCTCAATCTGTCTTCCCATTCTCAGCTTCACACTTGCAACAGTGACTTCCTATATGAGAATAGTTGGCTGTGTCTGTAATGCCAAGCATCCTTATCTTCAACCCTTTCATATCCTTTCTCGAAGCACACTGTTGTAGCACTTCCTTCTCTTAAAATACTAAATTCATTTCTACTCACTGGAAATTTTTCTTTATACAGTTTCTCCAAGGTGTGACTACAGGAGATTAAGAACTCAATCTAAATACTGAGCAACACAAATAGGGGGTACCTTCGCCTTTTATTCCTGAAGGATCCGTGTATCTGCAGCACTAGTTAACAAGAGCTGAATAAAGACAACTCTTCAAGTAACAAAGATTTCCAGTGTAGTCCTGAGTTGAATAAAAGAAGCACTAGAAGTCCTTACTCTATGTTTGCTTTAACTATTCATCCACAAAGAACACATGCAACTGATCTTTCTTCACGTCTGGCATTGTCAGAGGCATGAATGCAGTTTTCTTCCAGCTTTAGACTCCACTACAAAGATGAAACCACCTCTAATCAACTCAAGTACTGAGCAGACACTTAAACTCCCACCCAGGACCTTTAAAATGTCTATTTCTCAAAACCAAGAGCCCTCAAAGACTGAGAGCTTCATAGCTCTGTGACCAAAACACACCTCCCAGAGAAAGGCAGAAATACTACATAGCCTCCAATTCCTTGTGTGCTGTTCTTTTGATTATATGTGGTGTCATACGGCTTTGCCCTCCATATCTTAGTCTGAATTGGCAAAACACTACATTAAGCTCTTATAAAAGATCAGGCATCCTGTATGACCTATTTACTCAGCTATTCACCCCAGCAAAAGTCACAATATCACAGAAAGGAGATCAGAAGACAAACAGGCATATATACTAGATTCATAGCGAGGATGAAAGTTTTAGTTATCGGAAGTTCTCTTTCATAGAACTGGCAGCCAAAGCACTAGGTAACTTTCACCTAGGACATCTCTCTCTTCTAATGGAAACTACAACACTGGCAATGCATGTGGATTCTCCTTTTTCTGGTTTGGTGGGTGCACTGCAGCTTCTTAATCTAGTGCTCTTTTTCATCAACACTCTTCAGATAATCAGGAGCGCAAGGCTGAGGTATGTGAAACTGATAGGATATGGAGACTTCAGGATTAAGCAACTACTGTGCAGCTCATTTCAATAGCTGAGATGGACTGGATTTGTTAACTTAATCCTACGTTCCAGTTCTTTTGGTGTTAAGACCATCATCACATATAGCTGGCTGCCAACCCGATCACTTACATTCCTTCATTTAGAGTGTCTGGAACTTCAGATAATTGTCAAAAAACCAGTGCAACTAAAGGCCTCAGAAAAAAAGCAGACAGTTAAGTAGCACGGTTTTATTGATTATGTTGCTGTCTCTTCGTTAACCACTATCCTACTTTGCCAGGTTTGTTTATTTATATCTGCAGAGTAATAATGGACCCTTACATAAGTTTTAATTTCATGCAGTGATAAAACAAGTGTTTTGAAAGTGTCTGGTGATTCTGCTTTAGGTAAAGTTTTACGGGGTTCAGATCATTAATTCAAGGTCATCTTCTTACCAGATATTTTTCTAGGAGATAGTTTCAGGATTTCTAGAAGAATAGGTAGGATATCAGAAAGAACAGAGGCTCTTATACACAACAGCTTTGCTGCTCCTAACAGCTCATGAATGCTAAAGGACCACAGACAGATTGCTAAAACACACAGTAAAAAGCAGAAGGAACGTCGTGTTCAACTTCACACTGTCAGATTTCAGCACTGCCACAAATGCTAGCCTTACACTCATATGGAGCCCTCCAGAACTTAGAAGATTCTTCACACTTTTACCCGTTGTGGAATATCCTATCGACCGTCATACGCACTAGGCATTTCCATCGCAAGTACTGAAGAGATCTCTTGTGCACTTTGATCTTCACAATCATTTCACAATTTTATCATACTCTTATACAGCAAAGTTCTCCAGATCTTCTCAGCAAAACAGACCACTATGTGGAGAGTTACTTAGCTTGTTTATATTCTATTCATCTTTCTCATTTATTTGGTCTTTTTTCCTTCCTAAGAATTTAAAATCCAACTTAACTGACACAAATACCTGAATACTATTGTGCTGGTATATGTTGCTACTTAAAGTACAGGCTGTGTTCCATCAATACATTGAGTTGTTCAGTTGTTTAACTATCTGGAAATTTCCTATTTCATCATATGACTAAGATTTATGATGATCAGAGGTCAACAGAAGTAGTCATAAATAAAACCTGAAAAAAAATTTCAACTACATTAAAATTTTGTTGAAACAAGCTTTTTACTTTCCTGCAACTCAAAATTTTCCTCAAATTTTATCTGAAAAAAAAATTTCACTTGAAGTGACCAGCAAAAGAAGTTTCAATCCTGGCAGTCAAAGTTTTATAATATCTGGGGCACACAGAACGAAAGTTTAAAGGCAAAAGGCTTATTCTACCTACATCAACACAGATGATATATAAAGACACAGGAAAGCTTCTAGGAGCCGAATACTTAATCACAGAGAAGTAAAGATCTGAAAAAAGGAAAGGCATATGTAGATAGACACAAAGGCACATCTCAAACACATTTACCTGCCCTCACACTGAATTTAAAGTAAAACATTTTACAGACTCCATGCAAGCAGACGTTAATACATCATTTATTATGAAGTATTCTTCTTCCTCATCTTTTCTCTTCCAAACCTCCCTTTTTAATAAAAATCTGTACTCTGATTTTAATTACATCTCTTGTTGAAAATGAAGTCGAATTTTTAATTATGTTCTGCATCAGATCTTTAATAGGTCTACATTGATTTAGGCACTGATTTGGTGGGCAGACAGTAGTTAAATGGTTTCTCACCTTGACTACTCCATCAAAGCCAGGGATTGTGTTGACCTTTGCATTCTTGGCTAACAATTTGCTTTCAATCTTGTCTCCCATAGCTTGAATAGCATGTGTGTCAGGTCCAATGAAGGTGACACCTTCTGCTGCCTGCAAAGACAATGAAGATACAACTTTAGGAGACTAAACTAAAAATCAACAGCCTTCTGCAGTCGTTGCCTTCAAGTTTAAAGAGAGTAAAAATATTATTAACGAAGCAATGCTTAGAAGACCTAATAATCTGTTTATGCAACACCCCAACAATTTATAAGCAGCATTTCAGCCAGTCCATTCAAAAATGTGTATGACCTTGTGAAGCTATGTATACACACACATTCAAAGCCCTATAATTAGCATTTGTATAAATCAAAGCCAGACCAAAGAAAAATAGCTGAAAGTGGAAGTACTACAGCTTGAAAGTTAGAAATGTTCCTTGAGAAAGCAGAGGCTAGTTAATGTGCCATTGAAGTAACTGCAATGAATTCACAAAGAAATGCTTGCTAAGCTGTAATATAGTTGAACACTTCATTATGCGTTCCTTAAACCCGTATCTTAGTGAAACTTACAGTCTCTTACTAAACATATTTAAATATCCAGAAAAAGAGATAATAAATGAAAAAGTTTGCCCAATTCTTTCAGGCAGCTCTCTAATATTCATGTGGAAATTGGTCAACATAAAATACTTTCATATGTGGGTAGAACACCAAATTGCGCTTTCTCCTTCTCCTGTTTCTCTATGCCAGCAGTAGACTTCAGTGATGAAGTATATAGACATTTCTTTAAATCTCTCCAACTATCAGTTCTACAAAAAGCTCAAGGCAATTCCACCAGAACTGCTTCAGTGAAAATTACTGATGCATCTGCAATCGTGTGCATCTTTCAAGTAACTTCAGTCTTTTGTAACACAGGGGAAAAGAAGAACAAAACAAAACAAAAACACAAGAGTGTTATAATTAAACCATCAAAAGAGTAAGCATATTTGCTTTGCACGTTTTTTCCAGCCATTTCATGGATTACTGCCCAATTGCAAGACACCTGTAGGATAAATTAAAGAAGTTTTTTCCAGCTGATGGGCAGTTTGTGGAATAGCAACACTAATGCAATGGCAAACATTCCATCCATTATATCAGAACTTGTGTTTCACTTCCAATCTGTGCTATGCTGCATACATTGGGATTGCCAGATAGCTATAGCCACTAACAAAAAAAAAAGAAAGAAAGAAAGAAAAGAAAGAAATTGTTTGCTAAAACTTTGTGTGTTTTTGCAATGGTAGTACACAGCCACAGAACAAACATAAAAAATATGTTGTCTTTTAAGTTGTAGAACAATGTCCTCCTATTCAAGATCTTTTAAGAGCAGATAGCACCTAAAACGCCTGGGAGTTCACTGTCAGCAGCTTTGTAGCAGGAGCAACATAACAGCAGAAGCCCTGCACTCTTCCTAGACAGCTTCCTATCCTCCTAGCTAACACGGTGCTACTACAGATGACAGAAAAGACCAGAGAAGTATTACACAAACACTAGAAAGCTCAATGCAAATGCAGAGCATCCAGTTTAGCCACATCAAAGACTTTTCAGCTTCAGCTCACAATGAACTACCTGGGTGGGGTTTTTTACCGTTTTGGGTTTTTTTTTTTGTATTTGTTTTCTTCAAATCTCAGTGCACCTCTTTACTACAACAGGCTTATTAGCAACTCAGCAATACTGATTTGATGAACAGCAGCAGTGTTACAAACTCAAACATTGGGAACACTGCAGTAGGAGAAAGGAGGGAGCAGAAGGACAGACACAAGGGTGTCATCTATCAATGCCAAAGGATCTGAAAATAAAGGAATTAACTTCTTTAAGAAGAGAAACAAGGGGTTGATTTTTGAAAGTATAGTAACACAGAGCCTGGAGTGGATGGTTTCAGAAATAGCAGCAGATTGCAAGTTGAAAGCTAACAGCTCATTCCCTCCCAACAACGGCATTTTCAACAAGGTGCCTGAATACACCTGGAGGCAGTGCAGACTTCTCTCAGACTGTAATCCAATCTCAGAGTTTTGTGGAAGAGGGTTGCTTACACACTTGGCAACTCAAGACTGTGCCGTTCCTCCCATATCACTCATAACTAGAAAAGCTTCATTTCTGTAGCTTCGGCCCAAATATTGGCATTTGCAGCCTGGCAAACAACACCTTTATCACCACGCATTGCCTCCTCTCCCCACTCTCCTCTAAAAGTCTACCATCAAAAACACAGTATCTCCAGAAGCCATCAACACAGTATATCCAAAACTTTTGCTGTCCTTACAGAACATCCAAGACTTCCAGCCTGCAGTCTATTTCCAATACTCTACTGAAGAAGAAGGCCAGAGGAGGAAGAGAAAGATCGTCTTGTGAGACTATTTCTCTTCCTCCTCTGACCTTCTTCTCCAAGAAGACAAGGAAATCTTCATTCATGGTAGAGGTCACAGGAGAGGATAGGAATGACATTCACAGCACTAGCAAGCATGAATCTTTGCAGCAAAAGGCATGTAGGGGATATCTTGCTCCACTTAACATCTCTTTTCATTGCCTTGTCACCTGGGCTTTCAAAGTGCCTGCTCCCATCCAAGGAAGTAGCTGTGGGCCATTTCAAGAAATAAATTGGCTGCATCCAGTGTATTTGTTACAGGGATCTTGTAGACACGTATACAAGTAACATTTCTCACTACCAGTTAACTATCAGAAGACATGCAGCAGATTAGCATTAGTGCAGATCTCACCTGTTGCAACGTACGTCTTTGTCTTTTTTAAACGCATGCTTTTAATGCCCAGAATTTACTGACTGCACCTGTCCACACATGTACCCCTTAGCTTCAAGTGCTCCCAATCTTTGTAGCTTTTCAGGAACTGCCCTTTCATGGTGAACAAGAAGCAACTTAGTAACACCAGCTATTCTCCTACAGGGTTAGTCAGCTGGGGGCGATCACTGCATGTACTTTTTTCTCCCAGCGAGAAAATCTGAAACAAAGTTGCTTAACTGAGTACGATATCGCAAGGTATCCAAAATCACATAACTGTATGTTGTAACATTAGTAAGTCTAAAGCAAGTTACAATAAACCAAGGGGATCCACCAGCTTCCAGCCAGCAGGTCAAATCATTTCCTACACAGGAAAGGCACATCTTCTCGAATGCAATTTGGAATTAACTTTAGCTAGGCCTGTAAAAAACACAGTGTCAGCTGAAGGCACTTCTGGACAAACTCTTGCAAGTTTCATTACAGTAACTTGAGACATGATCATAGAATCATTGAAACATAGAAGCCTAGAATGGTGTGAGTTGGAATGGATGTTGAAGCCCACCCAGTTCCAACCCCCTGCCATGGGCAGGTTCCCCACCCAGTAGATCAAGGGCCCATCCAATCTGGCCTTGAACACCTCCAGGGATGGGGCACCCACAGCTTCTCTGGGCAGCTGTGCCAGGGCCTCACCACCCTCTGAGTAAAGAATCTCTTCCTAACATATAATGTAAATCTCCCCTCTTTCAGTTTAAAGTCATTCCCCCTTGTCCTACCACTACCAGACTACGTAAAAAGTTGGCTCCCCTCCTGCTTTTAAGCTCCACTCAAGTGCTGGAAGGCTGCAAGGAGGTGTCCCCAGAGCCTTCACTTCTCTAGGCTGAACAAGCCCGGCTCTCTCAACCTTTCTTCATAGGAGAGGTGCTCCAGCCCTCTGATCATCTTCATGGCTCTCCTCTGGACCTGTCCTAACAGCTCCGTGTCCTTCTTGTGCTGGGGGCCCCAGGCCTGGATGCAGTACTCCCAACAGGGTCTCACGAGGGCAGAGTTGAGGACAATCACCTCCCTCTCCCTGCTGGCCACCCCTCATCTGATGCAGCTCAAGACAGTGTTGGTTTTCCAGGCTGCAAGCACACACTGCTGGCTCATGCTCAGCTTTTGTGCACCAAGACCCCCAAGTTCTTCTCAGCAGGGCTGCTCTCAAGGTGTTCTTCTCCCAGTCTGTACACATATCTGGGATTACCTCAACCCAAGTGCAATACTCTGCACTTTGCTTTGTTGAATCTCATTACATTCACATGGACCCACTTTTCAAGCCTATCCAGGTCCCTCTGGATGGCACCCCCTCATATGCAACTCATATCAGTTGCACCACTGAGCTTGGTGTCATCAGCAAACTTGCTGAGGGTGTGCTCAATCCCACTATCCAGATCATTGATAAAGATGTTGAAGAGCTCCAGTCCCAAGACGGACCCCTGCGGGACATCACTCATGACCAGCCTCCACCTGGACATAGTGTCATTGACCACTTTCTAGCTGCTATCATCCAATCAATTCTGTATCCACCAAATAGTCCAGCCTTCTAATCCATATCTCTTCAATCAAAGACACTTGCTTAAGCCCTCTGCCAAATCTTGTAAGCTCACATCCAGAAAAATGCCCCGACTTCTTCATTGCCAACACTGATAGGTAACACACTGAATGGCCTGTTTGGAACTCTAGTGTCCAATACTAAAATGCCAAAAATTGAACATAAAAATATGACAATAACATACTCCGCTCCCACAAAAAAAATCAGTACTCATCAGTTGGCATCCTCAGTTTATAAGACAAATGGAAGTAGTGAAACCATGCAAGAAGAAACTCCCAGTGCCTACTGACACAGAGAACTTTGCCAGTGTACTAGCATGCACAAAACACTCTACCGCATATACAAAAGCTCATACACTCCATATCAAAATAGTTCTTCCAAAAGCTCTATTATTCCTCCACACGCTCAGGGGTGGACTCTGCCCTTGAAAATTGTTTGGTTGCAAGAGAACATGTCAAGTTTCATCGTGAAGTAATATGCACCCACATTTTCTTCAGAAATACACCTGTATCAGAGCTTTCTACTTTGCATAGTCAAAGGTACTTAAAAACAATAAGGAAGATGTATAAAAGAATATTTTCAGAACACACGCCATGCTCACCAAGTTATTTTTCTGAATAAAAAATAGATATTGAAGAGTTTTTCTCCAACACCCTTCACACTATTTCTCAGAGCAGTAGATTAAGCATGGGCAAGATTTGGAGAATCCATCTGGGGAGTCTGTGGTTGAGCTGTGTGTGATATCCCACGGGCCGCCACCAACATCCATCTGTCTGGAGCGGACCAAAGGACCTACTCTTGTAGAAGTCACCATCCTCAGGACATTCAGAAAGAAAGCATTCCCCTCTGACAAACTCATGGGCCTAAGGCAACTAACGAGACTGATTCTGAAAGAACAGATTCCTTTACATCTCCTCCTGGAAATCACTAATGCAGAAATTCACAATTAATATATTATACAGTAAGTGGTAGAGTCAGCCTCAATACAATAATCTCTAGCTCCCTTAGTAACGTAACACTCTTCTGTGGGTTTCTGAATATGCAGTAAAACAGCCAAATCGCTGGTAGGCCTCTCAGCACTGCAGGAAGCAACAGATCAGTTCCAATCTTGCTTTAGACAAAACGAGTGATGCTTAAACTTTTCCTCTTTTACTACATTAGTTATAGACAATTAAACATGCTTTTTGACATCCTCATTCAAGCCAAGATATTTGAGTCTGCATATAACACCAGCCTGAGCAGCTCCAGCCAAGGAAGAATCTCTTGTACAGCAGGAAAGAAAAATATAGGTATCAAGAACTTTGTGTGTTCTTTCAGAATCATTTGGCAAGGGGATTCTTCCACTTGAGCCGCAATGATGTGGCAAAGCACACTCCAACTGCCCAGCCGCTTCCAGTTGCAAGAGCCCCTATAATTATCTCACCACACAGAAGCAATGGCATTAATGTAGGTTTTATGCATGTTCACTCCCTGGTGCCTGAAACAGTGGTAGGAAAGTGCTTCTCATTTCTGTGGAAGAAAAGGACGGAAGGATCTCAGGAGCAATTGCAGCTATTCCACCTTACTGAAAATATACTCTCCTTGTATCACACAGCTGATTTTAAACATGATCATAAAGTTTATAGGAGAATACAGACAATCTGTTGCATATAGCCACTGGATCCTATGTTCTCAAACCCACATCTACGCATTTTCAACATTACTCAAATGCAGGGTGAATCTTATTAGAGGACAGACAGCAACAGTAATTCACTCAGAAGAAAAGAGCTTCACCCCAGCACCTGTAGCTGGGCAGACTCATAGCCTGTAAGTTTGTCAGGAGTAACTGGGGAAGCAACTGAATGAATCCAGCTACCTCTCCCCCGTGCTCTCTCCCTTTTCTCCTCCATATCTCTTCCTACAGTCCTATCTCCTTTCCGTAGGGCAGGTTCTGGCACTCCTCGGTTGATGTAGTTGACTGACATGGGAGAAGATGGCCTTGGTCATTGAGGGCTTGCTTTGTGAAAAGTGTTTTCCATTGCTTTTGTGGGTTAAAATAAGATAACAGACAGGCTTAACCAGCATTGGAAGAAGCAGCTGAAGCTTGAAACAGGGTAGAAGATAGGTGGGATGGCACATCCTCAAACTCTTAGGTGTACTGGGGAGAGGAGAAACAGTGCTGCCATAACAGCCTGCTCTTGCGCTCGGTATGCATTTATGTTTTGCTGCTCTGAGTAACACTGTCCAAGTCATATAGTGGCTGAAGTTTGAAGCAAATCCATTGCTTAAATCAATTTTTGGCATGTGCCATCAAGTAGTGGAACAACTTGAGAGCAAAGGGAAGTAATATTCTGTTTCAGTGAGCTAACAGCAAGCGCAGGTATAAACTTATCACGTAGACTCAAGAACATACTGAAGAATTAGATCATTAAAGAAGGTTCACAGATAGGAATGTTGGTAGAAACTGGTATCGGAGGTTTGGTTTTCAAAGTTTTGTTCCAACCCTCAAGTTTTTTCTTCACAAGAAAATCTGGACAAGGTTTGCATGAAAAACCTGCTTGTGGCTGACAAATTATTTTATTTTCATACTGTGGAAAGATTACCTTAGTTTCTCTGCCCTTTTGACACACAGCTAGTCAAGGAAGGAGATCCAGTGGGGAAAGAAGTGACAGAAGTCTGGCAATCATACAAGCAGTATGAGAGTTCCAGAAAAAATTGCATCTGCCACAGATACGGTCTTCCATCCACAGCAGGAACCAGCCACTGTGTAGCTGGAACTATTCTGGTGTATAGCTGATCAGAAGGAAACAGACCTGCTGCTTTGTATGCAGCAGCATATAAAGTAGATCAGATAAGCAGCTCAGCTAAAGGTTGTCTAGCTCAAGGATAGCTACAACAGCTAGCTCAGCTCAAAAGCCCACAAGTCACGCAGGCAAAATGCAGGGCTGAGAAGGAGAGCCGGGAGCAAACAGAAGGTGCAATCTTTTAAATAACACAGAAAACAGCCAAGCAGAAAGGAAAAACATCCAATTGAAGTGGGCAGGTGAAACATCCAAAGACAGGCAAGATTCAGGAGTCCTATCAGAAAAAAAGTGGATGCTGTGACAGCTGTTGACAAATGTGGGGACATAACAGATCATCTCACAATACAGGAACTATTTACTGAACAGTGGGAAAGACCCTCTCCTGGGAAATACTGTATAAAAAGTATTCACTTGATAGGCTTCTGAACTGATGAAATGCTCTGCAACTGTATGTGGCGGAGATGGAAGAGAACACACTGAAGATTTCTGCTAGATATGCAGAAATCACCTAATCAGCTCCAACAACTGGACCCTGGCGCTGAAGTTATGGTTACTACCCTTAAGGCTCACAACAAAGAACATATATAGGAATGGTCCAGGCAATCTATACATTTAACACTGACAAATAGAGAATTTCATTTTATGTAGTCTTTAAGCTGGAGAAGGTTTAAAACAGCAGCATGCCTAGGTATTGTCATGCATCGCCAAAACAGTAACCCTCCAGCTGTTCAGCAAACAAGAGTTTCTCAAGTCACTTTTAGAGTGGAATAAGCAGGATTTTTAAAGAAAAGAGGCCTAAGGAATGGCAGGAGAGAGAGGCAACACTTACAGGAACAGTAGCATCCTTCATTAGAACAAGTATTTTCAAATAATGAAAGCCATGCTGAAGAAAAGGTCCTTCTATATAGGCTCACAAACAGCAGCATAGCACCTGTTAAGTGAACACATTATGTGATATAAGCAGATGGATAAATATGCTAGAGGGGGAAGGCTGTAGCATCCTACTTCTCTCCAACTATCACTCGCCTTTGGCTATGGTAGTTCTTCCTGGAGGTCTAACTTTCCTTTTGTTTGAGGGTTTGGGATGAAGAAGGAGTATTACAGTCACACGAGGTTGCATAAGCAGCAGGCAGGTAGCCTGTCACAGCAAACAGCCTGGGAAGGAAAAGGCTAACTCTATCCAATATTGCTGACCAGGAAGGTGTCAGCCCCAAGAAACTTGCTAGAGGAAGGCGTGGAGGCAGTAAGAAAGACATGTGCTGCCCAGCTTGCCAGACCTCACTGCCTGTTCTAAGTTCTACTTTGAAATAAAACTTGCTGTTACTTGGCTCAGAAACACACTGCAATTTAGAAGCCAGACCTACCACGTAAGCTGTGTCACCACCAGCGACACTACACTATTCAATTTTAAACCTCTGTACTCAGTGTTTTAAATAGGTACGTATACTGTAAGAGAAAGCAATACGTTAAACGTGTTTGTCTGAAAAATGGAAAGCTAACAGAGTGAAAAAGCCTTACCTGAAATTGAATACAGCTGCATTTGATAAGTTTGCCACAGTTCTTAGAACCAAAGTTACAGAACACTAAAGCATTTTCACAATCACTATTTTCAATAAGAAAAAAATACCTCTGAGGCTACATTCTCCTAAATTTTCACTTTGGATCCGATTATCAAGCTAAAGCCTTGATTGACAATTTCACTTAAAACCAGTTTAAAGCTTTAGATGGCATACACACCTTAGGCCTTAGTATAGAACCCAAATGCAATACTGAATTATCCAAGCTTTTGAAGCACTTCTCAGAGAAAAGCTAAATAAAAACTTTAACATACTGTATATGGCATGCCACTGTCAATGAAGAATTGCTCTGCCACCTACAAAACATCACACGCACACCCAACATGCAGGCACAGGAACGTACTCTGTCTTGTGAAAAGTTTGAGCACTCAACTTTATTGGGAGTAATGAATACCCAGAAAATTTAAGGAGAAACAAATGAAATGTAAGAATTTTCCTTGGATAGTTTCCATATTGCTTTTCTTCACTTCATGGCATTGAAACCAACCTTGATTTTAACATGAGAAAAGAAATCTGTGGAACTAATCCTAGAAACCTCTTTCTGTTTCCTTGCTTAACACCTCCAGGCGACAGAAGAGACAAAATGCTTCATTTGCATCCTTAAACATTAGAAACTGCGAATGAGCCTTTTCATCTGCAAATGTTATTGCATCTACATTTCCAGAAAAGAAAGAAGGTTAAGCAGCCTACTCAGGTTTATGTTAACTCATCTCTTTTTAGCACCATGACCAGCACAAAGAGCAGAGAATGTGGAAGCTTAACAGCCTAACCTCTTTCTTCATTACGTTCAATTAGATCCTGGAAATGGATATAGCTGCTGATTACACGAAGATAAAGAGAAGAAATCAGGTATGCACAAAGGAAACGGCAAACACTAACAAGTGTAATCTTAGTCTGCCCAATCTAGCCTCATGAAGACCATTTCATTTTTCACGCAAAACAAAAACAAAAAAAGTTTTATCAGTTGTCTCCGTTACCTGACCACATAGGATTTCGCCTGATGTAGAAGTAGCACTTGTTTAATGCAAACTGTTAGTTTTAAACGCTATGTGCCGGTGCTGCGCAAAGCTACTCTGAACATGTCAGTGAGGTGGGAAATATTCCCTGCTTGACGTGTTACATAGTACTCCCTTTTATCAATTAAAGAACACATTTGAGCCCAATAACACTGTTAACTGTATTCTGAAATAAAGTAGCTCAAGTACAATTTATTCTTCATGAGTACTGTATCTCTTAAATGATAATTATTTTCTTATTACAATTTAACCTTCACGGTATTTTTAATTCATATAGAGTTAAAAAAAAAAAAAAAAGCACTTGGAATTACTAATCTAAAATCAATAGAGAAAGTTAGCAGCACTTTATTTTCTAGGCCACTTGGCTTTCAGACTAAAAGAAAAAACTTCAGCTTGGCAGGCAACACTCAATGAGAAGTTTAATGCAAAATATACATTACTCTTAAATGAAAAACAGGCACTCATGGAGAAAAAGCAGGACAGAATGATGAGGGAGAAACAGAAGAGCATTCTTCTAGCCAAACCAATACTTCACATTACCAAGGACCCAAGTTTACCACATACACAAATTTTTCAGTATCAGTTTGAAAGTTTGGTATGGAAGACAAAAGGTAGAGACCAAATAACAACGTCAGAACAACACATTAATAAAATGCATGGGCACAAAACACCTATTCTTCCTATGGCTATATTATCTCTTCTTCTCTACAGGATGTATGCAAAGCTTTCCAAATGAATAAGGAATGCAAGTCGATGGCCTAATTACAAAGTGCACTTTGTAATGCCATAGACTGTAGGGTTTTCTTAAGGAACAAGAGAATACATTCAGAGGTCAAGAAATACCAAAAAAAATAGCACCATTGCTGAGATATTGCCCTGAGCTTGGAGTCGAAGGATATCAATTGTATGCCCGCAAGACATTCTGGAATAAATCAGAAGCTGGAAGAAAAAAATTTTAAAACAAATAACCAGTATTTCTGCAGGCATTCTACAAATGTTTTCAAAGTCAGGAAACCATCATTATCCTTATATCGTATGTTCAGAAACCCAATTGTAACTTACGACTGTGCAAGCTCCCACAACAAATTTACTGTTGAGTTAAGCATCAGGAACCCTGATATCGATAGTCGGAAAGATAAGTGACCCCAGAACAATCTTCCTAACAACCACACTGCCTATTGAGCAACTGAGCTGAGCAAAGCACAGAAACTACACTGAAAGTTGACATTTCTCAAATCCTGTAAAACAGGAAGGCACTGAATAAATGACGCTTCATACAAAAGGGATCAAGTCCACTGCCTGGATCAAATTTTAGCACTGGAGATAACTCCATTCTACCTAACTAAAGTTCTCTTTTCTCAGCTGGCTAATAGAGTTTAGCAGCCCCCTCCCCATCCCCACACAAAGGATGGTGTTACTTTCCGACAAACAGCTGCCAGCTCTGATGCAAGTGAAGCTCATATGCAGTCAGTAGGGGTAGAATATATTCCTTAAAGACAAAACAGTAAAATTAATCATGAAAAATTATGTGCGCCTGCACATTTACATACTTTTTGGGTCACTTCTGCTCCCTAGACTAGGTTTAGTTCATTGAACCAACATACTATCTGCTACCAAAACCAGCACACGCTGACCCTGCAGTTACTAAAAACACACCAGAAAAGGAAGGGTAGGACTAGGACTACAGTTGCTCAAGGTTAAAGTCATTACAAACCTCCGAGGACAGAATGCTGCTCCACAGGTCCTACGCCATCATGGTGCAGCGACCTAAACAGGCTCCCTGCCCCAGCTATTCATCTCTCTTGCAACTCTTACACCATGAACAGCATGCACAGTCAGTGGTTCTGCAACCGTGCCAGCTAAAAACAGCTGAAGGGGCAAGGAGAGACCAGAGAATGTTGAAGACCAGTGGCAGAAGCAACAACTGTCAGCAAAGACTGTCACCAGTCACGTAGCAAGGTACATCAGGGAAAAGGTGCAGAAAAGGAATAAGCAGGACTGAAGAACATAGGGTTACTTTCACAGCCAGAAATGCCTGTGGGAGACTGTCACTAACAGCGAGGAACTCGGGTGGGTGCCACAGAGGAACTGCAATGCTCATCAGATGACCAACACAGGAGCTTGCTGCAATTTATAATGCCAAAGAGTGCTGGAAGAAGGTGGTCAAACATCAGAACAAGTTGTGCAAAGCTCTTCTAGTCTCCACCCTTAGAGATAACTTCAAATCCAACTGGATGCATCCGTAAGCAACCCGCTGCAGTTTATCTTGCTTTGAGAAAGGGGCTTGGGTTGGATATCCAGAGATCCCTTCCAACCTCATCCACTCCATGGCCCTAAGCATAGGGCATCAAAAACATTATCATCATTGGCCATGTATGGAGGGTTACAGCAACAAACTGTTCCACCAGAAAAGGTGGAACAAACCTTGTTAAAAAAAAAAGCAAGTATCTCTTAGATTGTCTGAGATAAAGGGAGATGAATCTTTCTTACAAAGCTCATTCACATCTCTAAGACAAAGAAGAGCCTAACGATACTGATTTATGAGGGCTGTTCCAAAAGCAATGCCTCATATTTTATTATTTTAGTCCACGACATCAGAGGTGGATGTCGGTGCTATGGCAGTAGAGGCTGGACCTTCCCACCAATATCCTGTTCCACGTTGTTGCTGTGTGACAGATGGCAGCAGAGGGGCACTCTGACACAATGGTGTCTGACATGGAAGGACGTGTGAAGCAAAGGTGTGCAACCAAATTCTTCTATGCAGAAAAAACGGCACCCATTGACATTCACCAACACTTACTGAACATTTATGGAGACCAAACAGTGGATGTGAACACAATGAAGTGGTGGTGGTGCATTTCAGCAATGGTGACAGTGGTCACCTCCACTGGTGCAGATTTTTACGAGTATGGCATCAGTAGTGTTATTTTGCTCTTTGTATCTGTTGTAGTTTCCAGGGAAATAAACAAGAGGCATTACTTTCAGAGCGACCTATATATCTTCTCCAAATAAGTGGTTGTGCTGCTGTCCCTAGCCATTTATTTCTAACTCTGTACAAAAGTATGGTGCTCCCTCAGTTCTGCAGGAAAAAGCAATTCCCATTAGATTAATGAAATAATTAGATAAATAATGAAATAAGAAAAAGCACATCCAAAGGTTCCCATACGTGAATGATGAGCTTGTCCAAATATAGCAAGATGTCACCAAAGGATGCAACACAGAGCTACATGCAACACAGTTGCTAAGAACTCCTTGCAACAGCACTGCTGTGGAAGCACTTGGAAAAAAGAAGTTATGTGGTGAGGGAGGAAGGTAGAGCGGTATTCCTGCAATGGACTCATCACTTGAGCAAACACTCCTACACAAGTAGGATAACAACATTGTCAGACAATATAGCCATACTAAAAAGACACTACCTCACAGCTCTGTTAAGTGCTGCTGCCTTATCCTTCACTAACTATTTGTAAAAAGATGCATGTAGTAACGTTACTAATAGACAAATAGAACACATTTTCATTTAAATCTTTCACACAAATCCTTGGAGAAAATAGTGGACTAATTACCCTAAAATGACAGATAAATAGATCTTATGGCTGCCCACAGAGAGGAGTCCAATACTCTACATTTAAGTAAATGAAAAAAAATTATTTTCCCCATTTACAGTGGAAAATATTTTAAGACATTTCTGAGGGATTTCTGTATGTTCTAACAGTCAGTTTAGTTCTTCAGTACATCTATAGCTCTTCCTCCAATTTTCATTTACGCTCAGCTGGTGTGATGAAGCTTACGGTACACATTATGGACAGAGATGACTGCAAATGGAGAGCAGCTCTGCTGAGAAGGACTTGGGCATTCTGGTAGCTGGAAAGCTTGACACGAGCCAACAGTATGTGCCTGCAGCCCCGGAGGCCAACATTATGTTGGGCTGCGTCAGAAGAGGGGCAGCCAGCAGGGTGAGGGAGGGGATTGTCCCTCTGTACTCCGCCCCTCGTGAGGCCCCATCTGGAGTACTGCGTCCAGGCCTGGGGCCCCCAGCACAAGGACACGGAGCTGTTGGAGTGGGTCCAGAAGAGAGCCATGAAGATGATCAGAGGGCTGGAGCATCTCTCCTATGAAGAAAGGTTGAGGGAGCTGGGCTTGTTCATCTTGGAGAAGAGAAGGTTTCATGGAGACCGCATTGCAGCCTTCCAATACTTGAGTGGAGCTTAAAAGCAGGAGGGGGAATCGACTTTTTACACACGCAGACAGTGATACAATGAAGGGGAACTGTTTTAAACTAGAAGAGAGAAGATTTAGGTTAGATATTAGGAGGGGATTGTTTACTCAGAGGGAGATGAGGCACTGGCAGAGCTGCCCAGAGAAGCTGTGGGTGCCCCATCCCTGGAGGTGTTCAAGGCCAGGTTGGATGGGCCCTGGGCAGCCTGACCCAGTGGGTGGCAGCCCTACCCACGGCAGGGGGTTAGAGCTGCATGATCTTTGAGCAGTATGATCCCTTCCAACCCAAACCATTCTATGACTCTATAATTCAAATGTGTTGTCCTCTTGACCGTGGATGTTCAAACAAAAAAAAAAAAAAAAAGGTCAGATACTTTTGTAGCCAAATTTCACAGAAAAATAGCATTCAAATTTATTATCTTCAAGTAACAAGACTTGCATGTAAAACCACATTTTTCCACCAAACCCTTTTATTATTCTCACATACTCCTGTGTGAATCAAACAAAAGCAGATTTGGCCTTTTTTTTCCATGTAAAAAATACAAAACAAAGAACTACATGTGAACATAAACATCGCTAAGTATTACGAAACCTTCAAATTATATTTAAAACTATGTGTATATTATACTTCTTGGCTAGCATGCATTAATGACAGTGAAATTGTGCATATTTTAATCTATTAAATAAAATGATGGAACAGCGGTATTACAACAGTCATAGTGCTACAGCTGCAGGATAACACTCTCACTATATCAGTGTCATAAATAAAACAAGTTAATGTGTATCAGTATGTATTACCAAAGAATTTATAGGTACTTACAATGAACTAATCCATGAGATCCCTTCTGGCCCTGCTCCCTGTGAACCACGACCATTCTGAAGTCAAAGTAACACATCATGACAAAAATATCCACCATATCAACTCAAGTAAGCAACTCAAGTAAGGCAACTTCTAGATCTGAGAGACAAATCTGATCTGGTAGCTAAAAGGGGAACGGCTTTTTGGAAAATACACAATCAAGTTCTTCCTTCTCCTCCTGCCACCTCTCCCAACAGATGGTCCTGAGAGTTGAACAGTCTGGCTTCACTCATGCTATAAAGTAATTAGACAAACAAATCTGGATCCTGTAAATAAGCATGTGCTTGAAATTAAGCATGCTTAAACAGTTGCAGGATGAAGGCCTAGATTTCCAAATTTCAGCCTGTAGAGTACATCAACATTAAATTACAGCAATCATTCTGAGAAGTTGCTGTTTCTTTACAAAGGTTCCCACAGAAATGATGATGGGGTTAGAGCAGGCAGTGCACAGCACAAAGTAGGGAGGAAACTTGGGTTAGCAGAAACCAGTCAGATATCCACAACTATTTATTTATTTATTTAAGTGAAAACTGATGTGTCAGTAGTGCTGCAGATAATACGGGAAAATGATAAATTGCAATAGAAATTCCACAAGTCCAAACTCTAATTTATTCATTGGGCTAGAATTACTTGAAAATTCTTAGAAAACTTAAGGTTTTTTTCATAACATGGATGTTCGAACAGTCTGTGTGCCTAGATGATGTTCTTCATTCAAAATCCTTAAAAGTAAATGCAGAATATACTCAGATAATAGCAGTGAAAAAGCAACAAAAGGCTACATTTAAAGAAAGCTGACTTTGTAACTTAATCTGGGGTATTAATAAGCCAAACAAGTGCATCCTGGTATTTGTTTGGGGTTTGTTTGTTTGGGTTGTGTTGTTGTGTTTTTGGTTTTGTTTTTGTTTTTTTAAAATACATATCTATCAACATTTCCGACATCAAGAATGGGCACATTCTGGATATAGGTATGTTGCCTTAACACACCTTTCATCTGTTCAGAATCTGCTCACTCACTGCCTACTTTCAGCAACCAAGAGGGGAAACAATCAGAGACCACAATATTAGTAATAGAGAAATATATCACAGCATGCATGCACATAAGGAATGAACACAGGATGCCAGAGCAAGTCTAATCTCAACAATGTAATCCCCAATGCCCAATTTTACAGTCCCAAAGTCCCTTCAATATCACCCTTTGTAGTCACCTGCAAACTATATAATGGTAGCAGCAGGAGGCTTGTTCTGGTGGGTTCAGCTCAAGAGGGAACAAATATGAAGTTTAATTACTTATGGCTAGAAACAAATTAATCTAGTGCACCTTCTGCCACAAAAATGGGATCTTGACTTCTAGGTTCTTCATTTTTCATGCTTAGTCCACTACATTTTGTTGGCACTACCGCTAATTTGTCTTTCTGGATTACCTTTGAACTTGCTCTAGATGACTACGTGAACAGTAGCCCCAACACACGGAAGATGGCAGGAACAAGCAACCAAGGCCAACAACTCCTCACAACAACAGAAGACATTTAGCTTACGGAGATTGTGAAACTGCGCCTTTGCACAGCTAAGAGATGGAAAAGGGTATCATGGGTCCTCTTCCCCCTTGCCTTGCAGTACCACCTACATGCCACTGACAGCCCCAGATACTACAGGACTTGAAACATTCACTCTAGAATTCACTCTAGAGTCCCTGAAGAAGAGAAGCTCAACAGAAAGGCGTTTGCCTCTCTCTTACTCTCCTAAAAAGTAATCCAACTATCACTACTCAAAAAGGGTTACAACGTCTACCTGCTCTCCCTGAAAGAGCTATGAACAGTTCAGCAAGAAAGAACTTTCCCAGTTCCCAAACAACACCTCTCATGAGGTGAAAGGTAGGTAATATGCTCCAGTCTAGAGATTTTGACAAGCTTCAGAGCTGTTTTGACAAGCTTCAGAGCTGTGACTGAAATTGAGCTTTCCTCAAGCCTCATCCTGCCTGAATCTTCACTGAAACTTGACACACACAAAGTCTCAAGTGGAAGCAATGCATGCAGCGTTACAAAGAACATAAAGAACTAGCTTGGCACAGCTTTAACACAGATAATCACTTGTGGTGTGAAATATTTGGTTATTTTAAATATGGTGCCAAGATGATCTCTGCTCATTATTCTAATACAGGATCTCATTAACTATTCAGAGGCAAGTTAAATTTATTCCTTCCCCTTGCCAAAATTTAAGTCTGTGAACATTTTTAAACAAAAACACAATCTGAAGAGTGTATTTATTAGATAGACTCTGTGTATAAAATTCATCATCATCTCTCTCCAGCAAATTAAAAAGTCAAAAGCAAAAATCAAAGTGAAATGAGCACTGGCAAGAGCCGGAGATACCAGCTATGCAAAAATGAGCTAATCTGACAGAAGATACTCAACACTCACATACAGAAAATAGCTTATGTATTAGAGCTGGCAATTAAGATAGACTTTTTTTTTTTAAAAAAAAAAAAAAGAATGAACAAAGATCCTGGCTCCCAAGATTTTCAGTTCAGAAAAGAAAAGCAAAGAATAAGGAACTCATCAACTCATGTCTGGAATAAATAATCTTTTTCACTCTGAATATAAATATATTTCAAAAGAATTCAAAAATACTGTGTATAGGAAGGAAAAGTTCCAAAAACGCAGAAACTAGGGCCTAATATTGTCACTCCTTCCAAGAAAACTACACGCTCTAATTTTAAAGGCTACAGTTCAGACACCAGAATCCTAATCCCATAGGTTTTTATGGAATTGTTTTAAATATCAGGAGTTTATGCTTTAAGAAAAGCAAAGCTAAATTAAGTAACCTTTAAAATATTTACAGTGCAATATAAGCTTAACTATTTAAACTTAGAAAGTTATTGGCCTTTCTTGCTCACATTGTAAACAAGATTTTCAATGAAAAATTACTATAAATGGACTGCACAAGACTCCTCCCATTGGAGGAGCATGATACTAACTTAGGAAAGAGGAGAAAAACATGAAAAACGACCACATTTTTGAATGCTGCTTTGTCCAGACACACAAACTGCTTGGATTACTGCATTTTCAAGAGAATTGTGGGGGATGGGGTTGAGGAGGGATTTTTTTTTTTTTTTTTTTTTTTTTAGATAAAGTNTTTTTTTTTTTTTTTAGTAGATACAAGGATTAAGATCTCCCCATTTAGAGGCCAAGGCTTTTCTTCCTCATAACATCCCATTTATTTTTCTAGCGTAGTCCTTTTTATTTTACTTCAGATGTTAGCAGAATTGGAAGGAGGGGGAAAAAGCATAAACCAGCTTTTCATTACTCACATGCGTATGACATCTAGTACAATAGGGGTTTAGTGAGCATAATTAGGTTCTTTGGATTCTGCTCTAATACAGATAAAGTCAGACATCAGTGATACTGTAATATCATTACATTTACTATACTCTGCAACATCTGCTATCACACACCTGAAATAAAAACTGAAACGTTATTTAAGTGCTAAACAATCAAAAACGTGATTGATGTTGCAATCTAGCTGTTTCCATCTTTGCTCTTTTTCCTGCAAAATTTTGTTCAATTCAGGGGCTTCATTTTCCCTGTTATTTACTCTTCAGCATTATGTCTAAAAACATGTCCACGTATTCACCACAGTTTTATGAATGGTTCATGCAAGAGTTATTGTTGTTCATGAAATTGGAACTATGCTCAGATTTACATATCTGTAGCTCTTCCATTGTACCATATTTTAACCAGTTTACGAGCATAGATTTTTATAGGTATTTTACACATTTGTCATCTTATGGTAATTCTCTCATTTATCTATCACACCTTATCCTGGACTGCATCAGAAGAGGGGTGGCCAGCAGGAAGATGGAGGGGATTGTCCCTCTCTACTCTGACCCTCTAAGGCCACATCTGGAGTACTGCATCAGAGCCTGGGGCCCCCAGCACAAGAAGGATGCAGAGCTGTTGGAACAGGACCAGAGGAGGGCCACAAAGTTAATCAGAGGGCTGGAGCACCTCTCCTATGAAGAAAGGTTGAGGGAGTCAGGATTGTTTTGTTTGGAGAAGAGATGGCTCCAGGGAGACCTCACTGTGGCCTTCCAATACTTAAAAGGAGCTTACAAGCAGGAGGGGGATCAACTTTTTGCATAGTCTGATAGTGATAGGACAAGAGGGAATGGCTTTAAACTGAAAGAGTTGGAATTTAGGTTAGAACGGCAGGGGGTTGGAACTGGGTGGGCTTTAAGATCCCTTCTAGCCCAAACCATTCTATGATTCTCATGAACAAACTCTGAACACTGGTGAAGTGACAGCTTCTGTTTTACTCATTTATACAGAGCTCCAATTCAGGCTTGCATATATCACAATAAATTTGGAACCCATGGTTTCAACTACTGAAGAAAACGAATTTGGCAATGCTTTGTATATTAAGCATTTTTATCTTGGTCTAGATACACATACCATTTGTACATAATGTGATACGTCCCTATAATCCATAAAGAAGTATATGGATATCTATACACTTTTCTAATGGCTAATTTAATCATAGAACAGGGTGTGGAAAATTAAGGGTGTTATCTATTTTACAGAAACAACACTATACTACAGCAAATGCCAGCATTTGTAGAGCTTCCTTCATAATGGAATGTTACAGCACACAAGCAGCTCAGATTTTTATTTCTAAAGAGTTTCAAAATCCCCTTAGAAAATTTCATTGGATCCTCGTTCTAAGAAAGTATCTCCATTACCAGCTACAGCTATGCACATAATGCAATGAGTGCTAAATTCCTTTGAAGTATGAAATTCGGAACAGAAAAAAAATGCATGACATACCAACTAACAGATTCCTAAAAACATTTCCTTTCCTGCCTACAAATACAATCTCAGTTATTTTCCATTCCTTAAAGAAAACTATTCATAATCCACCTCTAAAGTCAATCTCCAAGCTTTGAAACAGTTTTAAGACTGAGGTTCAGGTTTTTGTATTTGCAATTGCACAGCACACACTCAGCTTCTGAATAATAAATGTAAAGTTACTACATTGATGAGACTTGTGGTTTTAACTGTAACGTTCAGAATATGGTCCAACATTCACACGAAACTTCATGCGCTAACAGTAAAATGCAGAGCTCCAGCCATCTCCTCATTTATGAGAATAAGAGATCAAAACGTTTCACAATCCAACAGGAGGATAAGCAACCAAAGGAATCTCAACAGCCGAGTTTAACTTCTGATAGTAACATTATTTTATTTCACTCATTTTAGAATGGCATTCAACTATCACAGAATCACGGGCTACAAAGTTTAAATCATCCACGCTGAAATCTATTCCTTATCTAGGCTTTTTCTTTTGCAAAATTTCATCTCCATTTCAACTTCTCTAATTTATTCTTGTAGTAACTTTTCTGTTCAGATTCTTCGGAAGGTTTGTCATTCCTAGAAAGGAATGCAGTTATCAGATTACTTTATTGCACACTTACAGAACAAGATACAAAGCACATCATACTAGGATCTCCATGAGGGAATATTTTTTATATAAAATTGTTTTCTTTCATTGTTTTTCAGATGCAGTTGCAATAACTGCATTGTTTATAATATTGTGCATCAAGACTGATGTGCCATTCACGTAATGCTGACAACATCTGGCATTACAACTACATTTATGGAGTCACACATTTAGTAAGAAACAACTCCTGCAATGAATGATAATACAGACCCTCCAGTACAGCTAAAACCTGTGAACTTAGTATACTGTCGAGACTTTATTTTTATTTTTTAAATCTGCTATTCTTTTTTACCTGGTATCAACTTCAGGCCACAAATTTTCAAGTGTCCAGTTCAATGGAACACCAACTATGAAAATGGATTTGTGTACTTCTACTAGTCATACAGAAGTCAAACTGGAGTCAAATGTGACAGAAAGGAGAAAGTAGATTCAGTGGCATGAGGGGAAGATAACATTTGGTTTTAACTACAAGACAAGAAGAATGCCTAATGCTGAAGTCCTTACGAACAACACTTTTTCCATAGAAATGTGGCAGAAGTGATTGGAAGCGGTATAGACTTTAGTTCACCCATGAACATCCTGCAGATGCTTTATCCTTACTCATACAATTCTATGCTGTGATGGAAATTTCAGCTCAAAGAAAAATAGTTCTGTAGTTTTCTAGTACTTTGAACTAAAACAATAGCCTGAACTACATTCACAATACAATAAGCAAATACTTGGTAAACTGTTTCCAAGGATACTATGTCCCTACTCCACTCTTTAACTCTGCCCCTTACAGATTGTTTTCTTATGTTTTGAGGTATGCAATGTCAAATTTTCTTCTTTCCTTTTTAAATAAAAACAAGGGTTTTATCATGAAATATTTGACATTGGAAGGACAGATAACTGCCTTTAACACATTCAAGTTACATTTGGGAGGAAAAGCACACACAAAAGCAACAAGCAAATCACCAGAAATAAGCAGAGTGAAAACACTCTAGGAAACCAACTACAAATCTCTTTTCAAGAGAATCTTTAGCTTCTTGCCGTAGGAGCTGATTGAACCTCCCATCACTTTAATTGTGGAGGCTACTTAAGAAATTCTATGTCAGTCAGGACCAACACTGAAATACAACTATAGTAGTCCACTTTCAAAATTCTTGAAAACCCATTTAAGGATATCAGTAGGGGGTAAATTAAAGCTGTATGCATTAGGAAGCTAATAATTTGAAAAATGTACAGGGGCAATGAACCCTGAAGTTATCAAGCACTGAAACGACTAGGAAAGTGTTTTATATAGTTTGAACCAAAAAAAAAAAGCTGTTTTAAAAAATAAAAAACTAGAATCTACTGCACAACTCAGCCTAACTTATTATTAACATCTGAGGTATAACAAAATCCTGTAAATAAAACATTAACTTATTGAACACACAGTTTTGGTACAGGCATAGTAGAGAAGCAGAGTCTACGTGATAGTGGAACTCTGCGCTCTACTATCTACTCTACATAAGGACACTGAATATACTTTTGCCAAATTCTAAATCTTGTTGGACTCAAGTCTTCCACTCCATATATTTCTTGCACAAAAGTTTCCCTAAGCATCTGCAAAAGGTTAGAAATTTCAAAGAACTAGATTAAGAGAAATAATCGCTATTATACTGCAATTGTTACTTAACATGAGGTGAAAAGGTGTTTCATACAGAAGCTAGAGGACTCCAATCAAGAATTCTTGCCCGAAAATCTGGGCAGAACTTATTCTTTCCTGGTTTCTGAGTTCAGCTAAACACCTCCAGGTGGGATAGGCGGAGCACCACTCTGCAGCATTCGACTCGCCTGCCTTTGAAAAGCAAATTTACACACTGGGTTCCTGAGTGGCCCTTGCATGCTAAGAAGCATGTTGTACACGTGCATAGGTATACTTTCAGCTTTTGTATATGCAAAAGCTCACACAGTGTCTGGGCAGCCCTCTGCACAGAAAAACAGTCATTTGCCCAAAAAAGGTCACAGTTGCTGCTATATGTATTTAGATTATTAAAACAGAATTCATGAATAGCCATCCTACAAAATTCAACTGCTTCAGTTCTGCATCGCCTTAGAATACCATGTTCTTTCTGAAAGAGGAATAGAAACATGCACTGAAATAAAGATATTTCAGTAGGCATTACAGAGAGATTCCCTGGACTCCTAAAAAGATACAAAAACTCATATATACTAATTACCTTTGTCCCAAAAACATGATTGATGTCTAAATATCCCATATGGCACAACATTTTTTTTACTTAAGTTGAGACGCTTCTCAAGCATCCTTTGATCCTCCTTAAAGTCAGGTATGGATATGGACTGCACCAATTTGAGCGACAAGAGTCTGCCTGTCACCCCCCAGGAAGCCCATCAAAAACTTAGATTAAGAACAAACTCCTCCCTCCTTCCCATTCCCTGCTGAAGAAAAAAAAAAAAAACAACTAGTAGGAGCATCTCATATATTTTGAGGTCAGATCCTGTTCCAAAGATCAAAGAATCATTAATTGACTCAAAGCTGCCTTTGGTGCAGTAACACCTTTACCCTAGTGTTCATAGTGATACAACACTCCTACCAGATGACACATAGGTACAATTCTTGATTAGTCAGGAAAACGATTAGAGCACCAAAAAGCCATATTCCCAGAAAGCAAATAGTTCACCTGACTTCAAGGCAGGTGCAAACTACACGCAGTATGCAATACCTCAGAGTACATCTTAACCTTACTTAGATGACAAGCACAGCAGCACACAGCACTCACCATTCATTTAGCCATCTGGAAGCACGTTCAACCAGGAAGCAGGAGAGGACTTCTGAGACAGGACCTGAGTCTGTACTGAAGTCTTCCCCTCCCTAAACCTATAAGGAGGAATTTTAACCAGATTTTGGATGAGAGCAGTCTTTATTCCCTCCTTATTTGAGCCACTCAGAAGCACAGCCCAACACTACGACATGAGGCTGCAAACATTTTATGACAACTGTCACTGGAGAAAACGAAACAGTTCTAAGTTTGAAGTGAAAGATACTTGTTCTCCACTGTCGGGCAAGCCATACTCAGGCATACTCTTGTTTGTTTTTCTGCTCGTCTCAATGTCTCTTTTCCACAGGCAGCTGCGAGTATATCCAGCCTTTGGAGAGTACAGAGCAGGAAGAAGTATTAACCACATGGAAAAGCATCTGACATGAATTCATCTGGAAAAAGTCTGAAATTCCCTAAACAGTTTCTGATTATAAGTAAATATGAAAAAAGTATCTTATCAGCAATATCTATAGATATGCAATCCCCTGACAGCTCATAAGCTATTAGTTGTTGGCTAGTCACAATGACTGGATCAACTGATGTTCTGAATCACCACTACAGATTCCTTCTGTCTATTAATACAGTGGTAAAGACATCACTCTTCCCAGACTACCAAAACGTAGCTATTTTGCAAATTTACAAAGGGAATTCCAAATCTGACCAAGGCAGCTATGAAATATTTCTAGGATGTGAAAAATATTCAAATGACTTTTCTGCAAACACTCATTTAAATATATTCACCTAATGTTCAGATAGGCTAACAAAAGGGTTCACAAGTTCTCACGTAATGAACTGGCAGGTTTTATTCACGAGAATGTTCTGGAATATTTTTTGCTGTTTCTTTCCCCATTCTAAATGTTTAATGCATTACCCATCCCCAAACTGTATAATAAGTAGCTTGAACATAAGCAGCACTCACAATACCTTAGAAAGAGAGTGGGAAACAGTAAGCACCAGCACTCTTTTGCTGGAGTTCTGAAGAACACGTCAATAAGGTCCCTAACAGGCATCTGGAATAAAAATGCATAGTTGTCTGCGCACATACGTAAATTCAGCAATACCTATCCTTTTGGATAGAAAGTATAAGCAGGACTCTCTACAAAGAAAAACAGAATTTCGCAGTGTTAGTTTCCACATAGTGATCTGTAAACAGAGCAGCTTGGAAAATAGCAAGAATATCACCCCATCAAAAATACATTTAGATAATTATATGGTTTTATGACCCAACTAAGCTGCTGCCACATGAAAACATCCATTTTCCTCCCCAAAAGCTAGCAACCTTTGTCTTGCATCTCAATAGCCAACCACAACACTACTGCAACCCAACACATCTTTGTCATTATAGCTATTAGTCACACACATCTTCAAGCCAAGACGAGCAGTATCTGATGAAGTGCAGGAAGGCAAAAAAGGGCTCAAACAAATATTTACAGGGACCCCTATCATCATAATCTGACATCAGGAAACTTTACAGCCTATAAGATCATTTGTTTCTAGGACTTTTTGAGTAGCAATTACTCTCCTGTGCCGCCTCTGAATGATTAAGTAACCTGGTTGGGATGTCTATCCAATGTACCACATCCTCATATTAAGAGAAGGCCTGTGAAGAGAGAAGAATTTTGAAGGGAACAACTGTAAGACTGTAAAGGTAATTACAAAAAAAGAAAGGTTTGATGGTAAAGCCTACCTGTAACCTTTCCAGACACCGTCTTCGCATTTTCCTGCTGCTCTATGCATTACTAATCAGTGACCCACTGGAAACTCCAGCACCCATTGAAAAGCCTGGCAGGGTACTTGGCTTTCAATTCTTCTACTCAGTTTATTCCCAATACAAGTATATTCATCAGGCTTAGAAACAACTCTTGAACAAGGGCAGCCACTCAGCAATGAAATGTAAATTACTGACATGTGCTAAAACCTGGACTTGCCACTGCTAATGAGCACATTAAAGGAAAAAGCTCAGTAGATATTACTGCAACCTTTTCATTTAACCCTGTGTGTACTGAAAGCCATAATTTAGCATTAACGAACTTCTTTAAACAGTGAGATGCTATTCAGCAGGTGTATGCATCCTACATAGTTGTGATGCAAAATTCAAGATGGATAAATATGTAAAATGCCCAGAAATGTGAACGTGCTGATCATAGCTTTATTTTTCAATCTAAGTATCAAACTATTCATGAAGTCAGTACAAAAAGAAATTGTACATTTATTTACTACACAAATTGCAAAGGTTACTAAAACTAATGGAGTGAAATCTTCGGTTATCCAATAAAACATGATTTGCTGTCACCAAGTTCCACAGCTAGGAAGACAACTTCAAACAGCTTTTCCCTTCCTATTTCACACACGTGGGGGGTGCAGATCCCCCCAAAAAACATCTTCTCCAAACAACTTGCTTCCATTGCATATCGCTTTTGTTAAATATATACTATAAAGAGAAGCAGCATGAAATTGATTTTCAAAACTGATTAGGTACCTATACCTAAATCACTCCTGGTAAGGTTTCTGTTGAATAGTGGTTTAACTTGCAATAAAAAGGTCAAGGTTAAAAGGTCAACACCTTCAGGTGCTTTTTTTTTCCCCTCTTATTCCCTATATCCCACTCGCAAGCTATCATTTCTTTGGATCTGCCTCCATTTCGAGTTGGACAGACACTCCCTAACTTGCTTCTGCCAGAATTACACGTATTAGCTCAAAGACTCTTAATAGGGTAGCTACGTGTTTGCGTTTAAAATAATTCATTTTCACAGAACAGGCCAACGAAGTGATTGCATATGCAATCACTCAGCACATCTACGGAGGGCAATAACCTCTCACTGGAACAGAAAGTAACAAGCCACCTTCAGCAAGCCTGGCTACAGTCTGACGACACACAGGTAATCTCACCTTCAAGAGCTAAACACATGGGGCATTCAGGCAGTGAGAAGTAGGTGCTAGGTTCTGTAAAAAAACGTCATCTAACTTCAGGAAATAAACTTCAATATTTTTGTCCATTCAAAACTTGTTCCTTGTTGAAGGCAATCTGAATATCAACTATTTTGTTTTCCCCCAAATGAATAACTGTAGCTTAGACTGCTCAGCAAACCCAGTTGTCAGCTATCAGTGCTATTGCTCACTATCATTCAGTCTGAAACAGAAATGAATGAAACGCATTGTGCAAATAGACTAAGCTTATTTGTAAGCCATCCTTCAAAGAGAATTAATGAAGATGAGAAGACAAACGCATTAATAATGAGTACAAAGTACTTCAAGGTTTCAGATAATTATTTAAAAGATTTGCAGAATAAACCACCAAACACTACTATGTGGCTGAAAGTTATCTGTTAAATTCTTCCACTTTTCTGAGGGCCATCATTCCTGTTGTGCTGGCTAAAAGCTTTCATTGACAAACATTGACAGACCAGGTAAGTTACAACTTAAGTGCCTTTATTTTGGTAAACATTCATAGATTTTTATTTGAGCATCTTTCCTATGATGAAAGACAACCAGGACTGTTTTACCTGGAAAAGAGAAGGCTTGGAGGCTGAGATGGGCCTCATAAGTGTATACAGATACTTCAAGAAAGAATATAAAGAAGATGGAAACAGACTTTTTAGTGGTGCCCAGTGTAAGGACAAGAGACAATACTAAACACAGATCACTCATTGTTATTCCATAAATTAGCTCTCAAAATGCAGGCAGAAAACAGAAGTGATTATTAATAAGAAAGCACCAGTTCGGCTGAATTGCTTCATCTACCCTGCCACAAAAGTAAATTAACATCCACAAGCAACAGGAGTGCTTATTCAAAGACATATGAACTCTTGACTGTTCAAGTCTAATCCAGCTCCATTGGTAGCAATTGGACATTCAATGCTGATTTCAAAAGAGAAGGAGCAGACCCACAACACATTTTCAAGGTTAATATACCAACTTACATCAATTATACTAAAATAGAACAAATTAACAAATCACCTTACATCAAAATGGACAGAATTTGCTGTAATCAGACAAGCTTGTCTGCATCACTGCAAATCAATAGTAGAAAAAAATGCAGAAAGTGAAAAGAAACAACATTATCCATCTACACAGTATTATGCTTGCAAGCCTTCTGTCACTGCAATGAAGAAAAAATACAAGGATATACAGCTATTAATACAATTACAACAGCGAAAAAACAACAAGCATCTTTTATTCTCACAACCAGACTTCACAACATTGGAAGAAAGACAGTGGGAAAAAGCATTTTAGAAGCCTGGAAATAAGTGCTATTACAATGATACTGCATGTCAAGAAAATGTTTTTTTGTATTTATTTTTTTTTTAATCACAAATCCACAAATCCATTCACCTGCAGAATCACATATCCCACTAAACATGTTTTCGAAAGCACTGCTGTTGAAAAGCATCTCATGCGAAACAGTAAATGACTTACGATAGTCCAGGTGAGCAAAATCACTAACATTCTTTAATCACACACACAGCATTAAATCATTTCAAAAGTCATGCAGACTCTCAGTTCATGGACCAGGAGTCTCAAACTGCCAGGTATTACCAAAAAGACTTTGTGTTTATGTTTTGTGTACAAATTTTAATAGAGAAAAAAAAAAAACATATTAAAGGTTTGAGGCTAAACTTCTTTAAAAAAAACTTTAAAAAGCAAAAGTTAGAAATAAATGCTTACTCTAGGTGAAGAACACAGAAATACATCAAGATCATCATTTCAGAGGAAGTTTCCTATTCAAGATACCATGAAAAAAAAGTACTAGAACTACAGAGTTTAGTCAAAAAGGAGGAGCTTTCCTACTTTCACACATGGAAGCTTCGTAGCAGGTAGAGTTCAGGTAACTGAACAGGCTCTTCTCAGTGGTGCCCAGTCCCAGGACAGGAGGCAGTGGGCACAAACTGGAGCACAGGAGGCTCCCTCTGACACCAGGAGCACGGCTGTGCTGTGCGGGTGACGGAGCACTGGCACAGGCTGCCCAGAGGCTGTGGGGTCTCCTCCCTGGAGATCTTCAGAAGCCGCCTGGACATGGGCCTGGGCACCCTGCTCTGAGTGCCCTGCTGGAGCGGGGCTGGGGCAGAGGGACCAGAGGGCCCTGCCAGCCTCAGCAATCCTGGGATTCTTTGATTTTTCTAGCTCACTTGCACTAACAGAGGACTAGTAATGTCTGACAAACACTGCAGGTGATTTAAAACCTGCACTATCTGTCACTCCTGTGGGCTTCACAGAATTTGTTACTGCATGTACTTAGACTATTTCTACAAAAATAAAAATTTTAATTGGGATTAAATGCAAGAAGAAATAATATTCAGAAGCATTCTGCCTCAAAACAGTAAGTAGTCTCCCACTGACGTTACAGGCTCAGAGGCAGAACTTCTCGGGGGGCAGTTCTTGCCCTCTTATTGACAGGTAACCAAGGGATAAGAACATTGCCTAATCTTTACCACTCAGCAAGGGCATGGTCTACAGTCTCCATTAGAGCACCGTAAGCCACCACAGACTGCTTTGGCCTGCAATGTTATGCTCTGCATTGAAGGACAGAATAAGAAAACCACATCAATAGCTCTGTCCATCCTGTCCCCTGAACGATAGAACCTCTGTAGCAACATTTCTTGACATCAGGCTTCCAAATCTGCTTTTTTTTTTTTTTTTCCTCCAACCATCACCGTTCAAGTCAGAAAGAACAAATGCTAACCACTTACTTGTATCAGCTTATTTGGCAATTTGTGTGGGAACTGCATGTGAATCACATCAAATGCTTCCCAAAAATGTAACGTACATTGAATCATAAAGGAACTTAATTTTACTTACAAATAAAGCCATATACAACAATTTTAAGGGCTGCTGTCACTAAGAATCTACATTTTAAAAGGCGACAATCCCATAATTGGCTCTGTGTAGGGCTATGGATCTACCTAAACAAACTTCCTTACAGGTTAGGTATGAGTCCCATTACAGGAGAGGATATATTTTGTTCTTTGTTTTACCTTTTCCGTTTCAAGCTTACAACCATTTACAAACATGTAATTAACCATTTCTATGTGTATTGTTTGCCCATTTATTTCAGATAACGCTGACCTTTTTTTTTTTTTTTTTTTTTTTTAATTCCATCAAGAATGTTAATCTAGCTTCAAAGGTAAAGAAAACCAGCACTGGCTTTGTTCTCCCCTTCGTCCTGTCAAACAGTAGTTGCTAAAAGGACACAAAAGACTTCTAGAAAAAGGTTTCACTAGGTATTCCAGAAAGATCCATATCTTATTCCAAAATTGAATCCTTCTGTCCCACCACATGGCTACTGCTGCAGAGGAGGGGGTTTTGGCAGATTGTAGGGGTTAGGTTTTTTTTGCTTGAAGAAAACATCAGGACAGCATTGTCAAGGCTCCACTTAAAAGAAGAATACTACAGATAAAAGGCTGCATTTGTAACCTTAATTCTTACCATTTATACATCTATTTCACACACAAATTGCACAGGCTTCAGAAGGAAAACATGCCACAGCGCACCACCTGTGAAGGTAGGAACTCTAACATAATCACAAGTACAAAGATCAATATATGCTGATTGTTTAAATCCTGCAAACTGGCATTTTTTCTTACTAGACTTTGTGAGGGAATAGTGTCCATTTTTCTTCCTGTCCTCACCACTACCACCCTGTAACTTCCCAAGGGACTTCTGTGGCAGAGGTGGGGAGTTCATTTTTGTTTTTCTTCAATTAAAAAGGTGAAAACTGATCCCATTATGAATAACTGCAACATTGAGTTGCCATGTGTCATGATTTAGGCTTCTAGCCACTGCCATGAAGCAGAAATATATGTACTCTCAGCTACGAAAATAAGATGCTGCTAACATCAGATAGACCACAAGAACATGTGCTCAAACTGGACGAACGACTGGGGCAATCCAGTCTTACATTCACTTTCTGTCACTTGTTTTTTCCCCCCCCGTTCTTTACCCAGGTAGGAAAGGGAGGAAATAAAGCATTACGGGGACCATGGACCGGTCCCTGAGTATTTGACATGCACATGAAGCAATGGCTCAGTACTCCCACTCCCCACTTCAACAGCTACTCTGTAAGTTTGTGAGGAAAGTAAAACAGCAATTTCAGAAGACTGTATCACCCAACAGGCTAACCAAAAGGCTCATCTCTAGTCTCAAGAATTTTTCCCTACCAAATTTCAAAGGCCTGCTGCAAACAATAGTGGTGTTAGAGCTTCTCAGAAAGAATCTGCATTGATTTTGTATAATGGGAAACATTAAGCAAGCTAACGTGAATACAGAGGTCACAAGCAAATTCTTCTATAATGTGAAAGAACAAGTCATTCTCTCAAAAAAGACTAAAAACAAAGATTGCTAATACATGCAACAGATTGACTGCACCTTTAGATTTATGTTAATAACAGGCAGTTAGTCCACAAAGAAAAACACTGCTTATGTACAGACATATATGCAGGCATAAACTGCAAGTAACAATTTAGACACCGGACTTCACAGCCTCAATACATAGATTATTTTTCTAGAGCCACTGCAAGAGTTCCAAGCTCAAATTTCTGAATTAAAATTAGAACGTACATTAAGATTCTAAGAAACTACCCTCACTTGCCCAGAAACACGCTTTGTTCTTCTACACAGTAACTCATGTGCCCCAAATATCTGCTTTGTCTTAACTTTTGAAAAGATTTAGTATTAAAACAAGTCTTCAAGAAATTGACCTTCCATTTTTACAAAATCATTAACTGTCTTCCTTTAGATAAATGCAGTGGGTTCATTTTCTGTAATCTATCAACAGCAATCAGAATAAACACATCTGAAAAGGTGAATAAATGCACCAACTTTTTTTTTTAATTGGATCACTATGAACAATATGCCAGGTATTCACCTAACTGCCTTTCAGAACACTTCTTTTGGAGCCAATGAATCATTTACTTGAAATCCCAAATGTTTGTGTTGTCTCCCATCCTAAAAATGAAAATTAAGAGGATAGAGAAGAAAAATAAATAATGGCAATTTTCAAAACTCTAAATGTATCAATCAAATCCTTTACAAGGACTATCTAAAGCTGTGCACTTATTCCATGAATCACTTGGGCAATAATGAACAAAAAGACATGCTTTTGTTCAAATCACGCACAGTAGGATTACATGTGAACTGACCCTCCATGTGTTAACTGAAGACAAAGCTTTGCTTTGAGCTCATTACCACTCTTACAGACACAATGGAGAGTTTAAACCATCTAGTCTATTTCCCTGTTTATAAATCTAGGTAGCTTTGTTTTAAAAGTCCAGATATGCACCAGAAAATAAACTCAGGTTTCACAAGTTCATCACTACTTTCAGCAAAAAAAGAACAAGTAGCATACGTGCAAATAAAGGCATAGGGAGAAAGAAGAAAATAGAACAAAAACACATCTTGCCAACTTCACAACAGTTTGGTAACATTTATTACAGGCTTTAATGAAGAAGAGAAACAGCAGGCAAGTTCCCCTCCTAAGTATATTAATCAAGTTGTCTGAAAAAATATAAGTAGTCCTCAGTGATAAAAAAGACAGATCGTTTCACCAATTCTCACTAGGGGTTTGATATTCTAGAGTCATTGACATGAAAGGAAGCACAGTTATGACTTAATTGAGACTTAAAATACTGCATTTGAAGAAGCAAAGCAGAACTTTGTTTTAGTCTACTTTCAGGGAACAGAACATACCAAGTTTGTAAAATTCAATTAAAAGCTACTTGGAGACTGTAGCACCGATCCAAAATCGAACGTGTTTCTAGTGACCACGTTACTTCAGGAATTCACTATTTAAGCATTTGAGTGAAAAGATGAGAAGGGTGGGGGAGGAGATCTACAGGAAATGTTTGTTCTTCCTTCATTTCTACTTAATCTTGCCAAAAAAAATTGTTCCAAATTGTCATGTCATCAATATTGTAATTTACATCACTAAATAATAGCCAGATTACAAGGAAGTATGCCCAGTTTGGAGTAATAACTATCAAATTTCAAAGTTTGGCAGCAAAACATACCACATAATAGCATGATCTAGCACTTGTGTTTCATTAATTATTTTTTACAGAAACTGCCAACTAAAGCCAGTTATCATGCTGGTATAATCCAGTGGGAACACTATTATAAATTAAACCAGGAATCTTCCCTCTAAAAAGAGGCTCTGGTACATGAAGCAGAACGGAGAATACTGCTAAACTATATGAACACAACAATTAAGAGATTACCCCAGATTTGGTAAAACCTGGCAAGTGCCAAGTGTTTTGAATTCCTTTCAAGTTTAACACAACACCACCATCACTCAGCAACCAGTAGGACGCATTAATATCACACAATCTACATTTGTTGTTTTATTGTTTTGTTTTAAGGTTTTTTGGTGTTCTGTGTTTGTTTATTTGTTTAAGTCATGGCAACTAAGAAACAAAAATTTGAGATTTCATTCCCAACTCATTTCTTTCATGAGTAGGTGGTATTATCTAGCACCGAAGAACCAACTAAATTGTAACAGTTGATACTACAAATAGAACTTGAGCCAAAAGGGATGTAGTAAAGGAAGATGCAGAAACAGGAGTTACTCTAGAAATGCTATGAACAAAAGAGATATTTCATAGAAGCATATTCCTCACTTGTGTTTCTACCCTGAACTATAAGAGGTACAAATAACTCTTAAAAACAGTAACAAATTTCTCTTACTGCTTGTAAAAAAAAATAAGAAAACTAAACTTTTTTTCAGCATTTTGCAGGGGATGTGGGTTTGGAAAAAAATCAGTAAGAAGGCCATTTATCACTCTTTTCTGACACATAAAAATCCCACTGAAGTAAAGAGATTGTGAATAAAAATTTTTATTAATTCAAACATGCAGTGAGAACAGCACCCTCTTGAAGCACTCTGGTCCTTCCTAAGGATGCAGTTCTTCAATACATGACTTCCAGCATAGAAGCCAGTTTTAACACAGCTTTCTATTTCCATCCTGAAAGTGCAGTTCAGCACCTTTTCAGGGCTGCTGATACAGCTGTTCACCAGCTGTGTTCTGAGTCACCAATACAATCACTTAAAAACAGATACTTTTAACCTAGATAACTTCAGTCACTCAGTTTTACAGAGCAGCTGCAAACAGTACAGGCACAAGTGAAAATGCTAAGAGGTTCCTATATCCTCAGTACAGTTCTTACAAACAGGCACCTTCCCTTTTCCCAACAAGAGATACAGGCTGCAACTGCGCCCTTAAAATGCAAGAAACCCACAAGCACAGAAGGCATCCGAAGTATCCTATTCTTTAGGTATCCTTTAAATCTGCCGTAAATGTGTATCTTGATTCCTGAAACACCTTGGAATGAATATACGCCACCTCATGCATCCTTCACAGCCAAGCAAACAAAGATAACTTACCAAACGTCTAGCAAATTCCTTGTTTTCAGAAAGAAATCCATATCCCGGGTGTACCTTCAAAAACAAAGCAAAGAAACTTTCAAGCTGATTAATTCTGAAGCCAGGCAGCAAATTTACCAGCACCTTTTAGATACTAGGCAAGGTGAAATAGACCACACCAAGCATTTAAGTCAGTTGAATTGGCTGATTTTGTTGTCCTAAGGCAAGCTATAAAAATCCACTGGTTGATTTGCATTTTCTGAAGTAAATATTCCTTACTTGAGTACGGAGAAAGGTACTATCTGCAGAGAGACTAACTTGCTCTTTTTAACTCCCTTTTGCCGCATTTACATCACTGCAGACTTCTACATAGACGTTCACTCACACTCTTCTCAGAAATATTACAAAGTACTTTCATTCCTAAAATACGTTTTAGCTCTCATCATGACAGAGGTCCAGGGGTCCACAGTCCTAAGCCTCCTCCCTCTAGCAACCCTTGCTGGAGACAGCATTTACTGTACCGTTAGTATAAGCAATGCATCCTCATGTGCCTAGGCTGCTAGTCATACCCCAGTACACATCTTGTGTAATTAGTTGAAAGGAGTGTGGTGGTGAAGTTTTCTTGCTTTTCACAACTGAGTTTTGATTCAATATACTCCAATAGATTAAGTACAAGCCATTTTCATACCCTCTTTTAAGGAGGGTAAACAACTGTATTCTACTTTCAAAAACTCAGAGTGAAGGACATAAGAGTTGTTTTCTTTATAGGGAAGTTTTTGGTCCCCAAAAGCTTCATATCAAAACATCTACTTTCTAAGAAATCACAATGCTGATCCAAACCATTCCAGACTAATTAGCGTTGCTCAAATACAGCCATCAAATTTTACTTTAAGAAATGCTGTTTACAGTAGCTTTGAATAATACATTCAATTCAATGACATAACAAAAAACATTAGATACGTAAACATGACTACATGTTAGTTTTTCCAACTGATCCCCTTTGAATCTCTGGCCAATTTGGAGGGAGAAAAGCTTATGTGAGCAAATATGGGCTGATGTGCATTTTGTAAACATCCTGAAATAGGTAATTACAGAACGCACCTTCTTGCAAGTAAGACATGCATATAATTCAAAAACTGATTCAAACTAAGATTAAGCAAAAGCCTTTTTGGGGCACACTTTGTAAAACATTCAAAAAGCCATTATGGTATATAAAGGGTTAGTGCTCAAAACTAATTGGGATTTTTTTTTTCCCCCAGCAAATTTAGAAATGAACTGAAGCTGCTCCCTGGTGTGAAAGCTGAATCCAGCAGCCACCTGCAGGATCAGCGACCAGTGCTGCCAGATGCTACAAAGCCTTTGATTTCCAGTAGCGATTTCGGACACATTTAACTCATGTGACATGAACTAACTGGAATAGCATATTCAATCACTTCCCCCCCCAACACCTTTAAAAAAAAAAATACGAACTCTGGCTTTTCTGTTTTCTATATATGAAACAGCTGCAGCAGATAGACTCATTCAGACTCACAGCTTGGGCCCTGGTTTTCTTAATGACTTCCATGATGGCATCCATGTTGAGGTAGCTTTTGCTGGTGGGAGCTGGGCCAACACAGACAGCTTCGTCCGCCATTTTCACATGAACCTGAAGAGGGAATGCTCCACATTAACAGATGCTCCCAGCAAAAAATAATTACCATCATCCCAAAATATGCACACAAATCTGATTGTTTCAGAGACAATTTACATACCGTAATCACTCTAAAATACACACTGAAATTACCAATACTGACACACAAGAACGTTAAATCTAATTTAACTCAAACCTTAAGTCATTGTCAAGATCTTTTATTCCAATATATTATTTTGAATTTGGTTAAATAAAATCATGACAAATTAATTTCGGCTTCCTTTATCGATAATCTATATGTAAATTCAGACTAAAAACTACTTTGTTACATGTAACCAGGGTAGTCTAATATCTTAATACTTAATAACAAACATTCATGACCAGTTCTAAGCAGGCTCCCCAGGAAGTTGGGGATAATTAGAGTGAATTGAATGAAGGGATGCAGTGAGTGTCCCTGCACAGCATCAGGTCAGCACCATGCACAAATTAAAGTCTATGACTAAAGAGTTCAATATCACTACACGTGAACCAGAAAATCTTGAGAATTATTTAAGCAGCCTCATGTTTGATTCCTGATCCATTGTAGCCTAATTCATATGCATATGTCAAACATTTTTTTAGTCATATCTAAACTATACAAGAAAGTGATAAACATTTGTCTTATCAGAAACAAGAAAATAACTAGACTTAAAGAAATTAGAAATCATTCACACACCTCAAGAATAAAAGTTAGAAAACTTTAATTAGATCGCTCTTCAACATGCTTTACCTAAGCTTTTCCTTGTAAATTAAGATACACGCAGACAAAAAAAAAAAACAATTTTCTCATTTTATTTTCCTTTTGTAAGCTCCCTTCTGGTATGCATTTAAAGGAAACATGCCACTGTTTGAACTGTATAAGATTTATAAAGCTATGCATTAATAAGACCTGTCACTATACAGTTGGGCATTTCAATGCTTGCCAATTTTGTATGTTATTTTTATGAAATACTTCACACCACCTTCAGCGTGTTAAAGGGAATACACTGAAAATGATGTTTTATAGAGTGAATCTTAACATGACATTTAAAATCTTTTTTGTTTATGAAAAGGAGTTTTATTCACAAGCAGCATGAAGGTTATCAGTATAAAATACAGAAGTACTGTAGTCCCTACATACTATCAGCTCATTCAGAAAAAAATGTGGAGCACAGTGAGAAATAAATATTCAGGTGGTAGGTAACAAAAATCATGCCTAGTACGTCACTTGTAACCATTCATTCTTTTTTCTTCATTTTTCTTGACTTTTTCTACACTTCACAAAAAGTAAATCTTGATACCAGGAAGAAACATTAACATGCCACCAAATTTCAAGCTCTCTTCTGGGAGCATCTTTTAAAATAGATACCCACATACACAGCCAATTCAGAAGCTCAAAGCGTACAAAACCTCCTGGAATCTCCACATATTTCCTATTTTAGTTATTTTTGCTTCTTTAACAATGTTTTTTCTTCATTATTACAGGATCAGCCTCACATCATAAACAAAGCGAAACCAAAAACCCTAAGCATTAGCACAACCGTGCAGCAGGATTTTAATGCTTTTTAATAAGAACATCTCAGCAGATTAAGTTAGTAGTTTAGCATTTGATCAAACAATAGCAAAATTAGCCTGTCATCCTTCCAGAAGTATTAAGTGCATGAAACAGCACGACCCTTGGATATTCTTATTTACAAGACTGACTCATGTGCTTAAAGTTGTTTTGTTTTCCAACGTGTTTTACATGTCTAAACAAAATTATTCAAGCTTAAGCATACTTAAGCATGTATGTTTTACATGACCAAAATCTTCCTTATGTAAAGGACTAAATTAAGACAGTTAGCTACTTATAAGCAACAAGAGAAAGGCCCCTCACCCAGCAGTTCTACTAGCACCAAAAGTGCTCAGGAGATGCTGTAAAATCATTGCTTTTTAAGATTTACTCAAAACAGCCTTCTGTGCTTTTCCTCCACCCTTTTCTTCCCCTTTTCAAGTGTTCTGTCGTCACTCTGTGCATGTCTGACTTTTCCTTTCCCCACATTCCCCTTTAATCTGGGAAATCCATTTCTCCTCATCTGCATTATTGCAAGTTTTTAGTGTCTTCTGTAGCCATATCACAATCACTTTATCCGATACACTGCAGGAAGCAAAGTTCTGCATGACAAGAAAGAAGTCTTAACTTCTCCCCACTAGTCCAAAACTTTCAGATTTTCAGGTTCAAATGACAGCTATTCTATGTATCTTTCCATAGTGACTTGTTATAAATACGATTAAACTAGTTCACACAACTGTAAAGTGAGATTTGTTTCTTAGTGGATGTCACCTCCTTAGGAGGATTCTCATCTTTAAACATATTTCATTTCTTTTACAACACACTGGAGTTAATGACGAATACTACAAAAACTCTACAGAATTTACAGCACAGTACATGGAAATGTACTAACCAACCATACAATGTACTAACCATCATACTAACCAACCGTAATTACAGGTAAACATTACATCATTGGAAAGTCAACGACTGCTGAATCCTTCAGCTTCCTGCCTAGTGGCACATAGCTTTTGTAGGGGAAAGAATTATGGCGTGAATTATAACAATGCAATATTTTTAGACAGTTCAGAAAACATCCAGCAACTCCCCTTCTTCAAGCACTACAAACTTCAAATATATTCATTTTGAAATACAAAGGTAAAGTGCTTCACTTAAATCACACAGCCCTACGTATTCAAAACTTGTCCCTAGCTTATGACAGCTAACATTTCAGAATAGATAATCTCTCTCTCCTCAGTTTTAGTTTAGAAAAATAACACCAACCAGACAAAGAAGCAACTCCCAGGAGGTTTCTGAAGAAACACAATTTCTTCATAAATATTAGAATTAACCTTGCAATCTCAAGCATGAATGGATAACAACAAAGGCTGGAAAAGCAGACAGATCTAGAAGTGCTAAATAGTTTATCCTGTAAATTTTCTTCGTGTTGGGCTACCTGTGCCCCAAAAGATAAATTTCAGGCAACTAGAAGGACCCGTTACATTACAGAACACAAAGAACTGAAGGCATGACCTACTCACACAGAGCAGTTAAATTTCTGTAGAAGCTGTAGATTTTAAACATACTCCATAAGGACTAATTACATGGTAATAATGACAGAAGTAAGACAAAGGGTTTACCAAAACCTACCGACTCGTCATTTTACACAACCTTCGCTTAATTCAAAAACTACAGGTTAAGTTTAGTCATCCAAATCCCTGTCTAGTAGGTTTGTTACACCTTTGGGAATCTAAGTCCAAACCTGCAACGAACAACAACCCATCCCATCACAGTCTCCTGAGCTCTGCTCCTATAACAAGTATGCTACTAGTAATACTCCTGATTTAACAAGGAGTCCCCAATAGTATACATTAGAAAGAACACTCTTTAGTAGTGTAACTACTTTTAGATTAAGGTTTATCAACACAATTGAACAAAGACAATTGGCCACAATTTGAAGTACAACAGCGTTTAGTGCACAATTCATCACCACAGACAAAAACTAGCTCAAGTTCAACAATCTTGTTAATTCAGAAGCAAACTGCACAAAAATGCCACTTGTTTCCCAGGCTAGTCTATGTCTGGGAGCCACCTTCATCATGGTAAGACACCTGAACTACTAATCCTGCCAGGTCTTTACACAGGAATAGATCTGTTTCTTCATGTTTCCAGCAAATAGGTACCTAAAGAGAGTTCATCAGGGCGATTATACAGCCATTTTCATCCAGGATTGGTTCCAAGTGCTGTTCCAGGCTGCAGCACCTCTCAGGGTGGCAAATACCACACGAAGTGATAACCGTAGCAGTGGTGGGTTTTGGAGACTCTGTTCCAGTACGACTGCAGGATTTATAAGCCTAGTATGGTGAATGGGTTTGAGTGTCATATCCCAGAAAAGAAACAGTCCTAGAGCCCAAAATGTTGGATACAAACACCACAAAAATATCAAATACCTACTTTGCAGGCAATAACCCAATTCAGAATTGGTGAGTACTCAAGTTACCAAAACTATGTTAGCACTCCTCTACCCTGGAGGCTGGCACATGTACTCATTTGACAGCAGCATGCTCTCGTGCCCAGACATGCCCTGAAATCTTCCGAAGCACCCTCCTCATGAAATTTGCATCTCAATCATGTAAAGAGATCAAAAGTAATACTTCAGCAGCTGAAATGCATATAGCACTTCTAGAGATGTTCTGTTTAATGCAGTAGAAACAAGGTAACCTTCGCCAACAGTATCCAGTTGCTGCAGATGCTAGTTGGAATCCAGTTGGAATCCATATTATTACATGCACATACGCGTGCCCCCAGCATTCAAACACAAAAGGTATTTTGGTATGAAAATAGAGATAGGAACACATGTATGAACAACATGATGCTAAGGCAAAGCATTGAAGAAAAAAAAGTATTACCAGTGCATACACAATCTATAAAATAATGAAAGACACTAAAATAATTTATGGAGCCCTAGCATTATAATTATCCATCAACTCCAGAGTGTGTTACCTTCTTAAGGCCCTGATTCATGATACAACAAAAGTTCTCCCCCTATAATTTGTTTTATAATGATTCTCATCTATTAACCACAAAAAACAAAAGCTGGTTTTCACATGAGCCAGTGGACAAACAAAGATACCTACATGTGTTTCCTAACAAACCGCTTAATACCACCTGCACAGTTTTCACAGATGATTTTATACATTTCAGCAGTTACTGATATTTATAGTGTGACAGATGCCATTTACTTCAGTGTAAATGCCTAATTAACACATACACACACATACACACACCCCATTCCACCATCTCTGAGGACAGAGATGTCTGGGATTCCCTGGTGTCCCAGTTTTTCAGAGTAGGTCACCCTGCGCATCCCCAGGTCTCAGTACAAGTTGGTATTCATACAGCAGAGACAGCTGTATTGAGTTACAAGATGCATCTTCCCCAGTTCTGTTCTGTTTCACAATTCACAGACAGAAACTGTTACACCTGCATACATATGCAGGGTTAATCAAACCTAAGAAACAGTTAAAAAGGAAAAAAATCAATGAAGGGAACGCTTCCGTTTGGTACACTAGATAAGATCTCAGGCACTGTTTAGACAAAGAAATCTAATCAAACAAGTCCTTCTATAGCTCAAATCAATATTACACATTGCAACAACATCCGTTGGTGTAAGTGTATTCACTTAATTGACCCAAACGGCATAATACCACTCAGCAAGACAAACCACAATTAGCTCAACTCGTAAAATAGGGCTAATGAATAAATCCTTTGTAAGGGTAGCTAAAAAATCATAAAAAGACCTCAAATCCTGCCAGCAACAATGCCAAAAGAGAGAGACAAAATAGAGCAAAAAACCTTAAAAATCAAAGAGATGAAAAAAAAAAGGTTCAAATTCACTGCTTTGCCAAAAATATGCAACTTTCAGACCTGTCTTTAACAGCTTCACACTAAAATAAACACCAAGAATACAACAAATCTGTGCACATAGCAAGTGTATGGTATTCATAGTCCTTCAAGTGCTATCTGTAAAGAAATACTGCCACACGATTATGGCATCTAACCCTAAAATGAAATAATGAAAACACTTCTGAGCTGCATGGAAAGCAGAACTGTGAAAGCCATAAATAGCGTAAATGTCACATTTTCCACATTTATTTTCACTCGGCATTTCGAAAAACTACACAAAAAATTATGCAAGTAAACAAGACAACCTATAGCCAGCATAAATAGATTTTCCTGCAAGCCAGTTTGTTGGTTTGGGGACTTTTTGGTGTTTTTTTTTCTTGGTTTGGTTTGTTTTTTTTTTTCCTTGTTAATTGGTAGTGTCACATAGCTGTATTTGTGGACCAAGACAAAACAATTCTTCAGTAGCTCTTCACCATTTGGGTTGGGGGGGAGGTATTTACTTACAGTCCCCCCCCTCCAGACCTACAGTGACTCTCAAAACAGTCCATCCATCAGCATCCACAGGATCACATCCTAAGCTGCCAGACACTAGCCAAGAAGTAAAATTTTTGTGCCATTTCCTCCACTCCTCCCTCACACTCTTAAGTTTTCCAGTCACTCCAGACTTGGAGACAGCATTAGCCTTATTAAGCAGCAGCCCCAAAAATCTACAGATCTCTACTAAGATTAAAATGGAGGGATCCAAGTTGAACTCAACTGTCCTTAAGAGACACTGACAAGGCAAGGAAGGTTGCATTCCTTATTAAGACCGAAAGCGTGCACTTTCAAACAGAAAGATTCTCATTTGTTCAGTCTCACTTATAGATGTGAATTTTATAACATTAGAAGAAAAAAATTGAAATTCTCTCTTCCATGAGCAGAGCTCTGAAACTATTGTCTGTAAAAGACGACACACTTACTTGACAGAGAGGCCATCGACAGGAACACTCCCCGTTGCAGCTAGAGGCCTGTTGAGCAGGACTGTGAAAAACAGACCACACAAAGGCTAACATGCAGCGATGCTTCAAAACCGAGTTCCCTTTGCTGGGACTAGCAAGGAAATGCTCTAAATCCTATAGACATTACAGATATTAATCAAGAGGAAAGGATCTTCCAGAATAGCTTTGGCTCCTAAAGCCTTTTCCTATATGCTCATTTTATGACACACAACTTTCCAGTAAAGCACACTTCTAGAATATTGATGGGAAAGAAGGCTTCTCCATAAGAATTCTGCTGCAAATGGCTACTTGTATTTTACCCTCCAGAAGAGGAAAGACTAAGAACTAGTAACTCAGTGCGCCTTATATAACCTTAAGTCTACAGAACGAAAGTTTAGCCAGACCTGAGCAGCTGAATGTGATGGGGAGACAAAGTAATTATGTTGATTAAAACAAGACTATTTTTGCCAGACATTGAAAATATGGTGTTTCTCTCTATAGCATGATCTTTTGTTACTTCTTGAGGCAAGCTTGTCTCTACTTCTATTCTTAAAACAAGTCCTCTTCTGCCTATCATGTCTATACACATCTAACCCTAACTCAAACCAATAAGCATAAATATTTCTCTTCCAGAAGCTTTTCTTGTTGCGGAAAACATGCTTAAAGCTCTAGAATTTTTTTTTTTTTTTAATATTTCATAATAATTTGTTTGCTATTGAAATTATAATAAAAATAAATAAAAATAGCAAGGTGAAATTCACAGCTACCTGGTATTTCAACCACCCAACAGTATTTAAAAGAAAGGTGATGGTAAAGCATAGACATTAGTGCCACTCAAGGCAACGCATTCTGAAACATTATGCAGAGTGCTAACATAAATAATTAGGAATGAAAAATACACACTCTTTAGTAAATTAAGCCCTTCACAGCTCTGGCCCAAGATGAACGTGAGACATAGGTGAACCTTCACAAGACGTCTCACTTTAGGCAAACATAAATTGCCACTCAACGAGTGATCCCACCCCTAATTCCCCTCCACATTCATCTCTAGCAGTTAGTGTTGCTGAGAGACCACTGACCTGAGCAGATCCAGTGGAGAAGTACTCTAAGGGGGAGGGAAACGAACCTTCTGTCAGACCAAGAAGTTAAACCATCTTGCAGCCACATGATCATTGAATCTAATGGAATGAATGAATCAGAGGGGACAGGAGAGCACAAATGGTCCTTTCAGAAATAGTTTGGATTTAGAGAATACATAATATTAAACCACATCTAAAGGGTTAAACAGTTCATAAAAGGTGACAAAATAACAGGTTGGAAATAAATGTAGAATACCTTAGGAATCTTGGAACTTTCAATAAGTATTCTCTAAAACACAAAAGGTTTTCCTCATGTGTATGCAATACTTTCATTTCATATATATAATAAGTAGCACAGAAGTGGAACATTTTTCCATTCAAAAAATCTACAAACATGAATATTCAGTTATTTCTTAAAAATTAAGCTTCATTACTTTAATAAAATTAGAGACAAGAACACTACTTCTCTGACACTTAAAATAATTCCTTAAATTCTAGGACAACTTGGAAGAAGTTATTCTACGTAAAATCTGTCCAAAGTTTTCCATCCTCAAAAGTCTTTTGGAAGAACACAAGGCAGCTTTGAGATTCCATAATGCAGGTGTCAAGATGTAGACTACAAAAGCTGAGTAAGGTAGAAAAAGCATGAAGCGTGCTTGCTTTACAAACTCACATAACACAGTAAGCCATAAATCCCATGAAACCTGCTTGTTAAGTAACTTTTCCCAATAGACTAAAAAAAAAAAAAAAAATTTAGCAAGAAATCATCCTTGCCAATTCCAGAAGTGTAATCCATGTGAACTGTTTGACAGACACTTGGGCCTGTTGTAACAGACACAGCAAGAAAACACAGAGCACTGTTTGTTATAAAGCCATCACCCACCACAAACTCACAGCCCTCACTGACATTAAAAGGCCTGCAACAAAGCCTGCCAGTGTTTGCAATTCTGTATTCAAAGAAAGGTCAAGTAAATTTTGCGTAGTAATATGAGAGTGATCACAGAAGACCCTGAAGTCAAGTACACAAAGTATTACATGGGAAAAAAGTATTTTGGAAGGGAGAATCAAATCAGAGAGCAAGCAGAGCCAAGGTCCTGCAAAGGTAAACAAACAAACAAACCAGCAGAATTAAGTTACAGGATGAGGAGTTCCAGACCTGACTGCTAGGCACTGCAGAGAAATATTTTACCTGCACAGAATATCTTGAACAGGGCAGAAGCAAAAAGGGAGAGGTAGTTATTTTTTTGTTTCATGTTACAATGTAACGTCTGCAAACAGGTATTTACCATTGTTCATCAGATGGCTGTGCTAACCTCCATTCCACCCTTACACAGAACTCCTAGGTTTACACTCCACACTGCTGAATGCAATGCCCATGCATCTAGAAGTCAGTAAGGAAATGGGTACCAGTACACTTGAAAATGCGTTGGTTTTGTGCCGTGTCTATATACAACTAGTGGGCTTACCAAAGTGTAAGGACTACACATAACCTAACACAAGGGCAGGAATGGACAGAACCTGTACAGTCTAAATACAGCTTTCACACAGCTAATACCAGCACTGGACAAGCCACAGCTGCTGACACCAGACTTCATGTGGTTTGACACTGACCAACACAGAAACTTTCAAGAATTTCACTTACAGTGAGAACTATTTTTCATCCCTCAGAGCTCTGCAATAACTACTTCTTGAAATGTAAAGATTGTTTTAGCATGACCCCAAGGAAATCTTTAATTCGCTTTTCAAGTTGCCCTGACATTTCCATTTCCCAGGTGATTTCTTATGATGCATACCTTGCTGTTTGAAGGTCATTCAAGGACAACAGCCTTAGCCTCTAATGTACCCCAATAACCTTATGGCATTATTTCAGCACATCCAACAGTATAAAAACTGGTTTATTGTATTGAGGAAATAGGCCTTGATATATAAAAGAGCACTATTCAGGAGCCACTATAAGGCTGACCCCCACCAAGTGTTTAAGCATTGCTCCTGTTCCAACAACAGAACCACAGCAAAAGCATCAGTCCTTCTCCTGCATCTACTTCACACTCTTCTATAACAAGCTATCACTTCCAGAATTTTCTTTTTGAGGCAAGAATTTAAGTAGGAAGTAAAATGTTGTCAACCTTCACCTTTGAAAACAGAATTAAAAACTAGAGAATATGGGAAGGATCACTATCAGGCTAATTCAACTACAATATCATATACTTACAGCCCATACACACATAGTGCAACGTGTGCATCTACGTAATAGTTCAATATAATTCTTCTATATAACACACTTGGTTAATGTTAAATGCATTTAGTGTAGTATAAAATACATTAAGTGATACACAGACAACACCCACACAAACCCAAAGGAAGGGGTAGCCTATTTCTATACGGTGACAACTGCTCCCATTTTTAATGAAGTTATGAACATTTGCATTCTTCACTTAAATATAAATAATTACAAGTTCAACAGATTTTCTCAACCATGAGCATAGTTTTATAATACATTAGAGTAAGCTTCTATACAATTAGATTCCTGTTTTTAAGAAGCCTGGAATTAAGAGAATCGTTCCAAGTTGCACAGAATCTACATAGTGCAGTGGCACACACAACGCTTCTGTTCAAATCCTCTTTCCTGTTAGCATTTTTTTCCCTCCAACCTGCTAAATAAAGTCATATTTCCTGCTGACAGCAAATGATTGGTTTACCTATAACTCCGGGGGGTTTAACTATCAGTCCTTTAAGAAGCTTTGACAGTTTAACCTGCTGAGCTCACAGCACCCAAGGGAGGGCCTTACTTGCAGTTTTACTTCTGATGCTGCTGACCACTAATACTGACTCCACAGATAATGTATTTCAATAACAACCTCCCACAGGTTGACACTTTGGGTACTAGCCATGATACTGCTTTAATTAAGTTAATACATGAAGGTCACAGTTTGGTAGAAAGTTTTATTAAATTTGGCAGTGCTTACAATAGCAGGAAAAGTGCACACACACACCTGGCCAGCAGCTCTGGGATGAGTTTGCCTACAGATATAATCCCGTTGGTTTGTGGGCTTGTGCAACTTTTTATTCTTTAGTGAACTCAGTTTGCTCATTCCATTCCCTCTAAAAACAGATTTTCTTTCCAGCACAACCAATGATTTCATGACAGATGTGAAATGGATGCCTATCACTATGCTAGGTCTACCTGGCATGTAAACATGCATTACAGCTCAGGGTCGGTTTTGCTTTGTTTTCTTTGCAAAGTTTGGATGATCCAGACGGTGGAAAACAATTAGCATTTCTTTAAAGGTAAGTGCTAACATTAATGTCTTACCAAAATGTAAAATTTGTTTTTAATTATGTAAAAGTTTCAATCAGATGTATTAAACATCTTAAGGAAGAAATAATTTGTATTTACAGAAAACATACGCTTGAGAAAATACAAAAAGAGCAGGCTGGAGAGAAACATTTAAATGCATTTTTCAGGATAAGTATTCACTTATTTCAGCAAAGCAGTTAAAAACACATCAACTTCAAAAATACAAGGAAAAGGTGCTGTGTTAAAAAAACAGTATTTACTTTATCTGCAAAGACATTTGTTTGTTGGATTTTATTTCTTCCCCCCGTTGAAGTACACAATCTGACAGACACTCTGCAGAGTAATAATGAAGCAGCATGGGAGCCATTTAATGTATTTCTTGATTAACTCATTGCCTGTCCAGTTCTCATACAGACATGTGCTCACATGTCATAATCGTCATAACTCCCATCATCCCCACAGTTAACACACAAGCTCCTTGATTAGCGCACAACTCCCAGACGAGCCATTGCTAATGCTAAATAATTCCCTCCAGCCTCCTGCGACTATACCGCAGGCTCTCCAATTAAATATCATGTCTCTGATGAGCCATATTAATACAGACAAATTCCTGCCAGGGATTCTAGCCCACTCACTTTCACCAAAAAAGAGGCAAAAAAAGAACTCAAGAAACTGAAATAAAGAGAAGAAAGCTGTGTACATAAAGCCAGCCTAAAGAGCAGTTTTGCCACGAGGCTTTAATGACAAAGCTTGGTCCACTGCCACAGGTACATCATTCGTGGAGCTATCTGGGAGACTGGCATATTAATACTACAAGAGTATTGATAAATAGCTGAGTCAATTAGCATTTTAATAATTGAAAAGCAATCATAGGAAACATAGTTCTTCAATCATTTAATTAAAATTTGCAATAAGTAATCACACGAAGTTAACTACAGGAACCCTCAGAACACTTGCTGCTGGCTACACTTTGTACAGGGAAAGAATTACACTCTCCTGATCTAGTGCATTAAGCACCACTTAAAACATCACTGTAGCTGTACATCTATACATAAAGGCTTTTTTGTTTTCTTTTTTCAAAGTCAAAAATATTTCAGTAGTGACCCATGCGTAATATTTTCAAAACCTGCACCAAGAAAGACCATCAGGAATCTGCTGCAGTCTCACCAATTACAATACAAAGTCCATGTTTTAAGATCTTTACATACACACAAATAAGTATGAAATACTTAAAGGATATGGAAGAGTTGGTCATGGGTTAAATATACAAAAATCTCATTATTGTTATTTTCCCTCTTTAAATGGGTGAGGGAACAAAATGCCACAGGAAAACCCAACCTTAACTCAGAATTGTCATTATCCCCTAGAAATTCACTACCCCGATTTTATGCAAGTCATAAGGAGCTCCTGGTCTTTAGATCAGAGTGTCTGATGTCCTCAACACCACAGCTGACCCTCTCACCAGAAGAGATATCAATGAAGGACATGTAAATAGACTGTTACACAAGTATCCTTCAGTAGTTTTAAATATTGCTTGCAACTGCACAAACAAATTGTCAAATATTCAAATAACCCCCATGAAATGTTGATGAGCTCTTCCCCAAGGTCCTTGCACCTTCATCCTTACACTAATGCATTTCATCTTCATTTACCTGATCATTAGCTTCCAGTTTGTTCAGCTGGAAACCAACACACACTAATTACTTTGACATCACAAAGTCCTATCTGTCTTCACCACCTCCCCAGACAGCAGGGAGAAATTATCAAGGGTAGGCATGATAATATCCTGATAAATGATGATTCACATCACCTCACTGTCAATCATCCAGAAGTGCTCACACAAGATACCACTCAATCTCATTATTGAATCCTAGGGCTAAGAGTACAATACACACCAGGAGTCATATTTCAAACAGCAGGCCACCTGAGTAAGATGCAGCTCTATGATTTTCATGAATTTTGTTGGCTTTTTGCTTTAACACCGTAAACATCATGTATTTGTGTATTTCACTGTATGTATATATGCTGGCAGAAAAGGACACGCTTAAAGCTAAACGGTTCATTTTGAGGGGTCAAGTGAGAAAATAAATTGGGTTCTTCAGAGGGGAAGAGGAGAACCAGTAAGTTTCATTAACTTTAGAAAATGAATAAATCTGTAAAGTTTCAGAGTTCATTTTTGATTTAAGAATCTCTCCTGCTGAAACGACAGAAATGCATTCAGGGCGCTGAAAGAATACTAGCCTTGAAACTCATTGTCATAGGCAAAGTTTGCTTTTTCCATAACAAAGGAGATATTCATAAACACAATTTTCCTGCTTAAATAGCCAATCAGAAAAGAAAATCTATTAACAAGTAAAATAAAGACTTGGTAAGAGACTTGGTAAGAGCTGCTTTCTCAGAGATGACCACCTCCCTCCTTACTTCTAAATTACTATAATTCCTCCAGCTTTCTAAGTCCAGTGAGACACATAAGCAGAGCAACTGAGAGGAGACAACTTCTCCAAGGTCTGTAACACTCTCCACTTTCTTGCCTAAAGTCAAACATTCACCATCAGTAAACTTCCAGACTGAAACACCATACACTGAACAAACACAACAGATTACAGACCCACCCACTCACCTGCTCAGAGATGCACAGAATGGGTTGGGTTGGAGGAGCCCTTAAAAATCATCAAGTTACAACACCCCTGCCATGGGCAGAGATACCTCCCACCAGACAAGTTTGCTCAAGGTCTCATCCAACTTGACCTTGAACACCTCCAGAGATTGGGCATCCACAACTTCACTGGGTAACTGTTCCAGTGCCTGACCACCCTCATAATGAAGAATTTCTAATATCCCATTTAGATATTTCCTTCTTTTATTTTAAAGCTCGTCCCTTGTCCTGTCGCTATAAGTTGTGGTAAAAAGTCTTTCCCCATTTTTCTTATAAGCTCCTTTGTATATTGAAAGGCCACAAGGTCTTTCCACAGCCTTCTCCCTGCTGCACTCCAGCTCCCCCAGTCTCTCTTCATAAAAGACTGAAAGAAAGTACATGGCAAGGAGAGGTGATATCAAGAGGGAATCCCATAAGCATGTGATGGGTACTGCTAGAAGGAAAAAAGTCAAAACTAAGCACCAAAAATTGAATAAAGAAAACTAGAGAAATGAACAAAAAAAGAGGAATCAGGTAAATAAGGTACAAAACCAGGTGTTCTAACATTTCATTCTATTTTTCTGGTTGAATACAGTTCAACAATCAGTGCAAGTGAGAGCAGAGTGCTCTTCCAAGCACTGACAACACCGGTATCTACCCCAGGCACAGCAACCAGCAACTGTCTGCCCAAACAACTGAGCCTGAACTTGGCAGGAACCCTCCCATACACCATCTTGCGCCTTCACTGATCCAGACAGTTTGAAATATGATCACAGATTCACAACAGAACTCGTCTCACTTCAGACCACTCTCCCATTGGGCTACATAGGACAGACTGCAACTTACAGTCACCTGCTAGGATAACATTACCACAATATTTCTGAAGGAGAACCTGAAGGATGTGTTCTAAAACATGTAAATGCAAATGCAGTAGAAATGCAAGAATCCATACAAATACTGAATGAAGTAATTTAGGTGTGGCTGCGCTATATACCTGACATACATACCATTAGAAGTCTTCCTTTCAAAGCAGCTGTGGACCACCAAGTTGGAAAGCCAAGAGCTCTTCACAGGCTTCCTGTCAAAATACCCTCCCTAACAAAAGCTGTCTTACAATCTAGATGCACACAGATCTGTCACTTTCAAGTTTCCTCACCTCCCTGGCACAGTTTACATTAAGGTTGGACATTAAGGTTGGCAAAACTATCGTGTTCAGTATGATAGATATGATGAGTGATTCTATGACAATCTGGACCAGAATGTTTAAACACCACATCCTTGGGCAACAACAACAGCATAGATTCTATAATTCCTAGCACATCAAGTAGGGTGAAATTACGAGCAAGAAGATGGATTTTTTTTTTCCTCACTGAAAGCAACCTCAGTGCTTTTCTTCTTAGATTTACAGAAGGGCTGCTAGAAGGGGACAAAACTAATATTACTGGTTTAGTTTACAGAGGAAACAGAACACTTAGAGAGAAACTCAGACCAGCAAGTTTTAGAGAAGTTGCTCAGTGATAAACTTCCTGTGNAACTAATATTACTGGTTTAGTTTAAAGAGGAAACGGAACTCTCAGGGATAAACTTCCTGTGGAGCATGTTAGCTTTCACTTTAACTTAAGAACAGAAACAGCCTTATTCATCCTGGAGGTACGACAGCTATTATTTCCTCAAGATCTTACTATTTGCACCTTGAGAAGGCCACTGTTGACTTAACTGCTTGAAGTCATAAAATTCACACTTCTTTTGTGGAAAGCATATTGGTGCAAAGAATACATAAGCACGCCTGCCTGCCTGCCAAAGTGAATCCAGGATGACAGTTAATATGTCAGCTTTACCCCTAGAAGACTACGGAGGGCAGAAAATTGTAATAGTGATTGTATGTTTTAGTTTCGCTGATGGAAATACGTGACATTCCAGCAGATGAAGACTTCCTTAAGAAGGCATATCTTCCAATCAAAAATTTTGTTTAAACTTCCATATGTTAGGGCTACGATGATTACTTGACAAAAATCTTTTCACACTACCGTGTTACTTCTTGAATTCCACTAGCCTAATTTTATAAAATGAACTTTGAGAACTCACACAAAACACACATTCTTATTTTCGTTTGTTATATTGTAAAAGAAAATTATCTGCAAAAAGGATTTGCATAGAAGCAAGTTCTAGAGTTGGGAGAAATACTCAGCTGAATTTGTTAAAGACCACCTATAAAAAAAATGCATTTTTCTGTTAAGTTATTGAAGTTAACTTGCAGTAGAATTATGGTATTTCCTCTTACGGAAAAGAAAATTTAGATAGGAAACTGCCATCAACAAGTGTCAGTACTGCACAGCTCACAGTCTACAAGTTTCTGTCAATCTTGAGCTCCACATATACTAGGGAAAAAAAGCATCACCTCAAAGTTATAAGCAAGAAAAACAGCATCTTGCTGAAAGGGTAAGAAGAAAGCTACAACAGTGGTTTCTGAAGCTGGCTAGCAGCAAGGACTGTCCAAACCCCAAAATTTTCCATGTCATTCTCCTTTATGAAAAGGAAGATTCAGGACACTGGGATCCAGCCCTACCAGGCAGCAGTGCCCGCAGGCCATTCCTTAACCACTGCCTCTTCCCTTCTACAAACACAAGGCTTTCAGGCACTAGAAATGCACAAGCAAGCAGTATTAAGGAAGACGCGCTGGGCAGCTTCCCAGCACCAAGCCTTCATTGCTCCGCACCGCAGACCTGCCACACCAGGCTCTTAATGCCAGAGGAATGTCACAGTCCTCAAAGCTTGTTATCACAGGTGCTTTGGAGGGTTTGGGGCTTTTTGATGGTTGCTTTTTGTTTTGTTTTTGTTTGGTTAGTCGGGTTTTTTTATGCTGAAGACTAGATTCCAATTAGCCTCTAATACATTCAGAGTATCAAAACTTCTCACCTCCACACAGCACAAACATTAATCAGGCAATATGACCACCTTTGCTATGTTCTGGAAAAGTCTTAAAGAACCAACAAAAAAGAACCTGAAACAGTGAGAAGATGCAGCCCCCTCACATGGTTTTGTTTGCTTTTCTCCGGGATAAACTCCTTCTCCAAGTTGCCACATTTTAAGCAAAAACAAGTCAAACAAAAAATCAGGTTTAGCAATTTTTTCCTGAGTTCAGGAGCATTTCTAGGAAGCTGACAGCTCCACTACTGAACCTGCAGCAGCATCCAGAAAAGCTAAAGAGCACCAGCCGTGCATGTTTGAATGAAACTGAGCAGAAAGCTCTCACACAGCTGAAGCACCATACACACAACTGGAAAACATTAAGCATGAGATCAGCAAAATTACGCAGGAAAGGCAACATAAAAAATAAGCAATAGCTATTACCTAACTTTCTGGACTTTTTTTACCCCCCAAGGTTACACATTAAAATTAAGAGAAAGAACTAGATGCTTTTATATATATATATTTGTATATATACATTCTATTATCTTTTTAAATTCTTAGAATCACATCAGTATTTTGTTATTTGTACATGCCAAGAAAAATCCTAACTGAAAAAATACTTTCCCAGATCAATTCAGCCATGGGCATGAGGTATTTTTTTTAAGCAATTCCACAGGCAAAGAAATGTGCCATACTTCCACAATAAGGATTCATATTATCTATAAAGAGGCATTCATTATCTTGACTAATTTGATGCCATGAATGATTAAAAAGACTGCTTTATTTTGCTTTGGATAGCCAAGGATTTGTATATTTGTCCATGTGAAAATATAATATGTACAATGGCATTCATTTAAAAATGTGTCATTTAAAAAAAAAAAAAAAAGCACTGAGCAAACAATAATTGTGATTGTGGCCAGAAGAGCTCTCTAGAGCTGATACAATTTTTGCACTCACTTTGTAGCTGAGCTAGGTTGACTATATCTCAAATTCAGCTACCAAGATACTAAAGGACACTAACAAGAGCCCTAGTCAAGCCAACGTAGTTGATGCCCACCGCTCTTTCATCCATGCACCTGAACAGATCAAAGATGGTACCAGACTAGCCAGGCACGATTCACCCTGATAAATTCACACTGGCTGCTCTCAGTCATTCTCATCCTTCATGTAACAGAACAAGTCTTCCAAAAGCTCACACCACTCACCTCTTCTCCTACCAAAGGCTTTTCTGTAGTCCTCTGAATCATTATTCTTGATGATGAGCGTAACAGTTACTTCCTCTCAGTGATTGGGAACCTCCCACAACACTGTGCCATTTCAAAATTAAAGACAGTAGTCTCCTGCTGAAATTAGCTCATTCCCTGCACTCTCACATGCATCCCATTTGGGCCCACAGACTTTCCTATATTCCTTTTGCTTATGGGACACCTACCTGATCTCTCACTACACTTGGTACTGCAGCTAGGCACAGGGACTTGGGAGCCTAGGAGTGGATCCTCCCAGTAAAGGTTGGAGCAAAGGCGGCACTGATTATCTCCGACTTTTCCATACACTTTGTCATTATGCAATACCTTGCTCAATGACATCACATTTTCCTCTTCCTTCCTTTTGCTGCCAATACACAGAAGCTTCTTGTTGCCCCTTCAGTTTAGATATAGTCAGACACAAACAACACCAGCAGAGCTTCGGCTTTCTTAATTTAGTCCCTGCATGCTGACAAACTGCTTTCTCCTGCCTTCACCTGCTGTATACTTTCCTTCTGCATTTGAACTGAGGCTGAGTTCCCCAAAAAGCCCCATCAGGCATCTGCCACACTCTCTCTGCCTCCTCCACATCAGAACAGACAGCTCTTAGGCCTGGAGAACACAATTCCTGAATATCAACCAGTTCTCCTGAGCCACTTTGACCTCCAAAGCAGACTCCCACGGGATCCTGCAAAGCAAATCATTGTTCATGCCAAAGTCAGCTGTCCTGAAGTCCAGGGTTGTAGTTCTGCTATTTGTCCTACTTCTCCTGGAATAAGCAGTCTTCCAGAGAGTCTCCTGAATTGTTTTCACTCTGTTTCCAGCAAATCAGGATGGTTAAGAACGCTACATTAGTACTAGAATATGCAATCAAAGGCCTCCTTCAATTTTCTTAAACAGATTTCATCTGCTTCATAGTCTCGATCAGGTCTGTGGCAGACATCCACAATGTGGCACACTGGCAGAAGTCACGGCCTTCCCTATCTTGAGTCTACTCCCCACTTACTCCAGCATGGCCCCTTACAAAGCTTTTGGCTTCGTGAGCTCTCTGCAAAAGAATCTGCCAGTATTTGTCCTCCATGACCCTGCAGTCGGGTCCCCTCCTTCCTGAAGCTCCTTCACTGCAACCACAGCACGTCTCTCACTTGTGAGGACCCCACTACCCTGCCCCTATTCCCAGCCTCAGGGAGTAACACCAGGCGTTTGCTACAGCCCAAGACATGGATGACCGCATCTGCGCTTCTTGCATGTACTTCTAAATATTAATCTTGCCAGCAGTCACAAATTAATGATTAACACATGTTCATTTGCTCAAAGCTGCTTTTCTTTAACACTTACAATAGGGCTTAATAAGGAAGCAGTAAGGCCGTGGGACAACTCGTGCAAGGAATATCATAACCAGTCTCTAATATGGAACTGGTATTACTTCCAAAGTATCCTTTGGGAATGCAATGTTGACAACAGCTGCAAATAGACAAGCATCAATTTAAAGTTTTGTTCAGAGAAAAGAAATTGCACTGCATGAGTTTTAAGCTTCTCTGATTCCTTGCTAAATGCATACAGTCTCAGTTTATTGCAAAGCCCCTACCAAGGTCTGGTTACAGCTCAGGAAAGCTCTCTCATATTCAAACTAGAATCTTCAACTTGCACACAGAATCAAAGAACCACAGGGGTAGGAAGCAATGTCTGGAAATCACCTACTCCAACCCCTCCTGCTACACAGCCCCAGGTCTCTCAGCCTTTCCTCCTAAAGGAGATGCTCCAGATCCCTAATCATCTTTGTGGCCCTCCACTTGATTCTCTAGAAGTTCCCTGTCTTTCTTGAACTGAGGAGCCCAGAACTGGACACAGTACTCCAGATGTGGCCTCACTAGGGCAGAGCAGAGGGGCAAGATCACCTCCCTCGACCTGCTGGCCACGCTTTTTTTTTTTAAATGCACCTCAGGACACCATTGGCCTTCTTGGCCATCATGGCACACTGCTGGCTCATGGCCAACCTGCTGCCCACATGGACAGCCAGGTTCTTCTCTGCACAGCTCCTTTCCAGCAGGTCAGCCCCTAACCTGTACTGATGCATGCGGTTATTCCTCCCCAGATGTGGGACTCTACACTTGTCCTTGGTGAACTTCATCAGATTCCTCTCCTCCCAACTCTCCAGCCTGCCTAGGTCTCATTGAAAGGCAACACCGCCTTCTGCTGCATCAGCTGCTCCTCCCAGCTTCATATCACCAGCAAACTTGCTGATGCAAGGGGGCATTCTATCCCCTCACCCAGGTCATTTCTGATGAAGATGTTGAACACAACCAGACCCAGCACCAACCCCTGGGGAACACCACTAGCTACAGGCCTCCAGTTGGACTCTGAGGTGCTGATCACAACACCCTGAGCTCTGCCAGTCAGCCAGCTCTCAATCCACCTTACTATTCACTCATCCATCCCACACTTCCTAAGCTTACCTACAAGGACGTTATAGGAGACAGTGTCAAAAGCACACTGAGAAACAGGATCAGTTACCAATGGATGTTTATGTATCTATATTATTGATAAATAAGACAACACAACTTCCCTAAGTGGATAGAGGCTCTATTCTCTAAATATCTAGAAGGAAAACTTTATTCAAGTTACTTTTAATACTCCACTAGTGTTTTAAATCAGTAGAGAATGTTAATACATAAAAGGAATGACAGTCTGAGATGCACTGCTAAATAACAGAATGTTTTATTTGAAGTCAATACTGAGGCATACAGATTTTCATTCACTGGCCATTAGATATTCACATGAATAGATCTTAATAAAGGCCATTTAACAACATCCTTCAGAATCTCTACTATACAACACCACAAAAGTATGAGAAATGAATAGTTCAGATACCAGAGACCTGGAAAAGTAATACACTGTTTGAGACCACTTCCCTCCCCCCACTCTTTCTCAGGAGACAACCACTGCCAAGGTAAGTAGAGAGGTATCACAATACCCATAGTTAGGTAAGTCACCTGATCCTTAAGCAAGCGGTTGTAAGGTACTAAGAAAAGACTGTCAAAAGAAGTGAAAAGAAGGCAGAAATATCACCTAGTCACACCTGTTCTTAATGCTACACCACAAACCAACTGCAATCATTGGCCATATGCCCACATTCCACACTGCTAAGTGGGATCTTATCTGCATGCAATTCAGAGTTGCCTCACTCTCCATTCACATTCCTCTCCTGCAGGGAGCCATTCTCAAACAGTTATGTTATTGTGGAACTCGACCTTGATGTGTGTTCACTGCACTGACTGCTGCATGCACTTGAAGAGCCATGGCCCCGTGATTATAATCTACTATTACAAAGAAAATGCAATGGGAAAGGGATACAAAATAAATTCATGATTTCATAACAGATTTTCTAGGATAAGCATTACCTGCAGACTAGGACTTGTATATTACCGGCAGGAGAAAAAGCGCACAGTCCTTGAATATCATGAAGGAGGAGTACGTATCAACTTCAGTCAGGCAACTCAGACTATTCAAGTGGAGGAAAGGATATGAAGAACTGTGTCTTCCTCTCTTCCCACTCCCTCCTTCCAAAGCATTATCATTCACTGCCCCCAGAAGGTACCATCAGCACCACTCTGAATCTGTAGTTGCTTCTCAAATCCTATCATAACGCTTCAGGAAGCTAGGTATGGAATTAAATGGGGAAGAACAAAATTATCGTAGGTCAATCTTCAAGACATGCTTCCTGGCAAGTGATGTTCCATTTCTACAGAAAGCAGACAAGGGAGATGACACGCTGTCAAAAGCAAACTGCGTCAGAAGTTTGCCCAGAGCCCACATTACAAAAAGATTCACTTTAGCAACTGCCAATGTCCTACCTTCCAAGGTCTGTACATTACTACTCAGCAGATGAGCCAACGTTAAACACTAGTTACAAAGAAGCCACAAGAATTAACGCAATGCTATACATCAAATCAATGTTTATGAACTTAGAGCACTGTCTGTGATTAGTACAGCAAGACAGAAACTGGACATGGGTACAGCATCGAATTACACATACATCTCCATCAAATCCAAGCCACCACCAAGTATAGCCACTAGCTCACATCAACTAGTCAGATGGACTACCTTTTTTCCCTTGCATCAAATAGGACACACGAATGACTGGAGTGGTTTTGCAGCTGTGTATTTGTGGTTTTGCTTTAAAACAAAAATAGCCGTACACTGTTCCAGAAAACTCCTTTTCACTTACTACTGACACTAGTATTTAGAAGAATTGTTATATTGATTTCCAATGAAGATCTGAAATCAAGCTCTAAAGGATGACCACACTGACCTAAAAGGTTAAGCTTTACCCAGATCCTAAGAGACAAGTACCAAACTAAATATTACGACATATCTGGTTTTCATCATTCAAGTGGGTGAAGACATGCCAAATTTTCATTAGAGAAGTCTTATATCACTTGACACTTTTTTCCTATTACAGACAAGAAACAGGTTTTGATCAACTGCCACACAATCATTTTTTTTCACTGTAGTTGCTTATTCATGCATTCTCAAATGTGCTTCCTGTCAAACTGACAAACTAGAATTTCAATCAAGGCCTTCATAATAATAAATTTCAATTTATGGACAATTATAATTGTGAGGCATGATCAGTCCAGCTGGTAGGAAAACATTCCTACGTACGCAGGCATGCTAACTCAAGGAAAACAAATATGTAACTTTCACATGGGATAAAAAAGGTAGTTACTATTAAGTTATCCAGAACATCCTGTCTCCAAGAAATATTTACATATAAAGCCATCACTTAAAAATGATGAGAAGCTTTTCATAAAATCATAAGTGATTTTTATGGGTCTACATCTAATTGTTTAATGCAGGTCTATTTTTTTTAAAATTCAATTTTGAGGAGTTTACTTATTCTAAGAAATTAACTTGACAGATTTTGCTACACTGACTTCCCAGAAGCAACTTGCTATTGCATGTGTAACCTTTAGACGATCATTTTGTTCCTCCTCCAACCTCCCTCAATACCAGAAAAGATCAGGAGACAGAGCAAAGTTGCTTTCAGAAAATAACCATCACCATATGTGTTTGAAACAAATATCAAAAGACTCGTAGTTGGTACTTAAAATTTAGTGGTAATAATAGGTAAAAGAAAGAGCATCTCAAAGTCCTACTTTTAAATTATAGTGCTATTTTATTGCAAGCAAACAAGCAGAAAAAGATACTTCTTAAAAATGAGGAAGAAAGTGTAACCTAAAACCACAACAGCCATTAAACAGGGATGAATATAACCACACAAGGATCTTTAAAGACTGTTCCGCTTCCTAACCCAGCTCTTCGCTAAGTCCCACCAGGTATCCCACCACTGGGAAAAGGGAGCAGGGAAGGAAACGGATATCAAGGACATAGGCTCACATCACCTTAAGACACTAAATCCACACTGTCTCTCGAAAGGATAACCAGGTGATCCTCCTTTCTCCTGGTCCCAGCCAGGTGTCCTGACAGCATTAACTGCAGCACTCATGAAGCCACGCAGTGAGTTAAGTCAGTTTACTGATCCACGTTTTTCTTTGCTTTGTGCTTTTTTTGGACAGATAAGCAGTCTGGACCCATTTACCAAAAGACTGCACATACACTGGTGTCAACAGAAGTGTCAGGTACACAGGAGATGGGAAGGTAAAAATGGAAAAGAATTACTTTCTGTACACAGTGCAGCTTTAAATCATCTGTAAAAGCTATTCCCCAAGCACTTGGGAACGCTATTCATAAAAATTCTGCCTCAGGTCTATTTCTACCTACGAGCCCTGATAGCAAAGGGAAATTCAGCCCAAGGTCTGCTAACTAGTGTTTACGCCCACACAGATAAGAAATAAGATTACTGAACAGCATTGTTCGTGTACAGGGCCTGAAAAGAGATCATACTTGAAAGCCCACAACCACAGCCAACAGCAAACAGCACAGCTGGGACAAAACAAACCACAGGAGCAACAGAAGTGAATCAGCACAATGAAAAGAGTTGCTGCTGAAGACCTTGGTGAAGGATGAAGACAAGAAAGTGGCAGGACACTCAGAGCCTCAAAAGGAGAAGAGGTGCAAGGATCAAAAAAAAAAAAAAGGATCAGCACAAACAAAATGGACTAGAACAGGTGCACACCAACAGACTTCAGGAGGGCAACTCACTGTAATAAGGGCAACAGATTTGAGCCAGCATTATGGCAGCAGGGGCCATTGATCCGGAGCTGCCAGCAACAGCATTTCAAGCAGTGTCATCAAGCAATCGTAGTTATAAAGGAAGGAGCTACCTGCTGTTCCCTCATCCCCTGAAAAAAAAAGCCCGAAGTCCTGAGGAATCTAGTGGATTCAGCCCTGCTCAGCCCGTTTGCCAGGACTCTGAGGTTGAACACTGAGGTGCCAGTACATCTCTCCAAACAGGTCAGAGCCCTGCAGCCAGCAAGGCAGTTTAACTGATGGCTGACCTACTCCTAACTCATCTTCCCTCCATAAAAGGCTCCAGCATCCATCAGATGTTCTACTGAAATATTTTAGCATACTAAATCAGTATAAAAATATTATCTAACTTGACAAATAAGGTGCCTGGTATGTTCAGAGCACTGAAGCAGCTCAGCACAAGGTCAGAAAAGTACCCAGAAGGGCAAAACCATGCAAGCTAGCAATTACAGCAGCCTCAGACAAGTGTAAATTAGCATTTAAGAAAAACCATGAGCACATTTGTCTCCTAGCTATCCTCACAACACATTCTTCTCTCCACCACTGAGGTGTCTCAAAGCACACAAACCGTTCATCTTCCAGGCAAAACTCAACCAAAAGATGCAGTCTAGCAAACACATCAAGCCACCACTAATAGGCACCAAGTCTACAGTACCAAACTAGACCTAATCCAAAACAGCTAAGATGTAGACAGCAAGCACACCATGCCTCCAGCACGAATCACTTCAGCCTACAGACCCACTAATGTAGGCAGTTATCAGCACCCACATAAACACAGATTCAGTCTCTGCAGCAGTAAACACAGGGATACTTAAGTCACAGCTAGGTTGTGACCAAACTCCTGCATCTTCCCATCCCAAGGACAATTCAGTACACCTTTTGACAACCACTTTCGTCAAATGAGCTTTACGCTAAGATATTAATTTTAATCTGTGCATCAATCCTTCAAACAAATTAGCTTGGTAATTAAATAATCCTCCTTACAAAGGTCAGATCATTTGGGTTCAACTCCTTCCTTCCAATGTGCACTTCCCACCCCCACAAAGTATCCCCAACAGGTCTGCAGCGTGATGCTAAAGCCTTCTGCTCTATAGCCTTTTCCTGCTCAGCATAACACCTTCATCCAGAACCCAACGCAAAAAATGCTTCATCTTTGCCATCAAACTACACAAAAGGAATCTGAGTGTTTGTCTCTATTCCAAAGGTCACGTGCATTTCATGTCATCCTATCACTGAATAAAATGCCCAGTCAGTCTTTGGAAAACGGGCTGAAATGTCAGGACCCTTGAGCTCTCATGAGCCCTCCCTAACTTCTAAAATCTTAGAAGAAGCTTGCATTGCTCCTCAATGTCAACAAAAATGAGTATTTCCTCATTAACAGCATCCTCCACCCACTCACTCAGCTTAGAAGCTATGGTACAGTTTTTAAAGAAAAAGCAGTCTATGCTTGGCAGGCAAGATACAATTTTGAAAAACAGCACACTCCTTACAAAGAGATATTGGAGTCTTCACAGGAAGATCACCACCAACACCTCACGCTTTACACAAGTGTTTGTTCACACAGTAAGGCAAGGGAACAGAATAATTGACACCACCTCCACCGTTCCTTGTAGAAAAACATGCAACGTGCTGTCTTGCATTTGAAAGAAAAGGGAATTAAATTTGTTAGGTATGATTCTAGCTGTAATACAGGACACAGCTTAAGTATTGACGGATGAACAGAACACCAACAGCAAGCCTGACCCTAATGTTCCCTTTGCATGTCCTGGCACACTACTATTCTGCACATTTTGGAAACACTACCACTTATTAAGAGTTGATTACTCCAGACATGGAGGTGAAGAGTCCCTTCTATACAATATGGGAAACGTATTTCTACAAGACATTAAATTATTAGCACTTTCTTTTCCTATAGGTACTTGAACTAGATCTCTCCTCAGGTTATCTGAGCACAAAGTGCCACTGGGAGGCAACGAGCTGTCAACACTCCCCATAGCAGGGGCCTGGAACTCCATGATCTTTAAGGTCCCAACCCAAGACATTCTGGGATTCTAAAATGCTTGGATCTCCATTTTTGTAGCAGATGACAGGTTAAAGTTTTGCATATTTACAGAAGTAAACAACAAAAAAAGTGAGTTTGTCCCAACTATAAAAACTCTGTATGTGTGTTAGCTACAAGTAAAGAGAATTCCTCAGTTTTGATAAACTTGTTTTTCAATTATTTTTTTTTTCAGACTAATACAAACTACCAAGTCTCCCCACAATATTTATTTTTGCCAACTACATTTCTTGAGAACAAAAGAACTGACAGCATTCAGTTAAGCCGCAGGAAAAAATCTTCAAAGTTATGTTTTTATTGTTTAAGTCAAAAGCTCAGCTTGTCCACCCGAATTCATTCTGCTCAATACAGACTTGCTATAGCAGCTTACAAACTTAATCAGCTTCACATTTTCCCCACGTTTCCACTCCCCTACTTCCTTCTGAAATACTGCCACAGATTTCAAGCTTAGAAAAAGATTAAGTTAGCATTATAGATCTTCACTTTCTAGGTCCTTTGATTGTTTTGTTTTCCTTCAAAGACCAAGATTTTGTGAGAACTGATGAACACTGTGCAATTAATTTTACATTAATAAAAGCATTCATTTGCATCATTTTGGGGTTTATATCCAACAGAATAAGGTATTTTGCAGAAGTTTAAAACATTTGGAGATGTCTATGCTTACAGTCTTTTAATACAATAACACCTGATGACTAAAGTGAGTGAGAGAAAAACTGTATAAAGGAGGTAAAACCAGCTGCCCAGTACTCCGTGAAGTTTTAGTAGTTTACATTACTTTCCCATGGGATTTTTTTCAGGCATTTATAGTTCATTGCTTCATATGGCTATAGAATCCCTGCTGTGTTAAAAAATGCCAAATAAAATTATATCTCATTCACTGCTTTATGCTATACCTTCTTTTGTTCAGATCCAATTAGTGAAAGCCTGTTCTTCATTTATCATACTTTTAGCTGATTACATTAGGCACTACAATAGTTCTCTAGCTTTCCTTGACAATGTTTGCACCCTCAGTGTTACATTTATGGTTGAGGAGGCTCTTTCATCCTAACCCTCTATTCCAATCAGTTCAGGGGGAAAAAAGTACATACGATTACTCTTTTTTGACTGAAAATTCTTTGCTTGTTTTCTCACCCCAAAAATAATTCCACCAGATGTTTGAATTAGAATTTCCAAGTTCTATTGGCCTTTCCCCACTTTACCTACCCAAGTATAAAGAATTAGTGCTTCACAATCTGAACTCTGAAGGAGAAGTAACATTTTGCACAGTACACATGAACTTTTCCTGCACTTCCCCAAAACAGCATAAAACAAAGTATCAACCAAGATTTTCAAGGCCATAAAGAGTCTCAATTATGACCTACTTTTCTGAACACACACACACAGTACCTCATGTGCAAATATGTTCTCTAAGGGTCTCACGGTAGCTACTTTGTCACACTGGTTTTATTTCAGGACAGTTGTTAAAGCAGCAACTTTTCTACAGCATAAATAACACTGAAAATGATCTTTTTGCCCATTCACATCCCCGAGGCAATACACATGTAATCCAATCCCATCTAATACCATTTCCAGCTACCTACAACTTTGCATTAATATACAATCACTCAAAAATCCCTGAAGTCACTTATTTCCTTTTAAGCTTTGTTAACGTCTCCTTTCTATCACCTTAACAATTCTTGTCTTTAACCTATAGAAATCCTTCAGGTCTTTGGCTATTTCTTAAATTAAGTGCACCAGACCGTATTTTATTCTTTATATTTCCCTTCTTCGAATAAGCATTATTTAGCTCTCAGCAGGCTGTTGCATGTTTGCCACCTTACCAATTTAAAACAGTCCTTTCTGCTGCTTCCTGCTCTCAAGTTACCCAAGTTTTAATTTCTTGAAATGAAAATTCTTGTGTACACTGTCATAGTTTAGTTACCTTTCCTTAACACATAAGCTTACGTCAAAATGAATACTGCTCTAACAGCACACTCAAAACTTTTGCCATTGTGTTCTACAGAAATCAAGTCTGAAGAATAGCAAGTAGTCTCACTGAAGGTCTGCATGTATTTCAGCTATTCCCACCACTTCCACTCAACACTGTAAACTCCAAAAAGATTTCAGATAGTTTTTATATTAAAAAAAACTAATATTCAATGG